>JAKWJD010001766.1:16202053-16402053 GCA_027705065.1 Solanum peruvianum | reverse complement strand
GTGATGTTTAGTATACGGTGTGTTATGAAAATTTTAAATTTTCTGCTGACAATCCAATGAATGATAACTATGGGTTTGTATAAGACCTCCGAGAGGTCAAGTACGCCATGTTACTTCTAGGGGGTGCTCCCGGGTCGTGACAAACGTGGTATGAGAGCATTACGTTATAAAAGTGGTTTGAGGGTCCAATGCTTCATTTTGCAACATCTAGTAAATTCTGATTCATTGGTGGTGAGTCGCGCCACATCCATGTGAAAAAGTCTATAGGACGACAAAGTTTCCCTTCTTCATCATTTTCATGCCGTGCCATATAACTTAACACTATAAGATATATGTCTTATGTTCTCTTGTCCGATGATCTTTTAGATGTGATTGCTTGGATGAGGTGGTATCACTATGCTTGAGGGAGAAAAGGAGAGTTTTGATGCTTATCTTGGTTTTTTGGTTTGATGAGTATGTGTGAAGGTGACTTTTGGCATGTTTTGTTGATATGGTGCCCCTTATGGCTATACATGTGATTTATGAGAAATGATATACTATGTGAAGGTTTATGTTATGATATGGTTGTATTTTGTTAAAAAAAAATGCTATAATTCAGTTAAGCTTCCTTTCTTGAATGGTATGTTGCTATATGGCTTTGCATGATGATAGTGTAATGTTATGGTTTGAGTTTGAAATTCATTGAATAAGTGTATTAAATAGATAAAACATTCATGTTGCCTTGTATATGAGTGAAGTTTTAAATTTTACCCTTTGTATATGTGCAATGGTTCATGTGTTGCCTTATTATGTGTTTAATGCCTCATAGTTGCCTAGTATGGATTGAGTCCTTTGTATAGTATTTGTCCTAGAAGTGAAGGTAGTGTGTTTACCATGTAGGGTAATGATGTGGGTTGGAATGACCTAGAAGTTACCTTACCTTAGTGTTGGAAGAAAAGAAAGAGGCCTTATTGCTAAGTCTGTTCTATTCTTTCCTCTAAGGTTGTTATGACCCTTGGTATTCATGGTATAGTTGAGACCTTAAGTGATTGGTTAGTATGACCTAACTTGACTTTATGGATTTCCTTTGGGTGTTAAACTTAGAGGCATGATGATACATGGGGTATTTACCCTTGATATTGAGTTACTAGACTTCTTGATTTGAGATTAGGATTGATAACCCTCAATGATTGATAACCCTCAATGATGTTAAACCTTATTTTGTGAGGAGTGTATAGGTTAGTTTTAACTTGCCTTGACCTGGGTGCTTAAGGGCATGATGTTTTTAGTCTTATTCCAAGTAGGGGATAAATATGCATAGATAATTACGGTTTGAGTGCCCTTGATGTTCCTATGTTGAGTTCCTTTGAACTTCTTTATGTTCAAAGTCACTTTTAGGTGATGTTAATGGTGTGATGTGCTTATCCATTGAAGTTGGTAAGTTGAAGGTATTAAGTTTCTTTTAAATGGGTTTACCCTAAGTGAGGGGTCATGGTGTGAGTAGTAAGGTGCTAGATGTACCTATCTTATCCTTCTATTCTTACTTGATTTTGAAACCAAAGAGTTCCTAGTCGCTCGTTCATGATAGGTGTCTTGCATAAAAGTATAAGTTGCATATTCCCCATAGGTTATGCATGTCTTAATTTACACTATGTTAGGCATGTTTAAAGATACTAACTGGCATGAAAATGGATTTTTGATCAAATCCTAATTTTTTCATGTTGGTTGTGCATCTTGATATAATAGTTGTGCATGTAACTTCATGAGATGATGTAAGGAACATGTTTGAAGTCACTCATAATGTTTGATGTTCTAAGCCATCAATGAGAAATTGATTCCCCTTAAAATGAAAAATGATGAGTCTCTTGAAAATTATGTGAGTTTTATGGTTTGGGAAGTATAAATGTAGGATCACTCTAGAAAGGCAAAAGTATGTATAGCTAGTGTCCTTGTGTGTGCCTATAAATTATAAGATTTTCCCAAATTGATGCTTGGTTATGAAAGCTATTGTCATGCAAGAAATTGAAATTTTGTGAAATGACTTCCTATTGATATAATGTTTGTGGTGAGACATACCATTCTGACTTTAATAGGAAGGAAACATGAGCATCCCTTGGTTAAAAAGTTAAGAAATTCTCATTTAAGATGAATTGACCTTTGTGCATTCCATGTGTAAAATTTCATGAAACATGTAAGTGTGTTGAGAGAATGAAATTCCTCCTTAAACATAACTATGAATGGTAGGGTTGAGTATGGCCTTAATGGAATTATGTCTAAGTGATAAAGATCATTGTCAATCTACATTATTCAGGATCCATGTGCATCTAGTGTGAGTGCTTATTTTCTTCTTGAGTAGTTTTGAATTAAGGTTAATACATCCTCACATGTTCCTTAAAAGGTTTAAATAAGTTAAATAAGTTTTTTACAGTATGTATACTTAATTTGATATCTTTTGGACATCAAACGTCCAAGAACGTTCGAGACGTTCGAATATTAGCCCTTGAAACGTGTGTGTGTGTGTTATAGAGTGTCTTAGTATGTTTTATGTGTTTTTTTATGCTAAAATTTATAGTAGAGGTTCCTAATATGTATGCTAGAGTATATGAGGTGGAAAAGTCCGGTCAAAACTCCCCAAGGACAAACCAAAAGGTCCTTGCAGAGGACCCAACCATAGGCCAACAAGCTGCATATGGCAGCAGCTTTTGCTCCTTGGTGAAATAAATCTTCGTCTCGTACATGGTAAACCATAGGTCAAAAAGATGGTCCCTATCGCGAACACAACGCAGACTCAACTTCCCCAGAAGTTATTTTCAAAAAAATTATGTGGGAACACCTCCGCGACGACGAAGAATTCAAAAATAGAAGTTTAATTTTACATGTATAAAAGTCCAAATAAGTGTGGGGTGTTTAAATAATATCGGGAGACAGTTATAAACAAGATTTAACCCCTTTTAAAAGTCAACACCCAAACACCTTTTAAAAGTCAACACCCTAAAACCCAAAACCCTAAACCCCATCGCTTCCTCATTTGCTGAATTTTCTCTCTCTCTAATTTCTCTCACTAAATGCACGCTCTCTAGGAAAATACTGTTGCTGACTCCAACGACTAGTTCAGCCAAATTGAGACGGAGCGTGAGCCGCCGGACAAACGCCATCATAGGCGTATGATGAAGACGAATACAGTACAATAAGAATCACCTTTAATTCATCTCACAACTCTGGGAATTTGCCTTTGAATGAAGCGATGAACAGTGCAAACTCCAAGAGGGAATGGCAGGGAATCGTGAAATTATCTCTTCTGAATCCACCAGAAAAAATCAAGATGTAGGGGTATGGGGGATGATTCTCCTAAACAATGGCAACAACATACTGAAAAATAAGGTAATTTTGCCGTGCCAAATGAGAGAAATGAAAAGGCGACTTCTAGGGATGTCGCGAAAAAACTTCCTGAAACTCGAGCTCAAATTCGATTGACATCCCAAGTGATTCGAGGTGAAATACTTATTGGGGTTTGTTACCCTTGGAAAGTCTCACCTCCCACCACAAATTCAGCCCCAATGGATACTCAGGTCATCGGCGACAAGAACTTCGCATCTGGAGAACTCGCGATAAACGTTGAAACTCGACCTCAAAATCGAAAAAATTCCCAGATGACTTGAGGTAACGTATCTAATTGGATTTATTCCTCTTGGAAAGGCTCCTCTAATGAATCACTTTCCACCCCAAAAGACGATCAGGCTGTCGGCGACAAGAATTCTGGTGGCTCAAATAGCAATCGAACGGAAGTATTTGAAGATGGAGAAAATAAAGTAGAATCTGATAATCAAGTCGTGCACAACACTAACACACTCAATCAAACTTCCCAAGACTATAATCCTAGTGGAAATTATATGCATCAAAAGCCGAAAATTCAACATGGGGAAGTGACTGGAAGAGGCACAGCTGGGGATGCAAGCAACATTCAACAAGGCACACCGCAATGCATCCAAGAGAAGAGATTGAAGTAGAAAATTCCTTGCATTTCTCCTTTGGAGTAAAGGCAACTGATAACACAATAACAAAGGAAGATCACCCGCAGGTAGGTATGCGAGATTATTCGAATGATCATGGCAGGGATGTCAGCATATTGAAACAACAGCAAATTGGTATTCAAGAGTAGACGAAGCAACAATCAGGTATGCAAGCCAATCAAGCTATGGTACAAGAACATGAGTAGAATGACAATGGCCAAAGGGAGAAGGAACAACAATCAGGTAAGTATCCTAAACCCAACCTTAAAAAAATTCAAAATTCTAATTATTCTAGTGTTGGCCATGTGCATGAAAATGCCATGGGAAATGTAGCTGATGATTCTGGTAATATTATACTGAAAAATATAACTAATAAATCTAGGATTCAAAATGAGAACAATCAGTGGAAAAAAAGGGAGATCAGGGGTAAACAAATCAGAGTAATGGGGGGGGAATGAAGGTCAAACCAATTATCATAGACATTTTCCAAAAATCTCCAGCAATTTTGATAAAAAAAATCCTCCTCAAAAAAGCAATTCCCAGCCTACACCCATCAAAAAGTTATAGAAAAAAATCTTCCTAAAAGTTATCAAAACAGCCATCATGAAAAAATCCCTGAACCTGCTCCCTATACTGTGGTTCAGACCTTGGCTGCAAGGTTGAGAAACATTCATGCTGCCCAAGAGCCCACCATAATTCTCAAAACTCCTCCTAAACAGACTACCAAGAAAGGACAGCATGCAATCATCTTTGACATGTATGACTTTTTTCATACCTTAGCTGTGTATTGTAAATATACCTTGGTGGGGAAGTTCAGTGTAACAATTCCTAAAATGGAGCTCATTAGGAAGGCTTTATTCAACAAACCCAATTAAGTGGGAGGGTTAGTATAGCTCACTATAACTCTAGGCATGTGTTTATTAATCTTCAAAATGAGTTAGACTACAACACTGTTTGGACTCAACAAAGGATGACCATTGAGGGTAAGCTGATGAGATTATAAGCATGGACACCTTTCCTTACACCTGAGGAAGAAACTCCCATCGTTCCAGTTTGGATTCTCTTACCAGGGCTGCCATGGCATTGCTTTAAGAAGCCCTTCCTTATCCCTCTTCTAGAAAATATAGGCAAAGTGTTGTACTTAGACGCTGCCTCTATTACTAGAACTAGAGCGGGTATGGCAAAAGTAAAAATGCAGAGTGACTTGACTAAACCCAGGCCAAGGCATGTGTGGATTGTCTTAGACAATGAGGATGATACTGTAGGGATTTGGCAACCCGTGGAGTATGAAAATATCCCACATTATTGTGAGTATTGCAGACATCAAGGACATGAGATAGAGGAACGCAAAGCAAAGATGAGAGATGAGGATTATAGACAAAGGATGGAAAAGGAAAAGGAGAAAAAGACAAAAACAGGGAACAACAAAATCAAAAACGGAAGGAAAATGTTCAAGCACAATCCAAAGATAATGAGGAAAAAAGAAAAGAAAACAACAATGATAAGGGAAAGAAGAAACAAACAGAACAACAAAAAGAAGAAGAATGGCACATAAGAGGAGGAAAAATTCCAGAACACAGGAGGAGAAAAACAATAAGACTGCATGGAAACCAGTTCAACAATCTAATCAGCCAACAAATAAATAAATACAGAACACATTTCAGCAAACAAGAAACCTCAATAATTTTCAATATATGCTTGCCAGTAATCTGTTAATGCTGTAACCTCATGCAGGAAATCAAGAGGAGCAACTAGAGAGGAATAAGACATACTCACAAGGAAATACAAACAGAAGCATAAGGATCACAGGAAAAGTTGATCAGAATCCAATTTTCCTCATGTTATGCATGAGGGGGTGAACACTGACCTTAGGCAAGACTTTAGAGCCTCTGACAGTACTAGGGATAAACATACTCAAGAGGAATCACAACAAAATTTACAACAGGTGCAGAGTGCAAAAATCAGAAAATAGAAATAAGAAAATAACAAGGAAAAACAACAAGACAGAAATGAAGCTGGGGAAGGAAATGATAATGGTATAAAGACGAATGATAAAGGGAAGCAGATTGACAATGATACTTTTGAAAACACTGCCAAGAGGAAAAACAAACCAAGCAACAAAAAAGGGATGCTGCTAAGAGGAGACAAAGTTTACAGCAGAACAGTGAGGAGGAACAATCTCAACGAAAAGGGGAGGAACCATGTAAAAATTTTGTGATGATCAATGACAGCCAAGGTCTAGACATTATACCTTTGCAGACTATATTCATAACTCCTTCTCCAACAGAACCACCTTATAAGAGGCCTCAATTATACCTTTGATTGATGAGTATGCTGTGAATATTTATGAAGATGAATTAGATAGAGACAATCAGTCTCAAAAAGATCTGGATGATGAGGATGAGACTAGTGGGGCTTTGATTAAATCCTTAATTCCCTCGAATAATTAGGTCTTAGAAGATGAGCTTCAACAGGTGTCAAAAAAGCAAGGCTTATATCCAAGGGGATTCAAACATGAAAAGTTCCACTTCAAGAATCAAGACATCAACACTGTCACAGCAGGCAAACCAAATACTAGATTGTTCTCTTCTAGATCCTCCCAATGATTAGTACAATCATTTTGAATGTGAGAGGGATCAACACCCAATGGGTGTTGGAGAGACTCAAAATGCTCAGGAAACTCCACCAATTATCAATCATTACTATCTTGGCACCTTTCCCAGATAGTGTTCATGTATAGAATTTCAAAGTTCAATTGAATATGGAAAATGCAACGAGTAACTGTAATGGCATGATTTGGGTTTTCTGGAGCAGTGTTGTGGACTATAACATTCTTGATGAAGATGAACAGCAAATCACTTGTGACATAAAACACAATGAGTTACAGAAATAGTTCATTACTACTTTTGTTTATGCAAAGTGTAAGGATTATTTGAGGAGACCTCTGTGGGACAAGATGCTTCAACAAGCTAATGAAGATACCAAACCCTGGTGTGCAGTAGGTGACTTCAATGTTATAACTGCAGTAGAGGAAAAACTGGGAGGGGCTCCTTACAATATGAGGAAGAGCATGAATTTTATAGCATTTATTGAAGCATGTGGTCTTGTGGACATTGGATTCAGTGGCCACAAATTCACATGGTCCAATAAGAGAGGTATTAACTATAGAATCTGGAAGAGACTTGACAGGGCTAAGGTTAATGACTCTTGGCTTGAAAGTATGCCTCAAACCACTATCACTCACCTGTCTTCTATTGGCTCAGATCACTGTCCTATGTTAATGGAAATGATTTCCAAAGATTCAAATCATACCAAGTACTTCAAGTTCCTCAATTGTTGGGTGGATAGCCCTCATTTTATGGAAACTGTGCAGACATGTTGGGATAGAGAGGTGATGGTACTGGTATGTGGAGATTTCATCAGAAACTAAAGAGGCTGGCCAACACCCTCAGTAATTGGTCAAAGGAAGAGTTTGGGGATATTTTTCAGAATGTCAGAATGTATAAGGAACATGTACACAAGGCAGAGGAGGATTACATTACTCACCCAAATGATGCTAAAAGAAGTGCCTTACATGAAGTGAATGTTAAATACATCAAATTCCTGAAGTTGGAGGATACTATTTTGAAACAGAAAACCCAACTTCAATGGTTCAAACATGGTGACACAAATTCTAAATACTTCTATTCCATTAAGAGGAAGAAGAAGGAAATTTTTTGTGCACAAGATTATCAATGAAGAGGGGGAATGGATACAAGATGAGGAGGAGATTGCCCAGACTGCTTGTGCTCACTTTGAGGAGATCTTTACAGGTGAGGAGAAGCTTATCAATGAAAATAACTTGGAATGCATTCCAAGGATGGTCAGCCAAGAACAAAATAACCATCTGACCAGTTTACCCAATATGGAGGAGCTTAAAGTTGTGATTTTCTTTATGAATCCTATCTCTACAGCTGATCCTGATGGTATGAATGGCTACTTCTTTCAGAAATGTTGGCACATTATCAAGAATGATTTAATGGGAGTTGTTAAGGCCTTCTTTAGTGGACAGATGATTCCTAAATATTTCTCTCATTCTTGTATTGTCCTTCCCCCTAAAGTTAGTAATCCAAAAAAGTTAAATGAGAAACCCAATGTTGGGAGTAATGTCATCATAAAACTAGACATGGAAAAGGCATATGACAGGATTTCTTGGTCCTACATTTGTTTGGTTCTAAGGAAAATGGGGTTTGAAAAATATTCATAGATATGGTATGGAGAATCATGGCCAACAATTGGTATTCTATCATTGTCAATGGTAAGAGGTATGGTTTCTTCAACTCTACAAGAGGTCTCAAACACGGTGAACCTCTATCCCCTGCACTATTATTTTAGGTGCACAAGTGTTATCCGGGTCTCTTAACAGGTTAAATGCTCATCCGGATTATTATGGATTCTTCATGGAGAGGAGGGGACCTCAAGTAAATCACTAGAGCCTTGGTGATGATACTCTTCACCTATGGAAGGCAAAAAATTGAAGCTTCTAATGAAAACCTTAAATGAATATGAAGAGACTTCTGGATAACTCATCAATGAAGACAAGAGTCACTTTATGATACACTCTAATGCTTTCAATAGCATAAGAGATAGAATTACAAGACTCACAGGCTTCAAGCAAAAACAGGGCCCCCTTACTTACCTAGGCTGCCCTTTATTTGTTGGTAGCCCTAGGAATATATATTTTTCTGATCTTGTTCACAAAGTTGTATGCAGTATTACAGGATGGCAAACCAAACAACTTAGTTATGGAGGGAAAGAAGTCCTCACAAAGCATGTCTTACCGGCTATACCCATACATTTACTGTCTGCAGTAACTCCTCCATCCTCTGTGCATAAACAGATCCAAATGTTAATGGTAGACTTCTTTTAGGGAAGGAAGAATGGGAGGAAGAGATACCATTGGGCATCATGGAAGCATCTTAGCTTTCCATATGAGGAAGGGGGAGTAGGCATGAGAAGTTTGAAAGATATCTGTATGGCCTTCCAATTCAATCGGTGGTGGATTTTCATAACCAAACAAACCTTGTAGGGTGAATTCTTGATAGCAAAATACTACCAAAGATCCAATCCTATAAGCAAAAAATGGGATACAAGAGATTCTCTGACATGGAAGAACATGCTGATGAACAGACAACAGGTGGAACAACACATCCAATGAAAGCTACAAGCTGGAGATTGCTCTTTTTGGTGGGATAATTGGCTTGGAGATCGTCCACTTACACAGTTTTCCAGCAATAGTAACAGATTCAACAATGCAACAGTGGTTGATTTCTGGGAAGGAAGGAAATGGGATTGGAACAAGTTGATTAAATAGGCACCAGTCAGCCACTTCTCCAAAATCATTACAACAGAAATTTCTCCCCAACAGCACCTCACTGATCAGGCAGTTCGGAAACTCAATAACCAAAGCAACTTCACTTGTTCTTCAGCTTGGAAGGAGATCAGGGAAAAAAGGGAGAAGCAACACTTTAACTCTTTGTTATGTAATAAAAATATCCCCTTTAAAAATTCTTTTCTACTTTGGCGGACCCTAAGGGGTAAATTCCCCACTAATGACAGACTAACTAATTTTGGTATTGAGACATCATAGTGTTTTTGTTGTATTGATAATGCAGGTATGGACAGCATTCAACACACCTTCACCTTAGGCCATTTTGCTGGCAAAGTGTGGAGAAATTTTGCAGCCACGGAAGGGATTGAAAAAGTTTGCCACTCACTACAACAACAGCGTCAACACTGGTGGACAACAAAGGCAAACAACGCAGCACACAAGATGTTGCTACAAGCCACCCCTATCTTCATATGCTAGAATCTATGGAAGAATAGATGTGCAGTCAAATATGGGGGTTAAACAACAAATATCAGCAGGGTGAAATATGCAATTTACAAAGACAGCTACAAGATGTTGAGCATAACATTTCCCCATATCACGTGGCCAGCCAAGTGGACACAATTGATCCATAAATGTGAAACATGTATCCAAGACACCAAGGCAAGTTTGGTAGCTTGGAACAAACCCACAGATCAGTGGATAAAGATCAACACAAGTGGAAGTGCTCTTGGCAATCTGGGGAGACAGGTGGCTGGAGGCATTTGGAGGGATAAATCTGGCCAGCTGTTAATGGCCTTTGCAGCAACTCTTGGGGAAGGAACAAACAATAAAGCAGAGATTGAGGCAGCTATTTTTGGTCTGACTTGGGCTTTGTATCTGGGGTACAGGAACATTATATTGGAGATAGATTCACAGTTCGTTGTTAATTGGATAAACCAACAGGCAACCCCTCAATGGAACTTCATAATTCAATTAGGCAGGTTGCAGAACTTGATCAGCCAGACCCAGAATTTCAAATGCACACATGTCTATAGGGAGGCGAATTGGGTTGCTGATGCACTATCCAAACACAACCATCAAACAACCAATCCTCAGGTATATTTCAGCAACCAACATCTACCTAAAGAACCAAGGGCATATTATCAGCTGGACTTAATGGAAATACCATGTATTAGAACGAAGAAAATTAAAGAGCCTCCATGACTTTATCTTTTCAACTTAGCTATAATTCAATGAATTATAGATTCTTTGAATAGGTTAGCCTTTTGTTAATAATTTTTTCAAATGTAAAGGGAGAGTCTCCCTTGTTTATCCTTCTGAGATACTATGTAAAGAGAGGAGTCGTCTCTTCTAGGTATTTAGTTTTTTTGAATCATCTTTAAGGTGAGGAGTTGACTTTCCTTTTGGAAAGTGGACCCAAACCATCATATTTTTTTGGAGGTTTTGTTTATGCCCCCCTCCGTGTATTTTTGTTTTAGTTATTAATGTTAAGGCTTGGGGGTGCTGCTCAGCCCCTACCTATCCAAGGGTAATTAAAAAACTCAACCCTAAACCCTTATTTAACCCCTTTTAAAACTCAACACCCTAACACCTAATAAGAAAATGAAAAATCCCTAAGTTATCTTCATCTCAAAATTCTCTCAAACCTCCATTGAAGGGAAAACTCAAATTTAAGGTAGGGGCTAGATTTTCATGGTTTCATCTCAAATTTCTCATGGGTATTCAATAAATAAGGTATGGTTATCCTTCATACTTAGTTATCCATTCATCTTAGGAGTTCAATTAAGGATTTTCAAAAGTGATTCAAAGACCAAAATTCCCAATTTACTATCTGGTGATGGGTTCTTTATCAAGTTGATTTCAAAGGCATGTTTATGATAAATTAATGATTATATACTGTTTTAAAGATGAATTTCAATCAAATTTCATAAATTCTCAAATTGGCCTATAATGTAGGTCTTGTGATCTTAACTCTATGTTGATTGAATTATGTTTCAATTATGTTGAATCACCTAGTACTATTGCTAGTCGTGTTAATTGAATATGAATTATTTATGATTGATCTATGATGATCAAGGTTTAGGGATTGAGTAAATTTATCAATATTCCTCTACTTCTAAAGACTTGATGAAGTAGTGTACCTAATGTGATCTTGAAGCCATAATGTTCGTAGTATGAATTCCTTTATGTAATGGTACCTTTATATACTTCTTTATACATGTATTGATTTATAATTATTGTAATTTATCAATGATGATCAAAGCTTGGAGTAATTGTAGGTTTGGCCTATTCTCTCTACTTTTATATAAAATTGCTAGATGCCTGGCTTTGTATGGCATTGTGTTGTATTGTCCACTTATGATGGAGTTGTTTAACTTATTGTCAATATTTATATGTGTTTATCATGTCCATGAAGGAAATTGTATATTTAATGTGTGTTTATGATGATAACATAATGTGAAGTATTATGCCTAGTCTTCAATGCTAGTTCATGAATAATGTTATATTGATGATGCTTCCCATACGTTTAAATGACTATATAAGGGCTAGGTATAATCTACATATTGATGTTTGAATACTCTTGTGTAGTATGATCTATACCTATGAACCTCTACATGAATGTGTGGTCTTAAGCATGGTTAGGAGTCTTCGATTCAAGTAATGAAGATGTCTTGTCTCCTATGTTATAATCTTGTTGTGTTTTGTCAATAGCTCCTATTACTCTATATGTATGTTGCCTATGGTTTAAGGGACTTGAATGTGTATTGTGACATTTTTGTAAGGTGGCTGCCTCAATGTTAGATTTTTGCCATTATGAAAACATGTGGTACAATCTACACCAATCCTCATGCATGCTTATAAGTAGTATAGCTTCATGTTGTCTAATGAAAGGATAATTCTTATATGCACTAATGTCTACTACTATGCATGTAGATTACATGTCCATAAAGTATGAATGTGTTATGACCCGAGGGTATACCCTAAAAGTTATGGTATCCTCAAATCGCCATATGGCGTAGTCGACCTCTCGGGGGTCTAAGACCAGGCCTTTGACATATTTCATTGCATTGTCACATCCCAAGACCACACCCTAGAATTTAGGGTACAATCTTGAATCGTAACCGGTGTAGTCGACCTCTCTGAGGTCTTATATAATCCCTTTGATATCGTTCATTGCATAAACATAGTGAAAAGTAGTGCGGAATTAAAACTTTTCACAAAACATAATTTAGTCTTCAAAAACTGTTTCATATAAAAGTAATAGGAAATACTAAGTCTCAAAATCATCATCTTAAGACACAAGAATACTTGGACACGACCTATACTTTAAAATATCAATAAAGAAACACTTAGTCTATTACAATACTTTGAATGAAATCATAAAAGACATATATGCCCTCGAGTCATGTGAGGACATACTTCAACTTCTCTTGAACGATCTTCTAAGTCCAAGTCTACTTCCCAAAGCTCTTCACCTACCAAGAACTATATATATAGATAAAAGCATGTATTAGTTCAACCACATGTAATAAGTATGGCATTATGTATAAACTCATAAGTTAAAATTCAACCAAAAATCACATTTTTAAAACTCACTTTCCTGTAAGCTATATTATTGTACATTGAATTAATTCACTGTTACACTGAAATACTTTACCTTTTTATTAATCCACTTTTAGCTTGTAATTCCCTCACTAAAAGTTATCCTAAGATTCACTTAAGTCACACAAAGAGAGACCGCCCATACACCCCTCTCTAGATTTGACTAAATGACCCTTAAGATTTCTTATAATGAGTCACATACACACTTATAAAGTATCATAACATCAAGGTGAGATTCTTCTACTAAAGGTGACTCTAAGTCTCACTTTAGTGAGCCTATGAAGCAAGCGCCCATACAATCCTTTATACAGATACTAAAGAGATCCTATAGACTCCCTAGAATAGAATCATTCTCATTTAACACACTAACATATAGATGATATGACATTTTCCTTTTAAAGTCTATTGAAAGAGCTAATTAAGTAAATCAAGAAGATAACGTCCATAGTGACCTCTGCAAGGTTACCTAAATAGTCCTTAAGACTACCTAAGGTTTATATCATGTCCACATAAAATCACCAACTTCCCTAACTATAATCATACTCAATACTTCCAAAGATATGACATGAAGAGATTATCCTTTCATGCTCTCTTCACTTTTTAGCTAATTAATGCCTTAGTCACTTTAGATTAGGTACTAATTCATTTACATACTCCTTAACATAAGTTATGAGTTCATTAGTTTATTAAGACTCATACATCACATAAAGGACATTCAAATGATGATCTTGGACAGGACCTAGGACCTCCAAGTAACATCTTCAAATCTATTTTGCAATGTCTAGGTAGAGTCTCATACCACCACCTAAACCTCATAAACTTCTCTATTTCTAATAGGTATTCCAAATGATAAGAATAGGCAATAGCCTACATAGACTATGATAGCAAGACATGGAATCCAGAATTCTATCCTACTGCGATGAGGTTGTTCTATTTGCCATGGGTAGAACTTAGATACATCCCATGTAGGCACATAGTTAAGGAATATAAAGTGCTTCTTTGTCTTCTAGTCTCATACATAACTAGAACTACTTCTCTTACCATAATTACTCGGTGCTAGCCTTCTTTATCATAGAGTATTTCATACATTAGGTTCACATAAAAGGGTTCCATAACAAGTTCATAACCCAATCACATTTACCCTACCAAATAAGGTCAACTAGGGCTACCTCACGATGGCGACAAGAAGATAATGATGACTTTCATAAGGATTAATATAATGCCGTTCCATCCAACTAATCTAAGTCCATCATTACTTTACTTTGAAGAATACCATTACGGCTTACAACTTCAACAATCTTAACCTTACCGTTAAGTCAAGGTTTTCACATAAAAGACTCTCATAACATCATTTAAGGTCACGATTCATTCATACATTCAAGACTAAGAGTTTCAACACCCTAAATCAAGACCTCACATATTCATAACCATATATATCAAGCAAGGGACACAAGTCAACCTAGACAAGACACCACATACTTCACTTTTACCCATAATGCAAGTCATTCAAAAAAAACCTATAAATAACCCTAACATATTTAAGTCATATTATATACTATCATAACATCATCAATGTAATCATTATAGAGTCATATAGACAAGTAGGAATAACCAAGACTCAACTCCAACACTACACACATAATGTCACATGCATAGTCTAACATGGTCACCCAAGACAACATGAATAGAAGAATACATATATGACTCTACATGTAGATTGATATTGTGATTCTTGACATAATAAAACTACACAAATAGTCATATTACTTCAAGTAGTTGTCAAAAAGGCCAAGATCATCATATTGCATAAAGTAACGCCGCCAAGGCCAAATCAATTGCAAGTAAAACACATAACACCACCACCATAAGTGGACCATACAAATAACAATAGAATTCAAGTATAAACAACATCAAAATAAGTGAAATAGGGCAGCATACCCACAAAAAATCCTCAACACTTCAATTGAAAGTCAACTTACTCAATTTGATAACACAAGACCATTACCTAAGGTCATAACCAACAATTCAACATAAAAACAACAATAATCAATGAACTAGGTTAAATCAATGTAAATTCATCAATATAATACAACCTAGATATAAATTTACTACAATTATTACATTAATGAATAGCCACATAAAACTATATAAGAATTCATCAATATTAGATCAATATCAAGTAGCCCAAAACTTAGTCAAAATCTAGGGTTCATACAATTCATGGGTTCATAGGTAATTTAGATTGAAATTATAAATAAAATATCAATTATATAATAATTAAATATTTATAATCGTTTATCCAAGAACCCATGGTAGAATCTCGAAATTGGACAATTCACTTTAGAAAACTTTGAAAAACCTCTTGAGAGTTGGGCTCCTTAATGAAACAAACTTCAAGTATCAAAATCCATACATAAAGGTTGATAATTCTTCACCTTGATGAATAATTTCCACTGAAAACGTAACCTCCAAGTTTTTCCTTGATTTGGACTTCAATGGAGACTTTGAGAGAATTCTAAGGGATTTTGGGGTTTTGATTTGGATGAATGAAATATTATGTGTTAAACACTTATAGAATTTGTTAAAAATACCCAATATACCCTTAATAAATCACCAATATATCCATTATGAAGTGGGGTGAATTTACAATTCACCACTTGACTTGGCAACAACTCAGCGTAAAGAAAACAGCCATCACTGATGACCCCATCGACGAGGCGTTAGCCCACTGGCGGGTCTTGCTGCGAAACGTTCGTAGGTTTAGAGACTTGAAAAGTCTCCCTTCTTCCCTCCAGGATAATTCCCCTCGATGACACCCACTGACACGGCGTCAACAGGCCCACGAGCTGTCGAGTGCTCCATCGTCTAGGGCCTGCCTTGGACAGCTTGTCAACTAAGTTGGGTCCTTCCTCAAGGACCCTTGGATGGTCCTTGGGGATAATTTTTCCTGGACGTTTTAAATACAAATACGATAGTCTATGATTTTAACACCTATCACACAAATTTCATACAAAACAAACACGTAAAACTTGACGAAACACACCTAGGCACACAAGGTCTTCAAGGCATATCTTTCGAACGGCATGGACGTTCTTGGACGTTTGACCTCCAACCTTCACGAAACTTGACACACTGCCTATACATTATATACTAAATCATTTAAGGACCTTAAACTTCATGAAACATCCTGTCGCGAACCATTTTTCGTAAAAACGGGTTTTGTGCACGACCTAACAACTCTTTTGGGATTTTGAGTTTGGAGTCGCCACCTAACGAATTAAAGCTCGTTTGGGCACCTATCTAACCCCAAATAAGTATATATAAGGTCAACGAGTCAGAGATCAGGGTAAGGTTTAAAATTACCTCGAGGGGAAGGTGTTAGGCATCCCTCTAGGTCCACAAATTTGGGTCCCGATCGTATCTCATGCAATCTATGTGGGGGTTACAAGTAGAAAATAAGGTCACTTTATTTATTAGTTCATTAAAGTAGTATGCTTCCTAGGTGATAAGAAATATAAAACAAATGAGACCATTTTATTATTTTGACCAATTAATTGATAAAGGCTAGGTGATAGCAGATATTAATAATTAAAATTATTTTTATTAAATCTAACATGTGAGACTAGGTGATATCGCAACAAGTTGAATCAAATAGTTCATTAGTATCTTAATTAATATTTAAACAAGCTAGACTAAGTGATAACAATAAAATAGATATACTAAACACTTAATAAAGAGATAAGCGAGAGGATAGAAAAGCGACAAATAAATAAGCAAATAATTTATTATTTTTATTGTAATATACCCCAAATAACTATAATTTAAAACAAACAAGTAAAGTGATAAAAGGAAGACTCTAAGAGACTTTTTGGATCAACACTCGACTTTTCATTTTATTTTTCGATAGGCTGTCGTATAGGGACAGACAAAACCAAAGTTTTTCTTTCAAGCCTGAGTCGATGTCATCATCTCCATAGGTCCAGCTACCCCTACCCAACCACCGCATGCATTTCGTACCTAAAAGGTGCCTAGTCGTCCCAGTTTAATGTCCAAGAGGCATTGGACTCTTAAAGGGTGGGTTTAGACAAAATAGAATATAAGGCCCTCCTAAACACCACGTAAAACAAACAAGGCAAACAAGACGGTCATTTTAGCAATACAAGTCTCAATTTGGCCTTTAAAAATCAATTAGGCATGCTTGCAAACAACACGTAACTGTAAAATGTTTCATGCTAAGTGTGTGAACATACAAACAGACAAAATTATACCAACAATTTAATTATGACGGGGCAAATATGATAACATAGATGCAAATTTTAGTATTGAACTAATTTTAGGGTGAGCGATGATTAATGAAGTAATAGCTTTTGTTTTATTTCCAAGTAGCAAAAGATATGATTCACATTCACATATATTTAAAACAATAGAGACTTTAATTATTAATGCAAAATATAACTTAGGACAACCAAATTTTATCTATTTACGCAGAAAATTTATTTAGAAAGAAGTAGTAGCAAAATACTATGAGTACAAAAAATTATTTTAAACAAATGTTTAACATGAAAAAATTAGTTAATTGAGAGCATTTTATAAAGCAAATTTATTTATTAATGCAGAAATTATGTTTAAGAGATGGTAAACTTATTAGATGCAATAAATCAATAGAAATTATTTATATTAAAAAAATATATCAAAAATATGCACAATGAATTTTATTTTAGTTATTGATATGCTGAAAATTTACAAGCCTATTGACACAATCTCTAGGTGTTTAACATACAAAAATTACAAAGTAATGAAATAAATCAATTATGAACATGCTAAATTTAGTTAAACGTAATTTCTAAGTGATTTAATAATCAACACATATAGGCATGTTTTATAACTCCCAATGACATATGAATGCATAACTTCTATAGACATGATTTATTCAATGAGTAACTAAAATGTACACAAATTATTAACTTAACATTTTAGCGAATTAGTCATAACTCATTATTTAACACACCAAATTAGATAAAATTAACTTCAACCATTAATTGGACAAAATTAACTAAATGATTGAGAGAATATGATTTGGTTTATTTTTTTATTTGCTTTGGATAGATCTAAAATTACTTTATCACATAAACATTATTCAAACAAATTATGAACTTATAGGCATACTTTTAATCACAAACAAGTTTGCAAAAAAATAAATAAAAAAAGATTAACACATAATTCCCCCTTCCTAGGCGATCCCCAAAATTGCTTTATATATAAGAGTTGCTTTAGAGTTATACACATATTGTAATAAAAATAACAAATGAAAATATACGCAACATTAAAAAAAAACAAAGATTTATCCGAAATTTCTTCTAGACCACTCTTCATCATCTTGAACTGTCATGACCCAAAACAAGCCGCGAGTGGCACCCACACTTATCCTACTATGTGAGCGAACCAACCAATGTAAACCCCAACATTTCAACCATAATTAACAAAATACAATGCGGAAGACTTAAAACTCATTAACGAAATCAATTAAATAACTTCTAAAATTTATCAATCATTATCCCCAAAATCTGGAAGTCATCACCACAAGAACATCTATCCTCAAATTACTAAATCTAAGAGTATCTAAGAAGCTAATATAAATAAAAAGCTAGTCCATGCCGGAAGATCAAGGCATCAAGACATGAAGAGGAAGATCCAGTCCAAGCTAGAAGCAATAGCTCACCCTGAGATCTGGCTTGATGAAGACTGGATAGAGTTGCGGTTGAGTTGAAGACAACGGTACGTTTGCTGCACTCCACAATTAACAAAAAAACAAATACAAGTAGGGGTCAGTACAAGGCACAAGTACTCAGTAGGTATCATCGACCAACTCAAAATAGAAAACAGTATATATCAGATAATAACATAAAATCAACTAATATTCTTAACATGCGGAATTTACAATTACCATAACCCTTGGTCACAACACCAAGCACATCAATGAGGACTCACGTCTACCCATCATACTCATTTGGGAATTAGTTCTTTAAGATTTCATAATTCAAGATTTCATTATCCTTATTCCTCTTGTGTCGGTATGTGACACTCCGCTCCACTACTACTATCCTGGTGTTGCAACGTTACACTCCGATCCATATACTATCCTGGTGCCAGAACGTGGCACTCCGATCCATATACTATCCTGGTGCCGGAACATGACACCCAATCCATATACTATCCTGGTGTCGGAACGTGACACTCCGATCCATATACTATCCTGGTACCAGAACGTGGCACCCGATCCATATACTATCCTGGTGTCGGAACGTGACACTCCGATCCATATACTATCCTGGTACCGGAACGTGGCACCCGATCCTCTATTACTATCCTGGTGTCGGAACGTGACACCCGATCCTCTAATCTCATTACTTTAATTCATCAAGCCTTCTTTTATACCAAGGCATCATCATTCTCATTCTTTAGTTCATCAAGCCTTCTTTTATACCAAGGCATCATCATTAACAAAGTAAATTTGGGATTTAAGATTCAATAGCCTCATCATGCTAATTCATCACATATATATAATCACATCATGTAAGCACACAATTAAGCATGTAGAAGGTTTTATAATACTAACCAACACATATCATTCGCTATTAAGAGTTTACTACGTATAGCATAAACCATAACCTACCGCCACCGAAGAATTGTGATCAAGCAATCTACTTTTCCAATGCTTTGCTTTCCTCTTCGTTTCTCCTCTCTCTCGTTCGTTCGTTCTCCCTCTCCTTGTTCTTTCTATTTTTCTTATTCAATCCCTCTTTCTTTTACCCTAATTGTCATATAATTAAGTATAAAAGATGATAAAAGTAACCCACTAATTATTCCAAGGTTATCTCCTTTAAACCCCAAGAAATTGAATTATTAACATTAATCCACTAACTTTATAATTATAAGCATGAATAGTCCAAAACGCCCCTTTAAAAACTTTTACAGAAATCCGACCCAGTCTGGGTTACGCAACCTGTGACGGTCCGTCATGACTGTGACGGTCCGTCCTGCAGGTCCGTCACAAAGTTCAGAGAGTTAGTTCTATGGAAAGATTTGTGACGGTCCGTCGTGCCTGCGACGGTCCGTCCTGCCATTCCGTCACGAAGTTTAAAGAGTCGATTTCAGTACCAAATTTCAGAATTCTAAGTGTTTTGGAACGAGACCCCCTCGATGGTCTGTCATGCCCATGACGGTCCGTCGTGGGATCCGTCGACCAAGACAGTTTTTCCAGAAATAAAATTTGCTGCTCAAAACGACTAAACAGGTCGCTACAATAGATACCAGTTTACCCATCGTTCGTCCTCGAACGATCACAAGAAGAAAAACAAGGGCGAAAAGAAGTACCTGAATCTGTAAACAGGTGTGGGTATTTTTCTTGCATATCAGCCTCCTTCTCCCAAGTGGCCTCTTCAACTGGTCGATTCTTCCATTGAACTTTGATGGATGCAATTTCCCTTGATCTCAACTTGCGAATTTCTCTATATAGAATGGCAAAAGGCTCCTCCTCATAAGACAAATTCTCATCAAGCAGAACCGAATCCCAACGAATAATGTAGTTCCCATCCCCATGGTATCTTTTCAACATAGACACATGAAATACCGGATGCACTCCTGACAGCCCTGGAGGCAAGGCTAATTCATAAGCCACCTCCCCTACTCGCTTAAGTACTTCAAATGGTCCAATATACCTTGGGCTTAGCTTACCCATATTACCAAACCGCATCACCCCTTTCATGGGCGAAACCTTCAGCAAAACTTGTTCACCCTACATGAACTCCAAGTCTCTAACCTTTCGATCTGCATATTCCTTTTGCCTACTTTGAGCCGCTAAAAGATTTTCCTGAATAGACTTCACCTTCTCTAATGAATCCCTCAAAAGATCAGTACCCCAAGGTCTAACCTCCAATGCATCAAACCAACCAATGGGAGACCTACATCTCCTCCCATACAATGCTTTGAATGGAGCCATATCAATACTTGAGTGATAGCTATTATTGTATGAAAACTCCGCTAAGGGTAAGAAGTTATCCCAATGACCACCAAATTCTATCACACATGCACGAAGCATATCCTCCAACACTTGAATCGTTCGGTCAGACTGACCATCGGTGTGAGGGTGAAATGCAGTACTAAGGTCCAACCTAGTACCTAATTCCGCATGCAATGTTCTCCAAAACTTAGAAGTAAACTGCGTACCTCTATCTGATATGATGGAGAGTGGAACTCCATGCAATCGAACAATTTCTGAGATATAGATTTTGGCTAACTTCTCTGCATTGTATGTCACCTTGACCGGAATGAAGTGAGCAGACTTAGTTAATCTGTCCACAATTACCCAAATGGAATCAAACTTACCCAATGTCTTTGGAAGACCAACCATGAAGTCCATTGCAATTCTCCCACTTCCATTCAGGAATGGGCATTCTCTGGAGTGTTCCTCCGGGCCTCTGATGTTCATACTTCACTTGCTGACAATTTGGACACTTGGCAACAAAATCAACAATGTCGCGCTTCATTCTACTCCACCAAAAGTGTTGCTTTAGGTCACGGTACATCTTGGTTTCTCCAGGATGTATAGAATATCCGGAACTATGAGCCTCTGTAAGAATAGTGTGGATCAAATCATCAACACGGGGCACACATACCCTTCCCTTAATTCTCAAAACACCTTCCCTATCAATTATTGCCTCTTTTGCCTCTCCTCGCAACACCATATCCCAAATTCGGCATAGTTTCTCATCATCACACTGTTTTCCCTTAATCTTGTTAAGAAAAGAAGATCTTGCCTCCACACAGGCCAAAACTCCTCCCTTCTTATTTACTTCTAGCCTCATTAAGTCATTAGCCATGTTTTGAATTTCTCTAGCCAATGGGCGTCTAGAAACTTGTAAGTGGGCTAAACTACCCATGCTCCCTGCTTTTCTACTTAAGGCGTCTGCCACAACATTAGCCTTTCCTGGGTGATACAAGATGGTAACATCATAATCCTTCAGTAGTTCCATCCACCTCCTCTGTCTCAAATTCAAATCCCTCTGAGTAAAGACATATTGTAGGCTACGATGATCCGTATAGACTTCACACATAACCCCATATAGCTAGTGTCTCCATTGCTTTAATGCAAACACTACCGCAACCAATTCCAAGTCATGGGTCGGATAGTTACGTTCATGCACCTTTAATTGCCTCGAAGCATAAGCAATTACATTCTTCTCTTGCATTAGCACTGCACCCAACACAGAATAGGATGCATCACAATAAACAATGAAATTCTTACCCTCTACTGGCAAGGTAAGGATAGGTGTCGTAGTCAACAAGGTCTTGAGTTTCTGAAAGCTTTCCTAACATTCATCCGACCATACAAATGGAACATTCTGCTTGGTCAAGTTTGTCAATTGGGAAGCAATAGAAGAGAATCCCTTGACAAATCGACGGTAGTAGCTAGCTAAACCAACAAAGCTCCTTACTTCTGACACATTAGTAGGTCTTACCCAATTCTTCACTGTTTCAATTTTAGAAGGATCCACCATCACTCCATCCTTAGAAACCACGTGCCCCAAGAAGGACACTGAATCTAGACAAAACTCACACTTGGAGAATTTGGCATAAAGCTTTTTCTCCCTCAATACTCCCAACACAATTCTCAAATGCTCCTCATGTTCCTTCTTACTGTTGGAGTATATCAGTATATCATCAATAAAAATGATCACAAAGAGATCCAGATATGGCTTAAAAATCCCGTTCATCAAGCTCATGAAAGCAGCAGGGGCATTCGTACGATTAAAAGACATTACTACGAATTCGTAATGCCCATACCTGGTTCGAAAAGCAGTCTTTGACACATCTGTTGCCCGTATTTTCAATTGATGATAACCGGATCTCAAGTCAATCTTAGAGAAGACACAAGCACCTTGTAACTGATCGAACAAGTCATCAATGCGAGGAATGGGGTACTTGTTCTTAATAGTTACCTTGTTCAACTGCCAGTAGTTTATGCACATCCAAAAACTCCCATCCTTCTTCTTCATAAATAACACTGGAGCACCCCAAGGGGATGCACTTGGTCAAATGAAACCTTTACTTAACAACTCTTGAAGTTGGGCCTTTAACTCCCTTAACTCTGCTGGGGCCATTCTGTAAGGGGGTATGGAAATGGGAAGAGTATCCGGCTCCAGATCAATGCAAAAGTCAATATGCCTATCCGGTGGCATACCAGGAAGGTCTGCAGGGAACACATCCAGAAACTCACGGACTACCGAAACCGACTCAATTGAAGGTACTTGGGTAGTATCATCCCTGAGGTGCGCCAAGAACGCTAAACACCCTTTACTAACCATTCTCTTAGCACGAAGTAAGGAGATGATACGAACTGGAGTGGAAGTGTAGTCACCCTCCCACACTAACTAATCTGTCCCAGGCTTGGCCAACGTTACAGTTTTAGCATTACAATCTAAGATTGCAAAATTTGGAGAAAGCCAAGTCATACCCAGAATTACATCGAAATCAACCATCTCTAAAATAACCAAGTCTACATGAGTATTGCTCCCCACAAAAGTCACCAGACAAGAACTATGTACCTTTTCAACTATCATAGACTCACCCACCGAAGTAGAAACACGAATAGGCATGTCAAGCAATTCATAATGTAAATTAAGACCAGTAGAAAATGAGGAAGATACATATGAAAATGTGGAGCCAGGATCAAATAATACAGAAGCCATGCAATCATAAACCAAAAGATTACCTGTGATAACAGCATCAGATGTCTCCGCTTCAGACCGCTCGGGGAAAGCGTAACAATGGGCCCTATCACCTGTCTGCCCATTGCCCCTACCATGTTGTGCTGTAGTGGCTCCAGTTTGCCCGTCACCCCGACCGTTTTGGTGACCACCATTACCTCGGCCACCACGTCCTCCAGAATGACGGCCTCTTCCATGACCACCTCTACCTCTGACTATTGGGGGTCTGTAACTCTGTTTTGGACAATATCTCTTAATATGTCCAGTATCCCCACATCCATAACACTCTCTGGAGTCAAGCATCGGTCTCTGTGAGAATGACAAAGTTTGGGAGTAACCTCCACCCTCAGAAAAATGTTGACCGGTCTGAGGTGGACCCCCAACTACAGTCTGCAGTGAAGACTGAATAGGTCGGGCTGGGTAACCTCCTAAACCCTGCCCTCTGTAGTAAGAACCATTAAACTCACCTCCTTACGAAACCTTTTTGATGTCGATGCCATGGTGAAGTCATCTGGCTTCACTCCTTCCACCTCTATCACGAAGTCTATCACTTCCTGAAAGGATTTTGCTGTAGCCGCTACCTGTAAGGCTGAAATCCGCAAATCTGACCTCAACCCCTTCACAAAACGGCGAATCCGTTCTTGTGGACTGAAACAAAGCAGGGTGGCATACCTGGATAATGCACGAAACTTAGCCTCACACGCAGTCACCGACATCTTGCCTTGCTCTAGGCTCAAGAACTCATCTCTCCTCCTATCCCTCAAGGTCCGGGGGATATACTTCTCCATAAATAAGCTAGAGAATGACGCCCAAGTCATGAGTGGTGCCTGTGCGGGTTGACACTCAACATGTGACCGCCACCACATTTTGGCATTTCCCTGAAACTGATAGGTTACAAACTCAACGCCAAATCGTTCCACTATGCCCATTTTATGTAGTAACTCATGACAATCAACCAGAAAATCGTAAGCATCCTCAGATTCAGCACCCTTGAAGACAGGAGGTTTCAATTTCAAGAACTTACTGAAAAGTTCATGCTGATCACTTGTCATTATGGGCCCTGTAGTCAAACGAGGAAACGTGACTATTTCCAATGAGGCATCCATGCAGGGAGCCACAGCAGCGGCCTGTCGTACTTCCGGAACCTGAGGTGCTGGTGCAGAAAACACTGGAGGTGTCTGGACTTGATCAGATAACCCACTAAGATAATCAAGAACCTGATTAATCATCTCTGGGGTAGGTTGGGGTGGCAATTCCTCATTCTGCACTTGCTCACTTTCCCCTTCCTCACCCTCTCTTACTACTTCCTCAGTTGGTGGAGGAGTCACCGCCCTAGTACTAGATGGGCCAGGGGCTTGTCCTCTTCCTCTAGAGGACGTCCTCCCGCGACCTCTACCACGGCCTCTCGCCACTACTCCTCTTCGAGCTACAGCCCCAGTGGCTGGCTCAGTTACATCTTGTCTTGCCGGTGTTGGTGTTGGCGCCGCAGTTGCTCTAGTTCTAACCATCTGCGAAATAGAGAGAAGATGGTTAGATACCAATTTGTATCACCTAGATACCAGTTGGATCCAAGTAATACCACGAAAGAAAGAAAGAAAGAATGGAATTTTCCTAATGTCTTATAGCCTCTCAAAGAAAAGTAAAGGCGTCCCCCTACCGTTCCATAAGACTCTACTAGACTCGTTCTTGTGTGATGAGACCAACGAACCTAATGCTCTGATACCAAGTTTTTCACGAACCCAAAACAAGCCGCGAGTGGCACCTACACTTATCCTACTATGTGAGCGAACCAACCAATGTAAACCCCAACATTTCAACCATAATTAACAAAATACATTGCGGAAGACTTAAAACTCATTAACGAAATCAATTAAATAACTTCTAAAATTTATCAATCATTATCCCCAAAATCTGGAAGTCATCACCATAAGAACATCTACCCTCAAATTACTAAATCTAAGAGTATCTAAGAAGCTAAAATAAATAAAAAGCTAGTCCATCCCGGAAGTTCAAGGCATCAAGACATGAAGAGGAAGATCCAGTCCAAGCTAGAAGCAATAGCTCACCCTGAGATCTGGCTTGATGAAGACTGGCTAGAGTTACGGTTGAGTTGAAGACGACGGTACATTTGCTGCACTCCATAATTAACAAAGAAAACAAATACAAGTAGGGGTCAGTACAAGGCACAAGTACTCAGTAGGTATCATCGGCCAACTCAAAATAGAAAACAGTATATATCAGATAATAACATATAATCAACTAATATTCTTAACATGCGGCATTTACAATTACCATAACCCTTGGTCACAACACCAAGCACATCAATGAGGACTCACGCCTCCCCATCATACTCATTTGGGAATTAGTTCTTTAAGATTTAGTATATTATCATAATTCAAGATTTCATTATCTTTATTCCTCTTGTGTCGGTACGTGACACTCCGCTCCACTACTACTATCCTGGTGTCGGAACGTGACACTCCGATCCATATACTATCCTGGTGCCGGAACGTGGCACTCCGATCCATATACTATCCTGGTGCCGGAACGTGACACCCGATCCATATACTATCCTGGTGTCGGAACGTGACACTTTGATCCATATACTATCCTGGTACCGGAACGTGGCACCCGATCCATATACTATCCTGGTGTCGGAACGTGACACTCCAATCCATATACTATCCTGGTACCGGAACGTGGCACCTGATCCTCTATTACTATCCTGGTGTCGGAACGTGACACCCGATCCTCTAATCTCATTACTTTAATTCATCAAGCCTTCTTTTATACCAAGGCATCATCATTCTCATTCTTTAGTTCATCAAGCCTACTTTTATACCAAGGCATCATCATTTACAAAGTAAATTTGGGATTTAAGATTCAATAGCCTCATCATGATAATTCAAAAATTATATAATCACATCATGTAAGCACACAATTAAGCATATAGAAGGTTTTATAATACTAACCAACACATATCATTCGCTATTAAGAGTTTACTACGGATAGCATAAACCATAACCTACCTCCACCGAAAAATTGTGATCAAGCAATCTACTTTTCCAATGCTTTGCTTTCCTCTTCGTTTCTCCTCTCTCTCGTTCGTTCATTCTCCCTCTCCTTGTTCTTTCTATTTTTCTTATTCAATCCCTCTTTCTTTTACCCTAATTGTCATATAATTAAGTATAAAAGATTATAAAAGTAACCCACTAATTATTCCAAGGTTATCTCCTTTAACCCCCAAGAAATTGAATTATTAACATTAAACCACTAACTTTATAATTATAAGCATGAATAGTCCAAAACACCCCTTTAAAAACTTTAACAGAAATCCGACCCAGTCTGGGTTACGCAACCTGTGACGGTCCGTCATGACTGTGACGGTCCGTCCTGCAGGTTCGTCACAAATTTCAGAGAGTTAGTTCTGTGGAAAGATTTGTGACGGTCCGTCGTGCCTGCGACGGTCCGTCCTACCATTCCGTCACGAAGTTCAGAGAGATTATTTCAGTACCCAAATTTCAGAATTCTAACTGTTTTGGAACGAGACCCCCTCAACGGTCCGTCGTGCCCATGACGGTCCGTCGTGGGATCCGTCGACCAAGACAGTTTTTCCAGAAAAAAATCTGCTGTTCAAAACGACTAAACAGGTCGTTACATGAACTTTAAGTCCAAAACCTGCTAGAATAAGTAAGGTAACACATATAAAACGGAAGAATGATTGTAATGTAAAATATTCATAGTAACAAATTACTCTCATATATACATATATAAACAACACACATAAAAAATAAAAAGGACAGAACATAGGCATAATCATATCAACACACATAGGGGGAAAAGATAAGGAGTGTTTCCTTTTATTCCGAACACACAACAATAATAAATAATGCAAAATAAAAAATTGAAAAAATAGAGGGATGACTAATAGTAAAATGCTAATTAAGAATACTAACCGGTTAAGGAGAAAAGAAATAGTAGCAATTAAAACAAGTTGATCCAAATTTTATTCGATCAAAAGCAAAGTAGCAAAGTAGCAATGAAGAGCACTTGAATATTTTATCGGATTCTTGATTAATTTTTTTAAGAGTAGCAAGAGAGCAATGAGAGAGTGAAGAGTCTAGTTCTTGTGTTGAGAGAAAGAATGAATGAGTTTAGTGTGAGTTGGGAGAATGTGAGTTATTTTCAAGATTTGAGTGTGTGAGAGAAACTTATTAGAGAGTCAATGTGAGTGAACGAACAAATGAGAAGAGGGTCTTGTTTATATAGTGAATAGGGGCACGTTTTAGAAGGAAAGGATATTTTTTTTGGAATCAAACAAGTATTCTTCCTTATTTCTAAGGGAAGCTAAATTAGAAATATTTAAAAAAATATTATTATACCAAATATAGAAAAATAAGAAATCTAATAAGAATAAAATTAGGGAGAGTAATACTATTTTTCCTTAAATAAGAAAGAGCCAAAATCAGATTTTATTAAATTAACTTTTACCATATAAAAAAAGTAAGAATCAGTCAATTTTACAAATAAGCAAAAAGAAATCAATTAATATTATTTTCCTTTAACAAGCGGAGAGTAAGAAAACAAAAAAAATTATTTTACCTAAATTAACACAGTTATTAAATGCAAATTCAATAAGAGATCCAATACATTAACCAAATAAGCAATTGATAATTTACTAAATTTGAAGTTACAGCAACCTGTCAAAACTTAGGCTAAGCAAAGAAAAAAAAAAGAATAAACCAAAAAAGGGAAAGAGCTATTTAGGCAATCAGTAATGATTTATTTCCTTAGCAAGAGGAGAACTAAATCAGTAACTCTATTTAGGGTTAGGAAATACCCATTAATAATATAAACTATATTAAAGGGCAGACTATACTAAGGGGAGAAGTAATAATAAATTTGATTAATCTCAATCAAGCAAGAAGAATGGAGAGCTAATGATTAAGTGTAAACAAGAAACCTCACAAGATTAATTATTGTAGGTCACATAGTCAAAACTTAAGTAAGACAAATTAAGCATACTCAAATGATCAATTTAAATCCACTTATCATGATGGAGCCATTGAAAATAAATAATCCACCAACATACAATTTCAATCAACATTACCATATAAATCACCAATTATACTTCAAACCATAAACACGCAAGTAAAAAGAAAAGTAAAAATTTACATCAATCAAGACAAGCAGGAAGGACAAATGACTGTATTCGATAAAGTATTGAAACATAACAAAATCTGGTGATTTGAACTAACATTTCAATTTTAAGACTAAAATAAATTTTACATGTACTAAGCATGCATAGAACTATCATATGAAGAAAAAAATCAAAGTAACATTGCAAATAAAAAGAATGTACCCGGACGGATCTGTTAAAGATTCGTCATTTTAACAACTTGAAGCTTTCAAAAACTCCATCAGAGCTCGCCTTGTTTACTAGTTCGGAGCTTCTGGTCGGCTGCACTGTGTGGCTGCTTACTGCTCACCGGAAAAGAGAAGAGAGGGACAGAAAGCGCCAGAGTTGCTTTTGGTCGCCTGGCTGCTGTTTTTCGCCAGTAGGAGGTGCTGGTTATCAAACTGCTACTGGACACCTCCTTCGCCGTCTGGATCTGCTAGCTGCTGCTGCTTGTTCTCGTTTCTGCTGCTGGTCGCAGCAGCTTCCTCGTCGGGAAGAAGGGAAGAGGAGAGCAGAGGGAGAGAATAGAGGGAGGAGGGGCTGGAAAGAGAGAAGAAGAAAGATTAGAGGGAACGAGATTGGAGAGGTGAGGAGGTTGGAGGGAGGAAGCTCTCGCTGGAGGAGCAACATGAGAAGAGAGGGGAGGCTGGCGGCGCTGAGAGAGAGAGAGAGGAGAGGGACAAGAGAAAAAGCAAAACAAAATATAGTTTAGGGATTTAGGATTCTTTTAGATGTAGAGATGGCGTTTAATCTAGACCTTTGAATCAATTAAGATGTAAGGCTAAGATTCGATATTGGATTTAATGAATTAAATATATGGATGAGATTAAAAGATGAGTCTTAAAATTAAATTGGTTTGGATATGGAATCGATAAAATTGTAATAAAATCGGCTAGAATTGAAAGGAAGAGGATTGTTATAGTTGAAATAAATTTTGAATTGGAGTGGCTAGAATTGAAAGAAATTAGAATAGAATGGGTTAAGATTTAAATGATTTTGAGGAAATTTAGGAATTACTATTTAATTAAAATACTACGTATATTAAGAAAAAAAATATATAATTGAAAATCACTTAAATTTTAGAACATTCGAAATTCATTAATAATTTTAGAATGTTTAATAATATTTACAATAATTTTAGAAAGTAAACATACTAAAGTGTATAATTTCTAAGAAAAATCAATTAAAGTACTAAACTTTAAATAAATTTTGAAATATGTATTTAATTGAATTGAAATTCTAAAATGGTTAAAGGTCGGTCAAAATTGGGTGTCAATAGCTGCCCATTGGTTGATTGAGAATGAAGAATTAATTTTAAGGCAACCAACGTTGACTTAGTAGCCGATTTTGTCCGACCGACGACAGATGTTAGTGGGATCAATTGAAGTTATGTAGAGTTAAAAAAATAAGGGTACGACCGGGACTTTGGTATTAAGCCGCCTACATATCTTTGGTTATACGAGAATCAGGTCGTGTGTAGTTTTAGATTCAAGAGCAAATGAAACTCTTAAAAGTTAAAAGAGCGCTAAGGTATTCTGAGGGCACAATATACGCTTGAATGGATAAGATTAGAGTAGCTAGAAGAGAGAGATTGAGAGGCTAAAAGATCATGATAGAGAAGCGAGAAGAGCATGATAGAGAAGCCATAAGAACATGATAGAGCGAGGTTTTCAGCCTTTTAGCAAGGTTCGGATAAAAAAAAGCAATATGATTAGTGAAATATTGATAGAGGCTTCATTGCGATAGATGTTAGCATGATTATTGTAACTGAGGGGGCGTCCCTTAACAAGATAAAATAATATCTAAGTTATTACATCAACTTAATAGGAAATCTTGACATAGGCAACCCTTGCACCATAAGAGTCCCTTTATTTGAACTAGGGAGATCTATCCAAGCTCTTCACTTTGGAGAAAACCTCTAGCCATCACCACCTAAACTTTGTGTAAAAAGATGAAGAAGAATGGTATCAGTACAAGAATACACTAAGTATTGAAACCTTCCAAAAACAATTCATCTAAAAAGGATTGATATCATGCAACATGTCTTTTTAGTAAACTTCATGAACATAGGCACATATTAGCTCAATATAGTTCACATACATCATATAGTCATGGATATTACTCATAATAGCATATAAAACCATTTATCATACTTTGAGACATATTCAATACATACAATTCATTATTTCTATTTTATCGTACTTCTTTTCTTAAGTAACCTCCAGTGTACTTAGTATAATGTATCACCTTGAGGTCACAATACAATAGTCTTTCATAGATATGTTTCATAAAGACAACCACATATATTGACAAGTCATAAGCACATCATAAACATAAATTTCACGTAAGGACACCTACCTAAGATAACTCACAAGCCACACTAGTGCAGTGTGTAGGTAGAATTCCATAATACTACTTCCACCAAGTGTAACTAAGAAGTCACCATAGACTAGGCATAACATACTTAACAAGTCATAACACTTCCATTCACAAGTAGACATAAGACCACATACTTCATGACATCACATAAGGACTATTTTATTTACTACAACCTTAGCCATAAATTATATAGTTCATATCATAAGCAAACAACCCTCACAACTCCTCCTAAGATTACTTTTGCAATGTATACATGGAGTCCTATACCCCCACATATACTAAGTAAACTCATTTAGAAGCCATTAGTGTAATTCCCATACATAATCATAGTTCATATCTTGACATAGCAATGTTATTAACATGCAGTCATACAATTCATACGTACATAGCATAAGTCTACTTTCATACATATACTAATCTTAACCGTTCTTGGAGTTCGCTAGCAATGAATGGGTAGGGTCAATAGTTCTACCTATACTAAGTAACCTCCTCAAAGAGTTGTGGTTATAGTCCATCATCTTATCTTAGTTTATTTATTACTTTGGGAGATATAGTCATAACCGACATAGACCATGTGAGTTACATGAAATTCGGTGTTCTACTCCCATACCGAAAATAAAGGGTTAACACTTGCCTAAGGTGCAACTGTTTGTACATAGCTATGTAGGTGGAAACCACAAGCTATAACCTACTAGGGCACATAGTTATGGAACATGGAGATCGCTTCTAGAAACCTTGACTTTCTAAGCGTGGAGGTTTCCATCTCATGAGACAACATCTATGTTGGGAACCAGACTTGCTAAACGTGAAGGTTATCTTTGTGGGAAGCCGGAATTACTAACATGAAGATCCCACTCTCATTTGTCATGTTCACTCGGTGCTAGGCTCTAACTCCCTTTTTAATATATTTAAGCCTTTAATGGATTAAATCATAAAGAATGCTTTAAGAACTTGCTCCTTCATACAACATATATCTCAAAGGATCCTACTATGAGAATGTCCTTTCATCATAGACCCTACTTCATGTGAGAACTTCCTTTCACATAATCATACAATCATACATCAAGTATGTGTGCATATAATGTGATATCTACCTTCATATAACACCTCTAATCAAACATCTTCAAAACTTCACTAATCATATACTTACATGCATAAAATATGTAATGATTCATAGGAGAACTCTCCTTTCTTTAGTCATCATGAATCAATCCTGTTCATAGTCATGCATGAAGTGTGTGTATAATAGTCAACATAATGACATAATGGCTATCACATAGTTTTGAGGAAGCCACCCTCTAAATATCACAACATATTGTACAACATTCTCTCAAGTCTTTGAGACAAGCAGATCTAGAGTATTTAAGACTATAGACTACACACACTCAAACTACATCATAGGAGGCAAGTACATATTCAATAATAGAATAGAAGACTCTTAGCCTACTTCGACCATACATTCATATAGGATTCATATAGGTAGGGGTTGTGCTACAAGGATATTCTTCATCACTAGCCAAATAGACAACGATCATCAAACATATACATATAACATCATCCCCACACCTATCTATACAACTAGTATGGAAGTCTATACATATAACTCAACATAACATGAATTGAAACATGATATTAGAATCAAGGATAAATCCTTCAACTTCCTAAACATGGAATCATCATATAAATTCATCTTGCATATAATGCATTCAAGGACATGATCATAACACATAAACATGTACTAGAACAAAAGCACTGCCACCATAAGTGGACCGTACCAATCAACATAATTAAATAGACATTCTAAGCTAATTAGAGAAAACATGTCAACTTACCAAATCTCCAAGATAATGATCATATTTGATCATTCCTTCACAATTCATATTCAATTGATATAGATAGTAATAGCAATAAAAAATTCAATACAATCTAATCACAATTCTATAAAACATTAAATCGAGATTACAAGATCCACATTATAGGCTAATTTGAGAAATTAGGAGTATCATGGGTACTTCATAAAATTGAATTGAAATTCATAATTAAAACAAATAAACATAAATCCATCATTATAATGGCTTTGAAATCAATTTGACAATGAACTCGTGCCTAGATTGAAAATTGGGAATTTTGGTCTTTGAATCATTTTTGAAAACCGTTGATTTAAATCCTTCGATGAATGGATAACTAACGATGAAGAATTACCATACCTTATTCCGGGAAGGAAAATGAAGAATTGTAGAAGAAACCATAGAAATTCAGCCCCTATCTTGATCTTGAGTTTTGGTCTCCTGTGGAGGTATTGGGAGAATTTGGAAGAGATGAGAGTTTTGGGTTTCTGAATTTTCTTATTGGGTGTTGGGTTTTTGACTTGGGAAAGGGGTTAAATAGGTTTATAAATCATTTTATCAACTTCACCAAAAAGTAATAAAAACACCCCATTAATTATTTGGACTTTTAGACATGTCAAACTCAACTTCCATTTTCAAAATCTTTGTCGGAATACAAATCCTCGACGTGCAGATTTTCCCGCATGATTTTTTTGTAAATAACTTCCGAGGAAGTTGAGTCTTCCTTTTTTCCCCGATGCAGAACAACTTTTTTACCTATGGAGGACCAAGTCCGCGAAGCTGAGCTTTTTCACCAAGGAACAAAAGTTGCTGCCTTGGGTAGCTTATTTGCCCAAGGTGGGGTCCTCCTCAAGGACCCTTTGGTTGCTCCTTGGGGAGTTTTTCCCATATGTTTCCACCTCAAGTACTCTCGTACACATGTTAGGAACTTCTCATATCAATTTGAAATACAAACAATACATAAAACAAGCAGAAACACACTAATACACCGAAGCATGTTTCAAAGCAAAACTTTCGAACGTTCTTGGATGTTTGACCTCCAAACTCTTCCGAACATAACACACTGACTTTTAAAACTATAATTATTTATTTATGGACTTAATAAACTCATAACAAACATTTTAGTCTAATTCATCATTCATTTTCGATAATAAGGTAAATGTTGATATGAGATATATTACCTTTATTTTTGACATTTAAGTAAATGTCGGTATAAAATATATAACATTTATATTTTTATAATTAAGGAAATGTAAATATGATATATATGACATTTAAGTAAATGTTGATATAGAAATACAACTTTTTTTTTGACATTTATGAAATGTCATTTAAACTTTGTGACATTTAGATTAAATGTTGGTAAAATAAACTTTAAGAAACTTGTAACATTTATAAAATGTCACATTGAAATTTCTGACACTTTAGTTAATGTCAATAAATGCTACTATTGAATGTCATAAAATTGATGACATTATTTTATATTTTGCTAAATGTCATATTAGTATTCGAATGTCGCTACCAAGTTTCTTTATACTATCCCAAAAAATTCTATATATCGTTTTTCTCAAGACACATACGTACAAACATCTGTGTATTCAAAACTATCTTCTTCATGACAAGCAATAAATATTATGTAAAGTATATAAATTTTTAATATTTTAATCAAGGAATAGAATAAAAATATAATAAGTTTCTCTAAAAGTAAACAATGTCAAAATAAATTATCTTTTCTATCTCAAGTAAAATTGAGATCTAACTAAATACAATAATCTAAACATAAAACCAACTAATTAACTCCTAATTCAAATGATATTAAAAACTCTAATATATTTGGAATAATTTTTATATGAAATCATCAATCCAAAAGCCTAGCATGTTGAAGTCGATACTTGCCCTGAATTTCCTTAAACGTTCTTCACAAGAAATTCGCATAAGAAAACTTATAACTATATTATAATAAAAATTAGATCCCCAATAACTAGAAAAAATTGGGATATCAAAAATGACTAATTGTATTTTTCTAAAAACAAACATATTAATGAATTGATGAAAATCAGTAATTAAGCAATATACTGGTTAGTTCCAGAATCTAACCTGAGCCGAAATAGTTCCTAATCGAGTTGACAGATTGCCATACAGTAGATGACTTTTTAAATTTTTTTGATTCTTATGTTAAAAGGTATCACTTGAAAATAAATATATTTATGGTAAATAGTGATTGCATTTTCTGAAGAAGAAAATATGAAATGTAACGCAACACCTAATCTAACTAAGTGATCTTGTATTGTCACCGCTTTGTTGACGTTTTAGCTAGTACCTGAAGGAAATTATATTGCTTTTGAGGTAAGCTATTTGACTATCTGGTGTGAAATTACTTATGTTATCATACAAAAACTTCCGAATGTGCATGTACCTTTCTTTTAATCTTAATTGATAGATGATAAAAATGATATTTAGATGGACTACTTTATGTTGAACAATCATAATGAAAGATGTTTTGCTTAACGCTTTTTTCCAAAGAGTTTGAAACTAAAGCATTCAATGGTATTAGTATTTTGTTCGTGTATGTTGCACTTGTTAATGTACGAAATGAACTTAATCTTAATGAGGCCCGCATAAGATTTGTTATCTCCTAGTCGGTTGTCTGCTACAAGTTTGCTGCATATTATTGTACCTATAGTGACAATTAATTAACAACTACTAGTTTGAGTACTTATTAATAATATATCAGAAAACATAATTGAATTTACGCTAATTATCAGAAGATTGATAATAATTAAAATAAATTAATCCTGAACGAATCTGTCGAGATCTTTCTTGTGCAAACTTCCAAAAAAATTGAGCCTCGCCGGTTGCTGCCGATTCGCTGGTGGCTCTTGGTTGCTGGTGCTCACTGCTTTCGTGGCTTCGCCGGAGAAGCAGGCGACTAGTGACCCTGTTCTTGCTCACTTTTTCGCCACCTCTGCTGCTTGCTCTCGCCAGTTGCTGGTCATCTGGGTTTTTGCGGGAAGGCAGAAAAGGGGAGAAGAAGAGAGAGGGGAGGAAGGGAGAGAGACGGAGAGAAGAGGACAGAAACCTCTTCTTTGGTTCTTGCCTGCGGAGGGTGGCGCCGCTGCTTCTACTAGCTCACTATGGTGGTTGCTGTTTTTGCCAAAGAAAGACCGGAGAGAAAAAGAGTAGGAGAGTGAAGATTTAGTCAAGGTTTTGGTCTTGGTATTATTGAATTAGGAACGATGACTTACGAGATTTCAGTTAATGATATAAAATAATGTATGGCTGAGATTGAATACGAGAGATCAATGGTTTAGATTAAACAATGAGGTTCTCAGATTAAGTTTTAAAATGGCGAGATAGTTATAATTGAAATAGAGTTTGAAAAATAAGAGCGTTAGAACTGAAATAAATTATAATAGAATAGGCTATAATTTAAATATTTTGAAGGAAAATTAAGAGAGTGCTATTCAATAAATTTAATATTACACACTTCAAAATATTTATATAATTAAACATACTTATAACTTAAGAATATTTAAATAAATACGTAAATTAATTGTTTAGAGTTTTAAAATCGATAAATATGATAAATTAATAGTAATAAAATAATTTAATTACAATAATTTTTATACATTATGCATACTAAAATATATAATTTTTAGCCAACATAGTGAACTTGAAAATATATGTCAACAAAATCTTTTAAAATAATAATCCATTAAAAACATTGAATAAATACCAACATCGTAAAGTCAATATTATTTTTTTAAATTTTCTTTAAGTAAACTAATTACTTGAGGTCGCTATTTATTAATTTATTTTAGAGAAAATGCACAAGTACACCCTAGACTATGACTGAAATCTCAGAGACACATCTGAACTAAACTAAGTTCCTTTTACCACCTGATCATATATCTGTAATTTTATACACCTTTATCTTACATGGCACACTCCATGACACCACACAATTGAGGCGCGTGAGAGAAATTTTAATGTCATGTAAGTTAAAAAGGTGCACAAAAAATATTTTCAGGGGGTAATAGTACCTTAATTTAGTTAGGGTGTGTCTCTAGATTTAGATCATAGTCTAGGGAGGTACTTATGCATTTTTCCTTTAGTTTAATATAAACAAATCTCTTTAGGTTGATATTATCAAATTTATTATATAAAGCTCCTTGACTTGATCATCGGTATATCTTTTGTTGATATTTCATATCTGAACCACTAATACATAAGACTTGATTTTTTAAACTATTTGAGAAGTATATAATCAACATATTTCATACTCCAGTGAATTATCCATTATATCTCATTGCCTACGATATGATTACTTGACTTGACATTCATTGAAGATCGAATGTAATAATTTTGATATAACTTGCTTTGTACAGTACTTTACGATATTCTATTGTCTATTTCATAAAATGAGATAAGACATTGAAGGTAATACTTACATATAATTAAACTATTATCGATATATCTACAATTTAATTAATTGATATAGTGACATTTCTAAAAGTATAATCTCGAATATAATATTCCGATAGATTATATGTCTTCGTCTCTATATAACTACATGAGATATTAAGTTCATAATTTGACGACGGACTGATGAAAATTGTACAGTAGCACTGAAGAGATATAAGTATAATCATATCTTTATTCATATCAACGTACTTGAAAAATACAAATATGGTTATTGATTTTTTGTTTGTTTGAATTCTAACTTTCTATTTATCGAAGTATGCAAAATTGTTTACTTTATAAAACAATTAATTGCAAGTGTAAAATGAAAATTTAGTATTATGCAAAATATTAAAATTATGATTAACAGGAATATTTTAAACATACCGACCTGTGAATATCGCTTTTATTAAATGTAATTACAGTAAATAAAAAAATATCAACCTCATGAGGTTGGGTTCACATTAACTTTTAAGATAAATAAGAAGTAATAATGTTACTTAAATATTACTGACATCAGGATGTTGATATTTTGTAACGACCTGTTTAGTCGTTTTGAGCAGTAGAGTTTATTTCTGGAAATCACTGTCTGGGTCGACGGATCCCACGACGGACCGTCATGGGCACGACGGACCGTCGAGGGGGTCTCGTTCCAAAACACTTAGAATTCTGAAATTTGGGTACTGAGATCGACTCTCTGAACTTCATGACCGAATGGCAGGACGGACCGTCGTTGGAACGACGGGCCGTCACAAATCCTTCCACGGAATTAACTCTATGCACTTTGTGACGGACCTGCAGGACGGACCGTCATAGTCATGACGGACCGTCACAGGCTGCGTAACCCTGATTGGGTCGGATTTCTATTAAAAGTTTTAAGGGGCGTTTTGGACTATTCATGCTTATAATTATAAAGTTAGTGGGTGGATGTTAATAATTCAATTACTTGGGGGTTAAAGGAGATAACCTTGAAATAAAAAGTGGGTTATTTTTATCATCTTTTATACTTAATTATATGACAATTAGGGTAAAAGAAAAAAGGTTTGAATAAGAAAAATAGAAAGAACAGAGAGAGAAAGGGAGAAACGAACGATCGAGAGAGAGAGGAACGAAGAGGACAGCAGAGCATTGGGGAATTAGCCTTGCTTGATCACGATTCTTCGGTGGAGGTAGGTTATGGTTTATGCTACTTCATAGTAAACTCTTAATAGCGAATGATATGTATTGGGTAGTATTGTAAAGTCTTCTATATGCTTAATTGTGTGCCTGCATGATGTGATTATGTAATTTTAATGGGTTGGGAAGATGAGGCTGTGAATCTTAAATCTTAAATTCACTTTGTTAATGATGATGCCTTGGTATAAAAGAAGGCTTGATGAACTAAAGTAATGAGATTAGAGGATCGGGTGTCACGTTCTGACACCAGGATAGAATTAGAGGATCGGGTGTCACGTTCCGACACCAGGATAGTATTAGAGGATCGGGTGTCACGTTCTTACACCAGGATAGTAGAGGATCGGAGTGTCACGTTCCGACACCAGGATAGTAGGGGATCGGAGTGTCACGTTCCGACACCAGGATAGTAGTAGTGGAGCGAAGTGTCACGTTCCGACACCAGGATAGTAGTAGTGGAGCGGAGTGTCACGTACCGACACAAGAGGGATAGAGAGAATGAATCTTGAATTATGTTAATATACTCAATTTAAAGAACTAATTCCCAAATGAGTATGATGGGGAGACTTGAGTCCTCATAGATATGCTGGGTGTTGTGGCCAATGGTTATGGCATTTGTTGTTATCACCTGTTGAGTATGTAGTTGATTTTATATTATTATTTTATATATAATGTTTCTATTTTGAGTTGGCCGATGATACCTACTCATTACTTGTGCCTTGTACTGACCCCTACTTGTATTTGTTTTTCTTTGATTATTTGTGGAGTGCAGCAAACGTACCATCGTCTTCAACTCGTCCTCAACTCTAGCCAGTCTTCATCACGCCAGATTTCAGGGTGAGCTATTGCTTCTAGATTGGACTGGATCTTCCTCTTCATGTCTTGATGCCTTGAAATTCCGGCATGGACTAGCTGTTTATTTATTTTATCTTCTTAGACATTATTAGATTTAGTAATTTGAGGATAGATGTCTTGTGGTGATGACTTCCAGATTTTGGGAATAAACAGTATTGAGTTTTTAGAAGTTATTTAATCGATTTTCATTAATGAGTTTTAAGTCTTCTGCATTATATTTTGTTCAGTATGGTTGAAATATTGGTAAATGACTGGGGATTAGATTGGTTGGTTCGCTCACATAGGAGGATAAATGTGGGTGCCATTCGCGGCTCGTTATGGGTCGTGACAAACTTGGTATCAGAGGATTAGGTTCGTTGGTCTCATCACACAAGAACGAGTCTAGTAGAATCTTAAGGAATGGTAGGGGGACGCCTTTACTTTTCTTTGAGAGGCTATAGGACTTTAGGAAAATTCCATTCTTTCTTTCTTTCGTGCTATTACTTGGATCCAAATTGTATCTAGGTGATACAAATTGGTATCTGACCATCTTCACTCTATTTCGCAGACGGTTAGAACTAGAGCAACAACTGCGCCAACACCAATACCGGAAAGACAAGATGCAACTGAGCCAGCCACTGGGGCTATAGCTCGAAGAGGAGCAGTGGCAAGAGGCCGTGGTAGAGGTTGCGGGAGGACGTCCTGTAGAGGAAGAGGACAAGCACCTGGCCCATCTAGTACTAGGGCGGTGACTCCTCCACCGACTGAGGAAGTAGTAAGAGAGGGTGAGGAAGGGGAAAATGAGCAAGTCCAGAATGAGGAATTACCACCCCAACCTACCCCAGAGATGATTAATCAGCTTCTTGCTTATCTTAGCGGGTTATCTGATCAAAGCCAAACACCTCCAGTGTTTTCTGCACCATCACCTTAGGTTCCGGAAGTACAACAGGCAACTGTTGTGGCTCCCCGCATGGATGCCTTATAGGAAATAGGCACGTTTCCTCGTTTGATTACAGGGCCTATAATGACAAGTGATCAGCATGAACTTTTCAGTAAGTTCTTGAAATTGAAACCTCCAGTCTTCAAGGGTGTTGAATCTTAGGATGCCTACGATTTTTTGGGTGATTGTCATGAGTAACTACATAAAATGGGCATAGTGGAACGATTTGGCGTCGAGTTTGTAACCTATCAGTTTCAGGGAAATGCAAAAATGTGGTGGCGGTCATATGTTGAGTGTCAACCCGCACAGGCACCACCTATGACTTGGGCGTCATTCTCTAGCTTATTTATGGAGAAGTATATCCCCCGGACCTTGAGGGATAGGAGGAGAGATGAGTTCTTGAGCCTAGAGCAAGGCAGGATGTCGGTTACCGCGTATGAGGCTAAGTTTCGTGCATTATCCAGGTATGCCACCCAGCTTTGTTTCAGTCCACAAGAACGGATTTGCCGTTTTGTGAAGGGGTTGAGGTCAGATTTGCGGATTTCATCCTTACAGGTAGCGGCTACAGCAATCCTTTCAGGAAGTGGTAGACTTCGTGATAGAGGTGGAGGGAGTGAAGCCAGATGACTTCACCATGGCATCGACATCTAAAAGGTTTCTTAAGGGAGGTGAGTTTAATGGTTCTTACTCCAGAGGGCAGGGTTCAGGAGGTTATCCAGCCCGACCTATTCAGTCTTCACTGCAGGCTGTAGTTGGGGGTCCACCGCAGACCGGTCAACATTTCTCTGAGTTTGGAGGTTATCCCCAGACTTCGTCATTCTCACAAAGACCTATGCTTGAATCAAGAGAGTGATATGGATGTGGGGAGAGTGGACACATTAAGAGGTATTGTCCAAAACAGAGTTACAGACCTCAAATAGTCAGAGGTAGAGGTGGTCATGGAAGAGGCCGTCATTCTGGAGGACGTGGTGGCCGAGATAATGGTGGTCACCAAAACGGCCGGGGTGACCGGCAAACTGGAGCCACTACATCACAACATGGTAGGGGCAACGGGCAGACAGGTGATAGGGCCCGTTGTTACGCTTTCCCCGGGCGGTCTGAAGCGGAGACATCTGATGATGTTACCACAGGTAATCTTTTGGTTTGTGATTGCATGGCTTCTGTATTATTTGATCCTGGCTCCACATTTTCATATGTATCTTCCTCATTTGCTACTGGTCTTAATTTACATTGCGAATTTCATGACATTCCTATTCGTGTTTCTACTACGGTGGGTGAGTCTGTAATACTTGAAAAGGTATATAGGTGTTGTCTGGTGACTTTTGTGGGGAGCAATACTCATGTAGACTTGGTTATTTTAGAAATGGTTGATTTCGATGTAATTCAGGGTATGACTTGGCTTTCTCCAAATTTTGCAATCCTAGATTGTAATGCTAAAACTGTAACGTTGGCCAAGCCTTGGACAGATCCGTTAGTGTTGGAGGGGGACTACACTTCCACTCCAGTTTGTATCATCTCCTTTCTTCGTGATAAGAGAATGGTTAGTAAAGGGTGTTTAGCTTTGTTGGCACATCTCAGGGATGATACTACCCAAGCACCTTCAATTGATCGGTTTCGATAGTCCGTGAGTTTCTGGATGTGTTCCCTGCAGACCTTCGTGGTATGCCACCGAATAGGGATAGTGACTTTTAAATTGATCTGGAGCCGGGTACACGCCCCATTTCCATACCCCCTTATAGAATGGCTCCAGCAGAGTTAAGGGAGTTACAGGCCCAACTTCAAGAGTTGTTAAGTAAAGGCTTCATTAGACCAAGTGCATCCCCTTGGGGTGCTCAGGTGTTATTTGTGAAGAAGAAGGATGGGAGTTTTCGGATGTGCATAGACTACCGGCAGTTGAACAAGGTAACTATTAAGAACAAGTACCCCATCCCTCGCATTGATGACTTGTTCGATCAGTTACAAGGTGCTTGTGTCTTCTCTAAGATTGACTTGAGATCCGGTTATCATCAATTGAAAATACGGGCAATATATGTGCCAAAGACTGCTTTTCGAACCAGGTATGGGCATTACGAATTCGTAGTAATGTCTTTTGGTCTTATGAATGCCCCTGCTGCTTTCATGAGCTTGATGAACGGGATTTTTAAGCCATATCTGGATCTCTTTGTGATCGTATGTATTGATGATATACTGATATACTCCAAGAGTAAGAAGGAACATGAGGAGCATTTGAGAATTGCGTTGGAAGTATTGAGGGAGAAAAGGCTTTATGCCAAATTCTCCAACTGTGAGTTTTGGCTAGATTCAGTGTCCTTCTTGGGGCACATGGTTTCTAAGGATGGAGTGATGGTGGATCCTTCTAAGATTGAAACAGTGAGGAATTGGGTAAGACCTACTAATGTGTCAGAAGTAAGGAGCTTTGTTGGTTTAGCCAGCTACTACCGTCGATTTGTCAAGGGATTCTCTTCTATTGCTTCCCAATTGACAAACTTGACTAAGCAGAATGTTCCATTTGTATGGTCGGATGAATGTGAGGAAAGCTTTCAGAAACTCAAGACCTTGCTGACTACGGCACCTATCCTTACCTTATCAGTAGAGGGTAAGAATTTCATTGTTTATTGCGATGCATCTTATTCTGGGTTGGGTGCAGTGCTAATGCAAGAGAGGAATGTAATCGCTTATGCTTCAAGGCAACTAAAGGTGCACGAATGTAACTATCCGACCCATGATTTGGAATTGGCTGCAGTTGTGTTTGCATTAAAGCAATGGAGACATTATCTATATGGGGTCAAGTGTGAAGTCTACACAGATCATCGTAGTCTACAGTATGTCTTTACCCAGAAAGACTTGAATTTTAGAAAGAGGAGGTGGATGGAACTGTTGAAGGACTATGATATTACTATTCTGTATCACCCAGGAAAAGCAAATGTGGTGGCTGATGCTTTAAGTAGAAAAGCAGGGAGCATGGGTAGTTTAGCCCACTTACAAGTTTCTAGACGCCCATTGGCTAGAGAAGTCCAAAACTTGGCTAACGACTTTATAAGACTGGAAATACTAGAGAAAGGAGGATTTTTGGCCTGTGTGGAGGCAAGATCTTCTTTACTTGACAAGGTCAAGGGGAAACAGTTTAATGATGAGAAACTAAGCCGAATTCGGGATATGGTGTTGCGAGGAGAGGCTAAAGAAGCAATAATTGATGAGGAAGGTGTTTTGAGAATTAAGGGAAGGGTATGTGTGCCCCGTGTTGATGATTTGATCCACACTATTCTTACAGTGGCTCATAGTTCCGGATATTCTATACATCCTGGTGCAACCAAGATGTACCGTGACCTAAAGCAACACTTGTGGTTGAGTAGAATGAAGCGTGACATTGTTGATTTTGTTGCCAAATGTCCAAATTGTCAGCAAGTAAAGTATGAACACCAGAGTCCCGGAGGAACAGTTCAGAGAATGCCCATTCCTGAATGGAAGTGGGAGAGAATTGCAATAGACTTCGTGGTTGGTCTTCCAAAAACATTGGGTAAGTTTGATTCTATTAGGGTAATTGTGGACAGATTAACTAAGTCTGCTCACTTCATTCCGGTCAAGGTAACTTACAATGCGGAGAAGTTAGCCAAACTCTATATCTCAAAAATTGTTCGATTGCATGGAGTTCCACTTTCCATCATATCAGATAGAGGGACGCAGTTTACTTCTAAGTTTTGGAGAACATTGCATGCTGAATTAGGTACTAGGTTTGACCTTAGTACTGCATTTCACCCTCACACCGATGGGTCAGTCTGAGCGACCGATTCAGGTATTGGAGGATATGCTTCGTGCATGTGTGATACAATTTGGTGGTCATTGGGATAACTTCCTACCCTTAGCAGAGTTCTCCTACAACAATAGCTATCACTCAAGTATTGATATGGCCCCATTTGAGGCACTATATGGGAGGAGATGTAGGTCTCCCCTTGGGTGGTTTGATGCATTTGAGGTTAGACCTTGGGGTACTGATCTTTTGAGGGATTCATTAGAGAAAGTGAAATCTATTCAAGAAAAGCTTTTAGCGGCGCAAAGTAGGCAAAAGGAATATGCAGATCGAAAGGTTAGAGACTTGGAGTTCATGGAGGGTGAACATGTTTTTCTAAAGGTTTCACCCATGAAAGGGGTGATGCGGTTTGGTAAAAGAGGTAAGCTAAGCCCAAGGTATATTGGACCATTTGAAGTACTTAAGCGAGTAGGGGAGGTGGCTTATGAATTAGCCTTGCCTCCAGGACTGTCAGGAGTGCATCCGGTATTTCATGTGTCTATGTTGAAAAGATACCATGGGGATGGATTCGTTGGGATTCGGTTCTGCTTGATGAGAATTTGTCTTATGAGGAGGAGCCTGTTGCCATTCAAGATAGAGAAATTCTCAATTTGAGATCAAGGGAGATTGCATCCATCAAAGTTCAATGGAATAATCGACCAGTTGAGGAGTCCACTTGGGAGAAGGAGGCTGCTATGCAAGAAAGATACCCACACCTGTTTACAGATTCAGGTACTCCTTTTCGCCCTTGTTTTTCTTCTTGTGATCGTTCGAGGAAGAACGATGGGTAAATTGGTATCTATTGTAACGACCTATTTAGTCGTTTTGAGCAGTAGAGTTTATTTTTGGAAATCTCTGTCCTGGTCGACAGATCCCACGACGGACCATCATGGGCACGACGAACCGTCGAGGGGGTCTCGTTCCAAAACACTTAGAATTCTGAAATTTGGGTACTGATATCGACTCTCTAAACTTCATGACGGAATGGCAGGACGGACCCTCGTTGGCACGACGGACCATCACAAATCCTTCCAAAGAATTAACTCTCTGAACTTTGTGACGGACCTGCAGGACGGACCGTCACAGTCATGACGGACCGTCAGAGGCTGCGTAACCCTGACTGGGTCGGATTTCTATTAAAAGTTTTAAGGGGCGTTTTGGACTATTCATGCTTATAATTATAAAGTTAGTGGGTGGATGTTAATAATTCAATTACTTGGGGGTTAAAGGAGATAACCTTAAAATAAAAAGTGGGTTATTTTTATCATCTTTTATACTTAATTATATGACAATTAGGGTAAAAGAAAAAGGGTTTTGAATAAGAAAAATAGAAAGAACAAAGAGAGAAAGGGAGAAACGAACGATCGAGAGAGAGAGAGGAACGAAGAGGACAGCAGAGCATTGGGGAATTAGCCTTGCTTGATCACGATTCTTCGGTGGAGGTAGGTTATGGTTTATGCTACTTCATAGTAAACTCTTAATAGCGAATGATATGTATTGAGTAGTATTGTAAAGTCTTCTACATGCTTAATTGTGTCCTGCATGATGTGATTATGTAATTGTAATGGGTTGGGAAGATGAGGCTGTGAATCTTAAATCTTAAATTCACTTCGTTAATGATGATGCCTTGGTATAAAAGAAGGCTTGATGAACTAAAGTAATGAGATTAGAGGATCGGGTGTCATGTTCCGACACCAGGATAGTATTAGAGGATCGGGTGTCACGTTCCGACACCAGGATAGTATTAGAGGATAGGGTCTCACGTTCCGACACCAGGATAGTAGAGGATCGGAGTGTCACGTTCCGACACCAGGATAGTAGGGGATCGGAGTGTCACGTTCCGACACATGGATAGTAGTAGTGGAGCGGACTGTCACGTTCTGACACCAGGATAGTATTAGTGGAGAGGAGTGTCACGTACTGACACAAGAGGGATAAAGAGAATGAATCTTGAATTATGTTAATATACTCAATTTAAAGAACTAATTCCCAAATGAGTATGATGGGGAGACTTGAGTCCTCATAGATATGCTGGGTGTTGTGGCCAATGGTTATGGTATTTGTTGTTATCACCTGTTGAGTATGTAGTTGATTTTATATTATTATTTGATATATACTGTTTTCTATTTAGAGTTGGCCGATGATACCTACTCAGTACTTGTGCCTCGTAATGACCCATAATTGTATTTGTTTTTCTTTGATTATTTGTGGAGTGCAGCAAACGTACCATCGTCTTCAACTCGTCCTCAACTCTAGCCAGTCTTCATCACACCAGATTTCAGGGTGAGCTATTGCTTCTAGCTTGGACTGGATCTTCCTCTTCATGTCTTGATGCCTTTAAATTCCGGCATGGACTAGCTGTTTATTTATTTTAGCTTCTTAGACGTTCTTAGATTTAGTAATTTGAGGATAGATGTTCTTGTGGTAATGACTTCCAGATTTTGGGAATAATAAGTATTGAGTTTTTAGAAGTTATTTAACCGATTTTCATTAATGAGTTTTAAGTCTTCTGCATTATATTTTGTTCAGTATGGTTGAAATATTGGTAAATGACTGGGGAGTAGATTGGTTGGTTCGCTCACATAGGAGGATAAATGTGGGTGCCACTCACGGCTTGTTTTGGGTCGTGACAAACATGGTATCAGAGCATTAGGTTCGTTGGTCTCATCACACAAGAACGAGTCTAGTAGAGTCTTAAGGAACGGTAGGGGGACGCCTTTACTTTTCTTTGAGAGGCTATAGGACTTAAGGAAAATTCCATTCTTTCTTTCTTTCGTGCTATTATTTGGATCCAATTGGTATCTAGGTGATACAAATTGGTATCTGACCATCTTCACTCTATTTCGCAGATGGTTAGAACTAGAGCAACAACTGCGCCAACACCAACACCGGCAAGACAAGATGCAACTGAGCCAGCCACTGGGGCTGTAACTCGAAGAGGTGCAGTGGCAAGAGGCCGTGTTAGAGGTCGCGGGAGGACATCCTCTAGAGGAAGAGGACAAGCACCTGGCCCATCTAGTACTAGGGCGGTGACTTCTCCACCGACTGAGGAAGTAGTAAGAGAGGGTGAGGAAGAAGAAAATGAGCAAGTGCAGAATGAGGAATTACCACCCCAACCTACCCCAGAGATGATTAATCAGCTTCCTGCTTATCTTAGCGGGTTATCTGATCAAGGCCAGACACCTCCAGTGTTTTCTGCAACATCACCTCAGGTTCCGGAAGTACAACAGGCAACTGTTGTGGCTCCCCGCATGGATGCCTCATTGGAAATAGGCACGTTTCCTCTTTTGATTACATGGCCTATAATGACAAGTGATCAGCATGAACTTTTCAGTAAGTTCTTGAAATTGAAACCTCAGTCTTCAAGGGTGCTGAATCTGAGGATGCGTACGATTTTCTGGTTGATTGTCATGAGTAACTACATAAAATGGGCATAGTGGAACGATTTGGCGTTGAGTTTGTAACCTATCAGTTTCAAGGAAATGCCAAAATGTGGTGGCGGTCATATGTTGAGTGTCAACCCGCACAGGCACCACCTATGACTTGGGCGTCATTCTCTAGCTTATTTATGGAGAAGTATATCACCCGGACCTTGAGGGATAGGAGGAGAGATGAGTTCTTGAGCCTAGAGCAAGGCAGGATGTCGGTTACCGCGTATGAGGCAAAGTTTCGTGCATTATCCAGGTATGCCACCAAGCTTTGTTTCAGTCCACAAGAACGGATTCGCCGTTTTGTGAAGGGGTTGAGGTCAGAATTGCGGATTTCAGCCTTACAGGTAGCGGCTATAGCAAAATCCTTTCAGGAAGTGGTAGACTTCGTGATAGAGGTGGAGGGAGTGAAGCCAGATGACATCACCATGGCATCGACATCTAAAAGGTTTCGTAAGGGAGGTGAGTTTAATGGTTCTTACTCCAGAGGGCAGGGTTCAGGAGGTTATCCAGCCCGATCTATTCAGTCTTCACTGCAGGCTGTAGTTGGGGGTCCACCGCAGACCGGTCAACATTTATCTGAGTTTGGAGGTTATCCCCAGACTTCGTCATTCTCACAGAGACCTATGCTTGAATCCAGAGAGTGTTATGGATGTGGGGAGAGTGGACACATTAAGAGGTATTGTCCAAAACAGAGTTAAAGACCTCCAATAGTCAGAGGTAGAGGTGGTCATGGAAGAGGCCGTCATTCTGGAGGACGTGGTGGCCGAGATAATGTTGGTCACCAAAACGGCCGGGGTTACGGGAAAACTAGAGCCACTACAGCACAATATGGTAGGGGCAATTGGCAGATAGGTGATAGGACCCATTGTTACGCTTTCCCCGGGCGGTCTGAAGCGGAGACATCTGATGCTGTTATCACAGGTAATCTTTTAGTTTGTGATTGCATGGCTTCTGTATTATTTGATCCTGGCTCCACATTTTCAAATGTATCTTCCTCATTTGCTACTAGTCTTAATTAACATTGTGAATTGATTGACATGCCTATTCGTGTTTCTACTCCGGTGGGTGAGTCTGTAATAGTTGAAAAGGTATATAGGTCTTGTCTGGTGACTTTTGTGGGGAGAAATACTAAAGTAGACTTGGTTATTTTAGAAATGGTTGATTTCGATGTAATTCTGGGTATGACTTGGCTTTCTTCAAATTTTGCAATCCTAGATTGTAATGCTAAAACTGTAACGTTGGCCAAGCCTAGGACAGATCCATTAGTGTGGGAGGGTGACTACACTTCCACTCCAGTTCGTATCATCTCCTTTCTTCGTGCTAAGAGAATGGTTAGTAAATGGTTTTTAGCTTTCTTGGCCCATCTCAGGGATGATACTACCCAAGTACCTTCAATTGAGTCGGTTTCGAAAGTCCGTGAGTTTCTGGATGTGTTCCCTGCAGACCTTGCTGGTATGCCACCGGATTGGGATATTGACTTTTTCATTGATCTGGAGCCGGGTACACGCCCCATTTCCATACCCCCTTATAGAATGGCTCCAGCAGAGTTAAGGGAGTTAAAGGCCCAACTTCAAGAGTTGTTAAGTAAAGGCTTCATTAGACCAAGTGCATCCCCTTGGGGTGATCCGGTGTTATTTGTGAAGAAGAAGGATGGGAGTTTTCGGATGTGCATAGACTACCGGCAGTTGAACAAGGTAACTATTAAGAACATGTACCCCATTCCTCGCATTGATGACTTGTTCGATCAGTTACAAGGTGCTTGTGCCTTCTCTAAGATTGACTTGAGATCCGGCTATCATCAATTGAAAATACGGGCAACAGATGTGCCAAAGACTGCTTTTCAAACCAGGTATGGGCATAACGAATTCGTAGTAATGTCTTTTGGTCTTATGAATGCCCCTGCTGCTTTCATGAGCTTGATGAACGCGATTTTTAAGCCATATTTGGATCTCTTTGTCATCGTATTTATTGATGATATACTGATATACTCTAAGAGTAAGAAGGAACATGAGGAGCATTTGAGAATTGTGTTGGAAGTATTGAGGGAGAAAAGGCTTTATGCCAAATTCTCCAAGTGTGAGTTTTGGCTAGATTCAGTGTCCTTCTTGGGGCACGTGGTTTCTAAGGATGGAGTAATGGTGGATCCTTCTAAGATTGAAACAGTGAGGAATTGGGTAAGACCTACTAATGTGTCAGAAGTAAGGAGCTTTGTTGGTTTAGCCAGCTACTACCGTCGATTTGTCAAGGGATTCTCTTCTTTTGCTTCCCAATTGACAAACTTGACTAAGCAGAATGTTCCATTTGTATGGTCGGATGAATGTGAGGAAAGCTTTCAGAAACTCAAGACCTTGCTGACTACGGCACCTATCCTTACCTTGCCAGTAGAGGGTAAGAATTTCAATGTTTATTGCGATGCTTCTTATTCTGGGTTGGGTGTAGTACTAATGCAAGAGAGGAATGTAATCGCTTATGCCTCAAGGCAACTAAAGGTGCACGAACGTAACTATCCGACCCATGATTTGGAATTGGCTGCAGTTGTGTTTGCATTAAAGCAATGGAGACATTATCTATATGGTCGTTTTGGGTCGTGACATATTTTATATTAATTTATATTTAAACTTATATAAAACTATAATTTGGAGGACGATTTATTTAAAGTTAATTCAAAATATTAATTTTTCTAGAAGTCACTATATAAATATTTTAATGCAAATTAATATAATTACATAATATTTAATGTTACCAACTTTCGGAAGTATGTATTATACTCCCTCCGTCCAATTTTATGTGAAACCAATTTCCTTTTTGGTTAGTCCCAAAAACAGTGTCACTTTTTCTTATATAGTAATTATTTAAAGGTACAATTTCTATTTTACCCTTGTTGATCCTACTTAATTTTAAAGATAGTATTCAAATACATTATGAGGAGACAGGAAAGTGAATTTACTTTTTGATTTTTTTGAAAACCAATTTGGTAAACAATTCAAAGTCTTCAATTATTTTTTAAACTCTGTGTCCGGTCAAATATTGCCACATAAAATGGAACGGAGGGAGTAGTCTTTTAGTTTAAATAAATTATCCCTTGGAAGACGATTTAAATAAAATTAAATCAGAATATTTGTCACTTCCATTTTTTATATTTAATTGAGAAAAATAAAATATTTTACTTATTTATTTATTATTTTAATACCAACATCATAAGATCGATTTTTATTGTAATTCATTTTTATCGAAATAATCCCAACCTCCTCAAGTCAGAATTTGGTTTTACGAGTATAAAAATGGACTACTTGTAGTCGATTTACATATCGACATAGTTTCATACTCTATATAGTATTATTGATCTAAATTTCTACTTATAAAAGTATAAAAAAATTGTTACACTTTTTCGAACAATTAAATTTAGGTGTAAAGCGAAAATTATCCTAGCAAAATTTTGATTAATAGGAATATTTTAAATAAATCAACATCCGAATGTCATTTTTATCAAAAGTAATTATGTGGTCGGTATCTTATATTAATTTATTTTCAACTTATATAAAATTGTCATCTGTAGGCCGACTTATCTAAAGTTAATTGAAATTATTAATTTATTAATTTTTCTGGAAGTCACTAAATAAATATTTTAATAACAATTAATATAATTACATACTATTTAATTTTACCAATTTCCAAAAGTTAATATTATAATTTTTTTATTACACAAAATCGTCATCCAAAAGACTATTTAAATAAAACTTAATAAAAATATTTCTCAATTGTTTTTATATATAACTAGAAAAAATAAATTTATTTATTTATTTAATATCAACATCAAGAGGTCAGTTTTTACTGTAATTCATTTTTCGGTAAAAGAAATTCTGCTTTATTTGGCATAAAATATCAACGTAGTTTCATACTCTACAAATATGGATTATTGATCTAACTTTCAATTTATAAAAATATAAAAAATTCTTACACTTTTTTGAACAATTAATTGTAGGTGTAAAACGAAAATTTATTATGCTAGCAAAATCATGATTAATAGGAACATTTTAAACAAATCGACCTCCGGATGTCGCTTTTATTAAAGAGAAAAATGTCAAAATTGCCCTTAAAGTATGCGAAAGGAATAAAAATGTCATTTGTTTATATTCTAGCTCAAAAATGCACCGTCAATACTTTCACTCAAAATGCCCTTATCGTCAATACATTGGTCTAGAAATGCCCCTACAGTTATAAATTGGGTCAAAATGTTCTTTTACGAATAAATATATATTTTTTCTTTTTAAACACATCTTCTTTCTAATTAAAATATTATTAAAGAAAGCTATTCTTGTTTTATTTCTTCTATAATCACTTTAGCAAATAAAAATGTAGATTTTTTTTTCTTCTTCTTAATCTCATTTTATCAATTAAAACATAATAATTTCTTCTACCCTTTCAACATATAATACGTTTCATATATATAAAATTATAGTATTATCATTAATTTATATTTATATAACGATAAAAAATAATGATAGTAAAATAAGAATTTTTTAAAAATTATTTTTCTAAATTGAAGTACGATTAACATTTGCTAATTTTTAAAAAGATATAATATTAGAAAAAAATGTGTTAAAAAGAAAATAATAATATAGTTATTTGAATAATAAGCATTTTGACCCATTAACAATTACAATATTTTTTAATCAAAGTATTGACGACAAGGACATTTTTGGACGAAACAACAAACGTAGGGCATTTTTATTTTGTTCGTATAGTTTAATGCATTTTTTGAGCCAAAGTATTGAAGGTAAGGCCATTTTGAACCAAACTATTAACGGAGGATATTTTTGTTCCTTTTACACAATTTAAGGATATTTTTAGCTATTTTTCCTTTATTAAAAGTAATAAGATGAAATAAAAATACCGACCTCATAAGATTATTATTTTATATTTATTTATTTTTAACTTATATAAAATCATTATTCGGAAGAGAATTTATTTAATCTGTGGAGAAAAAAATTGTAGATGAGACTGATAAATTTTAGATTCTTTGAACCTTTTCTCGCTCAAATGGGTCTTGAACTGTAACGACCTGTTTAGTCGTTTTGAGCAGCAGATTTTATTTCTGGAAAAACTGTCTGAGTTGACGGAACCCACGACGGACTGTCATAAGTACGACGGACCGTCGAGGGGGTCTCGTTCCAAAACACTTAGAATTCTGAAATTTGGGTACTGAAATCGACTCTCTGAACTTCGTGACGGAATGGCAGGACGGACCGTCGTGGGCACGATGGACCGTCACAGACTCTTCAAGGAAATTGAGTTTCTGAACTTTGCGACGGACCTGCAGGACGGACCGTCACAGCCATGACGGACCGTCACAGGTTGCGTAATCCCAGGCTGGGTTGGATTTCTGTTTAAGTTTTAAAGGGGCGTTTTGGACTATTCCTGCTATAATTATAAATTTCGTGGGTTAATATTAATAACTCAATTTCTTGGGGGTTAAAAGAGGTAACCTTGAGTTAATTAGTGGGTTACTAGTGCCATCTTTTATACTTAATTTTATGCTAATTAGGGTAAAAGAAAGAGGGTTTGAATAAGAAAAATAGAAAGAACAAGAGAGGGAGAAAACGAACGAACAGGGAGAGAAGAAGAACAAAGCTTTGGGAAATTGCTTGCTTGATCAAATTATTCGGTGGAGGTAGGTTATGGTTTTTATGCTATTCGTAGTAAACTCTTAATAGCGAATGATATGTATTGGTAGTATTGTAAACCCTTCTATATGCTTAATTGTATGCTTGCATGAATGTGATTACATAATTGTGATAAAATAAGCATGATGAAGCTATTGAATCCTAAATCTTGAAGAAACCCTAATCTACTTTGTTAATGATGATGCCTTGGTATAAATGAAGGCTTGATGAACTAAAGTAATGAGATTGATAATGCCTTGGTATAAGAGAAGGCTTGATGAATTGATAGAATGAGATTAGTGGATCGGAGTGTCACGTTCCGACACATAGTATTAAGAGATCGGGTGTCACGAACCGACACGTAGAATTAGGGGATCGAGTGTCACGTTCCGACACTTAGTATTAGGGGATCGGGTGTCACGAACCGACACGTAGAATTAGGGGATCGGAGTGTCACGTTCCGACACATAGATTAGGGATCGGGTGTCACGAACCGACACGTAGAATTAGGGGATCGGAGTGTCACGTACCGACACATAGTAGTAGGGGAGCGGAGTGTCACGTACCGACACAAGAGGAATAAAGATATGAATCTGGAAAGATGTTAATATACTCAATTTAATGAACCTAATTCCCAAATGAGTATGGTATTGAGGCTTGAGTCCTCATGGGTGAACTTTGGTACTTATTGATGATTATAGTACTTGTTGTTGCTACATGTTGAGTATTGTAGTTGATTTATGATATTAACTGATATATATTTTTTCTATTTTGAGTTGGCCGATGATACCTACTCAGTACTTGTGTTTTGTACTGACCCCTACTTGTGGTTCTTTCTTTGTTATTTTGTGGAGTGCCAGCAAACGTGCCGTCGTCTTCAACTCAACCGCAACTCTAGCCAGTCTTCACTACATAGGAAATTCAGGGTGAGCTAATGCTTCTAGATTGGACTGGATCTTCTTCTTCAAGTCTTGATGCCTCGAGATTCCGGCATGGACTAGCTTTTTACTTATTTTAGCTTTCTTAGATACTCTTAGTTTTAGTAATTGAGGATAGATGTTCTTGTGAATGATGACTTCCAGATTTTGGGGAATAATAGATGTTGAGTTTTAGAAGTTATTGAATTGATTTTTTTTATTAATGAGTTAAGTCTTCCGCATTACTTTCTGTTGATATTATATTGAAATGTTGGGGTTTAGATTGGTTGGTTTGCTCACATAGTAGGATAATTGTGGGTGCCACTCGCGGCTCGAATTTGGGTCGTGACAAACTTGGTATCAAAGAATTAGGTTCGTTGGTCTCATCACACAAGAACGAGTCTAGTAGAGTCTTAAGGAACGGTAGGGGGACGCCTTTACTTGTCTTTGAGAGGCTATACGACTTTAGGAAAATTCCATTCTTTCTTTCGTGCTATTACTTGGATCCAATTGGTATCTAGGTGATACAAATTGGTATCTGACCATCTTCACTCTATTTTGCAGATGGTTAGAACTAGAGCAACGACTACACCAACACCGGCAAGACAGGATGCGTCTGAGCCAGCCACTAGGGCTGTAGCTCGGAAAGGAACAGTGGCGAGAGGCCGTGGAAGAGGTCGTGGGAGAACGTCCTCTAGAGGAAGAAGACAAGCACCTAGCACATCTGGTATTAGGGCGGTGACTCCTCCACCAACTGAGGAAGTGGTAAGAGAGGGTGAGGAAGGGTAAAATGAGCAAGTGCAGAATGAGGAATTGCCACCCCAACCTACCCCAGAGATGATCAATCACGTTCTTGCTTATCTTAGCGGGTTATCTGATCAGGGCCAGACACCCCCAATGTTTTCTGCACCAGCACCTCACGTTCCGGAGGTACAACATGTAGCTACTATGGCTTCCCGCATGGATGCCTCATTTAAAATAGGCACGTTTCCTCGTCTCACTACAGGGCCTATTATGACAAATGATCAGCATGAACTTTTCAGTAAGTTCTTGAAATTGAAACCTCCAGTCTTCAAGGGTGCTGAATCTGAGGATGCCTATGATTTTCTGGTTGACTGTCATGAGCTACTACACAAGATGGGTATAGTAGAACGGTTTGGTGTTGATTTGTGACTTATCAGTTTCAAGGGAACGCCAAAATGTGGTGGCGGTCACATGTTGAGTGTCAACCAACAGAGGCACCACCTATGACTTGGGCATCATTCTCTAGCTTGTTTATGGAGAAGTATATCCCCCGGACTTTGAGGGATAGGAAAAGAGATGAGTTCTTGAGCCTAGAGCAAGGTAGGATGTCGGTTACTGCATACGAGGCTAAGTTTCGTGCATTATCCAGGTATGCCACCCAACTTTGTTTCAGTCCACAAGAGCGGATTCGCCATTTTGTGAAGGGGTTGAGGTTGGAATTGCGGATTTCAGCCTTACAGGTAGCGATTACGGCAAAATCCTTTCAAGAAGTGGTAGACTTCGTGATAGAGGTGGAAGGAGTGAAGCCAGATGACTTCATCATGGCATCGACATCAAAAAGGTTTCGAAAGGGAGGTGAGTTTAATGGTTCTTACTCTAGAGGACAGGGTTCGGGAGGTTACTCAGTCCGACCAATTCAGTCTTCACTATAGACTGTAGTTGGGGGTCCACCTCAGACCGGTCAACACTTCTCTGAGAGACCTATGCTTGACTCAAGAGAGTGTTATGGATGTGGGGAGACTGGACATATTAGGAGGAATTGTCCAAAATAGAGTTACAGACCCCCAATAGCTAGAGGTAGAGGTGGTCATGGTAGAGGCCGTTATTTTGGAGGACGTGGTGGTCGAGGCAATGGTGGTCACCAAAACGGCCGTGGTGATGGGCAAACTGGAGCCACTACAACACAACATGGTAGGGGCAACGGACAGACAAGTAATGGGGCCCATTGTTACGCTTTCCCTGGGAGATCTGAAGCGGAGACATCTGATGCTGTCATCACAGGTAATCTTTCGATTTGTGATTGCATGGCTTCTGTATTGTTTGATCCTGGATCCACATTTTCTTATGTATCTTCTTCATTTGCTACTAGTTTTAATTTACCTTGTGAATTACTTGACATGCCTATTCGTGTTTCTACTCCGGTGGGTGACTCTGTAATAGTTGAAAAAGTATATAGGTCTTGTTTTGTGACTTTTGGGGGTAGCAACACTTATGTAGATTTGGTTATCCTAGAAATGGTTGACTTCGATATAATTTTGGGTATGACTTGGATTTCTCCAAATTTTGCAATCTTGGATTGTAATGCTAAAATCGTGACGTTATCCAAGCCTAGGACAGATCAGTTAGTGTGGGAGGGCGACTACACTTCCACTCCGGTTCGTATCATCTCCTTTCTTCGTGCTAAGAAAATGGTTGGCAAAGGGTGTGTAGCTCTCTTGGCACATCTCAGGGATGACACTACCCAAGTACCTTCAATTGAGTCGGTTTCGGTAGTCCGTGAGTTTCTGGATGTGTTCCCTGCAGATCTTCCTGGTATGCCATCGGATAGAGATATTGATTTTTGCATTGATTTGGAACCGGATACTCGCCCCATTTCTATACCCCCTAATAGAATGGCTCCCGCTGAGTTAAGAGAGTTAAAGGCCCAACTTCAAGAGTTGTTGAGTAAAGGTTTCATTAGACCAAATGCATCCCCTTGGGGTGCTCCGGTGTTATTTGTGAAGAAGAAGGATGGGAGTTTTCGGATGTGCATAGACTACCGGCAGTTGAACAAGGTAACTATTAAGAACAAGTATCCCATTCCTCGCATTGACGACTTGTTCGATCTGTTACAAGGTGCTTGTGTCTTCTCTAAAATTGACTTGAGATCCGGTTATCATCAATTGAAAATACGGGCAACAGATGTGCCAAAGACTGCTTTTCGAACCAGGTATGGGCATTACGAATTTGTAGTAATGTCTTTTGGTATTACGAATGCCCTTGCTGCTTTCATGAGCTTGATGAACGGGATTTTTAAGCCATATCTGGATCTCTTTCTGATCGTATTTATTTATGATATACTGATATACTCCAAGAGTAAGAAGGAACATGAGGAGCATTTGAGAATGGTATTGGAGTTTTTGAGGAAGAAAAAGCTTTATGCCAAATTCTCCAAGTGTGAGTTTTGGCTAGATTCAGTGTCCTTCTTGGGGCACGTGGTTTCTAAGGATGGAGTGATGGTGGATCCTTCTAAGATTGAGACAGTGAAGAATTGGGTAAGGCCTACTAATGTGTCAGAAATAAGGAGCTTTGTTGGTTTAGCTAGCTACTACCGTCAATTTGTCAAGGGATTCTCCTTTATTGCTTCCCAATTGACGAACTTGACTAAGCAGAATGTTCCATTTGTATGGTCGGATGAATGTGAGGAAAGCTTTCAGAAACTCATGACCTTGTTGACTACTGCACCAATTCTTACCTTGCCAGTAGAAGGTAAGAACTTCATCATTTATTGTGATGCATCCTATTCTGGTTTGGGTGCAGTGCTAATGCAAGAGAAGAATGTGATTGCTTATGCTTCGAGGCAATTAAAGGTGCATGAACGTAACTATCTGACCCATGATTTGGAGTTGGCCGCGGTAGTATTTGCACTAAAGCAATGGAGGCACTACTTTTATTGGGTTAAGTGTGAAGTCTATACGGACCATCGTAGCCTACAGTATGTCTTTACTTAGAGGGATTTGAATTTGAGACAGAGGAGATGGATGGAACTACTAAAGGACAATGATGTTACCATCTTGTATCACCCAGGAAAGACTAATGTTGTGGCAGACGCCTTAAGTAGAAAAGCAGAGAGCATGGGAAGTTTAGCCCACTTACAAGTCTCTAGACGCCCGTTGGCTAGAGAAATCCAAAACTTGACTAATGACTTTATGAGGCTAGAAGTAAATGAGAAGGGAGGATTTTTGGCTTGTGTGGAGGCGAGATCTTCTTTTCTTGACAAAATCAAGGGAAAACAGTTTGATGATGAGAAACTAAGCCGAATTCGGGATATGGTGTTGCGAGGAGAGGCTAAAGAGGCAATAATTGATGAGGAAGGTGTTTGAGGATTAAGGGAAGGGTGTGTGTGCCCCGTGTTGATGATTTGATCCACACTATTCTTATAGAGGCTCATAGTTCCGGATATTCTATACATCCTGGTGCAACCAAGATGTACCGTGACCTAAAGCAACACTTTTGGTGGAGTAGAATGAAGCGCGACATTGTTGATTTTGTTGCCAAATGTCCAAATTGTCAACAAGTAAAGTATGAACACCAGAGGCCCGAGGAACACTTCAGAGAATGCCATTACTGAATGGAAGTGGGAGAGAATTGCAATGGACTTTGTGGTTGATCTTCCAAAGACATTGGTAAGTTTGATTCTATTTGGGTAATTGTGGACAGATTAACTAAGTCTGCTCACTTCATTCCGGTCAAGGTGACTTACAATGCAGAGAAGTTAGCCAAAATCTACATCTCAGAAATCATTCGATTGCATGGAGTTCCACTTTCCATCATATCAGATAGAGGTACACACAGTTTACTTCTAAGTTTTGGAGAACATTGCATGCGGAATTAGGTACTAGGTTGGACCTTAGTACTGCATTTCACCGTCAGACGATGGTCAGTCTGAGCGAAAACGATTCAAGTGTTGGAGGATATGCTTCGTGCATGTGTGATAGAATTTGGTGGTCATTGGGATAACTTCTTACCCTTAGCGGAGTTTTCATACAATAATAGCTATCACTCCAGTATTGACATTGCTCCATTTGAAGCATTGTATGGGAGGAGATGTAGGTCTCCCATTGGTTGGTTTGATGCCTTTGGGGTTAGACCTTGGGGTACTGATCTGTTGAGGGATTCAATAGAGAAGGTGAAATCTATTCAAGAAAAGCTTTTAGCGGCTCAAAGTAGGCAAAAGGAATATGCAGATCGAAAGGTTAGAGACTTGGAGTTCATGGAGGGTGAACACGTCTTGCTGAAGGTTTCACCCATGAAAGGGGTGATGCGGTTTGGTAAAAGAGGTAAGCGAAGCCCAAGGTATATTGGACCATTTGAAGTACTTAAGCGAGTAGGGGAGGTGGATTATGAATTAGCCTTGCCTCCAGGGCTGTCTGGAGTGCATCCGGCATTTCATGTGTCCATGTTGAAGAGATACCATGGGGATGGAAACTACATCATTCGTTGGGATTCGGTTCTGCTTGATGAGAATTTGTCTTATGAGGAGGAGCCTGTTGCCATTCTAGATAGAGAAATTCGCAAGTTGAGGTCGAGGGAGATTGCATCCATCAAAGTTTAATGGAAGAATCGACCAGTTGAAGAGGCCACTTGGGAGAAGGAGGCTGATATGCAAGAAAGATACCCACACCTGTTTACAGATTCAGGTACTCCTTTTCGCCCTTGTTTTTCTTCTTGTGATCGTTCGAGGACGAACGATGGGTAAATTTGTATCTATTGTAACGAGCTATTTAGTCGTTTTGAGCAGCAGATTTTATTTTTGGAAAAACTGTCTGAGTCGACGGAACCCACGACGGACCGTCATGGGCACGACGGACCGTCGAGGGGGTCTCGTTCCAAAACACTTAGAATTCTGAAATTTGGGTACTGAAATCGACTCTCTGAACTTCGTGACGGAATGGCAGGACGGACCCTCGTGGGCACGACGGACCGTCACAAACTCTTCAAGGAAATTGAGTCTCTGAACTTTGCGAGGACCTCCAGGACGGACCGTCACAGCCATGACGGACCGTCACAGCCATGACGGACCGTCACAGGTTGCGTAATCCCAGGCTGGGTCGGATTTCTGTTTAAGTTTTAAAGGGGCGTTTTGGAGTATTCCTGCTATAATTATAAATTTCGTGGGTTAATATTAATAACTCAATTTCTTGGGGGTTAAAAGAGGTAACCTTGAGTTAATTAGTGGGTTACTAGTGCCATCTTTTATACTTTATTATATGCTCATTAGTGTAAAAGAAAGAGGGTTTGAATAAGAAAAATAGAAAGAACAAGAGAGGGAGAAAACGAACGAACAGGGAGAGAAGAAGAACAAAGCTTTGGGTAATTGCTTGCTTGATCAAATTCTTCGGTGGAGGTAGGTTATGGTTTTTATGCTATTCGTAGTAAACTCTTAATAGCGAATGATATGTATTGGTAGTATTGTAAACCCTTCTATATGCTTAATTGTATGCTTGCATGAATGTGATTACATAATTGTGATAAAATAAGCATGATGAAGCTATTGAATCCTAAATCTTGAAGAAACCCTAATCTACTTTGTTAATGATGATGCCTTGGTATAAAAGAAGGCTTGATGAACTAAAGTAATGAGATTGATAATGCCTTGGTATAAGAGAAGGCTTGATGAATCGATAGAATGAGATTAGTGGATCGGAGTGTCACGTTCCGACACATAGTATTAAGGGATCGGGTGTCATGAACCGACACGTAGAATTAGGGGATCGGAGTGTCACGTTCCGACACATAGTATTAGGGGATCGGGTGTCACGAACCGACACGTAGAATTAGGGGATCAGAGTGTCACGTTCCGACACATAGTATTAGGGGATCGGGTGTCACGAACCGACATAGTAGTAGGGGAGCGGAGTGTCACGTACCGACACAAGAGGAATAAAGATAATGAATCTGGAAAGATGTTAATATACTCAATTTAATGAACCTAATTCCCAAATGAGTATGGTATTGGGGCTTGAGTCCTCATGGGTGAACTTGGTGGTACTTATTGATGATTATAGTACTTGTTGTTGCTACATGTTGAGTATTGTAGTTGATTTATGATATTAACTGATATATATTGTTTTCTATTTTGAGTTGGCCGATGATACCTACTCAGTACTTGTGTTTTGTACTGACCCCTACTTGTATGTTTCTTTCTTTGTTATTTGTGGAGTGCAGCAAACGTGCCGTCGTCTTCAACTCAACCGCAACTCTAGCCAGTTCTCACTACATCGGAAATTCAGGGTGAGCTAATGCTTCTAGCTTGGACTGGATCTTCTTCTTCAAGTCTTGATGCCTCGAGATTCCGGCATGGACTAGCTTTTTACTTATTTTAGATTTCTTAGATACTCTTAGTTTTAGTAATTGAGGATAGATGTTCTTGTGAATGATGACTTCCAGATTTTGGGGAATAATAGATGTTGAGTTTTAGAAGTTATGAATTGATTTTTTTTATTAATGAGTTAAGTCTTCCGCATTACTTTCTGTTGATATTATATTGAAATGTTGGGGTTTAGATTGGTTGGTTCGCTCACATAGTAGGATAAGTGTGGGTGCCACTCGCGGCTCGGATTTGGGTCGTGACATGAACAACCTTTAAGGCATACAAAGATGTCTTTTTTTAAATATTTATTACACTTGCCACATATATAACAAAATGTCTTATGGTTTAATTGAAAAATGACTCAATTTTTGGTTTCATGGTCGAGGGTTTGAACCTTCCAGTTAGCACTTTGTTATTATTTTTTTATGCAACCCTTTATTTGCTATTTATTTATGTATCTTTAATTTATATGGGTATTACATGATATTCTATATTAATTAGATATAAATATTAAACAAATGACTTATCTTACTATACTAGAAATTACATTTTAAAATGAAATAAAATGGATGATATTCACGTTGATAAAAGTTAAACTTAATTTGTGGTGTGATTATTATTTCTTTAATAATTTAACATGCTCAAAAGATTTCAATTAACAAATAACGATAACTTGAAAAGTGTTATTTCAAAATTTTCATTTTTGATTATTTTTATTTATCATTTTAAAATTTCATTCTATCATATAAATCTCGACATGTATTTAAATATAAAGATAACAATTGATATCCTTGCTTTCAATATTTCGAATTACATATGTTTTCATGTTATATTCATAATAGCATGTTGATGACGTTTATATTGTCTAAACTTTTTCTAATTAATATTCTAAATATATATTAATAATTTATATAAAATTAGTTTAAAATTTATTACAAATATATCAAAATATTATACATGCACTTTTGTTATTTAATAATAATGATTCACATTAATTATATTTAAATTTAAATATTATTACATTTAATAATATTTGCACAACGCGCGAATATGATATGTATACTATTTCTGAATAAAACTTAACTTTTTAAATTTAAAGTTGATAACCAATTTTATTGACATAATTAAAAGAAAATGATGAAAATATCTATCACCTTATCAAAATAGTCCTTCATTTATACAAAAAAGATAATCATTTTAGTCATTATCCATAAAACTAGCTATAGAAATAAAAAGTGTGGTTAGATTTAATGGTAGGTCCCATAATTTTATCTCTTCACCCAATTCTTCTTCGTCGAAAAAAAAAAAAGCCAGCTCTTTTTACTATTACAAATTCTCTTTGACTAACTAATTGAATTCTTTATTTAAAATTTTTTTCAAAGAACGTTTGTAAAATTTCATTTTCTAATATTTGTCCCGTTCAATTTTTACCTTGTATCTGGAAATAGAATTTAAAAAAAAACTGATGAAAAATTATTAATTTCAAAAAGGGAAAAATAACAAAGTTATATTCTTTTCGTATAGAGTTTCGACAAGTGAATATATCATTAAATCCTGAAAACAGTTAAATTATTAAAATCTTGTAAATGAAATTAACGGAGTGTTATAGGTTTATTTAGTTTGTATTTGTGTCAGTGATCTCATGTTTTTTCTTTTTGTGTGTGTAAGAAAGTGCAAGCTAGTGGAACTGTTTGGTAGAGGTAGATGAAGATAACAAATAAGTGTAAAGTGTGTAATTTTTCTTGTAGGTGTATCGCACATGGGTGGATTGAAGTTGGAGAATGATCTCTAATGGTGAAAGAGAGAAGATCGAAGAAGAAGAGACATGATGGGTGTTAAAAGCAAGGAACCCACTGTTAAAATGTAACCTCTCTGTTTACTTTTATTGTTAGTTATGGCTAAAGACTAAAATGATTATTTTTTTATATACATGAAGGACTATTTTAGTAAGGTGATATATATATACGAAGGACCTGTTGGGTTATGGGCATTTTTTCCTTCCTATGTGGATAAATAAAAGTTCAATTTGGACCAATCCATTTTTGCCCATAGGCTAATTTTTATGAGGCAAATATAAGCCTATTTAGGTCTTATTTTCATATACACAGAGAGTTTTTTCAGCAGCCAAAAAGAGAGAAAGAGAGCAGTTTTCGCAGTCAAAATTCAGCCCTAATAACCAACTTCAAATTGCGATTCCCGCTTCGTTTCTTGTCCGATTGAGCTGATTTTTGGACAGCATATTATCTTCATCTAAATATTTGATTAGGAACTGACAGAGTTGGATTTGGTGGCCTGCAACTTCAGTTTTGTTGTCGTGAACAATAGCTGCGAAATTGGTGATTTTGCACCTTCAATTCTCTAGATTTGGTGCAATCTTATTTTGTTGTTGCTCGTTGTTTGGCACTTGTTTTGTGGCCAATTTTGGAGTACAATATTGTAACTCTCGGTGATTATAGTGGAGCTTTTGGTCCCGGGGTTTTTTACTCTTCACATCGAAGGGTTTTCCATGTAAATCTTGGTGTCTTGTGTGATTGGTTTATTATTGCCTTGTTATATTTGTTTGGTTTAATTATTTGCTGCCTTACTATCATATTGCTTGTGGTTGTTTCCCTTCTCTTGGTTCAAATCGAGAAGGGAAAGTATAGACTTGGGTATTCTTCCGCTGTTATCCTGTCAGGCATTCTTTGTTAGTGCCTTGTCTTTCCCAACAGGACCAAAACAATTCAACACCTTTATGTCAAGGATCATTTTGATTATTTTCTCACATAATTAATATATTGATATTTGAATTGATTAGAACTCTTTTCATGTTGTTACAGTAAAATTCATATAATTAAAAATACAACTTTCATGTAAATTAAAATAAATTTATACCTTTACACTGATAATATATATTACGGGAGCATGTTTAAATTTTTCTCACTAGAATGTTAGATGGAAGTTCGATCCGTTTATCTAATATTATGAAGAAGATGAAAAATTTCATTCAACAAAAAAATAGATCTTAAAAAAAAATCAAATCTCATATTAGTAGTACATCAAAAAGTAATATATAAACTAAAAAAAATTAATAAACATATAAGAACAAACTTTACCTAGATAATTCATACTTTTACTATACATTAAAAAAATGATCATTTCTTTTTACGAGAATTTTTTAGTGCCTTTATTTATAGGACATAATGGGAAATTTGAAATGATATCATAGACATGCACTTGAATATGTTTTAGGAGTTATGATTATAAAAAATCATGGGAGTAATGAAAATAAAAAATATTTTTTTTTATACAAAAGAATATGAAAAAACAGGGTAGTAATTGTCACATTCATTTTTTAAAATAATAATAAATAAATAAATAAATAGACTTGTCATAAAAGTTAGGGAAAAAATAGATAAATAAGAACCTTGACCAATGAGAGTTTCCTAATAGTATTTATTTATGTAGCTTTATAAACAAAGGTGAGGAACAATTAAAAAGTATGTAACGACCTGTTTAGTCGTTTTGAGCAGCAGATTTTATTTCTGGAAAACTGGCTGATACCACGGACCCCACGACGGACCGTCACAGGCACGACGGGCCGTCGCAGGGTCTCGTTTCAATATACTTAGGAATTCTGAAACTGAGTACTGAAAATCGACTCTCTATAATCTGTGACGAAAGTGCAGGACGGACCGTCACAGGTGTGACGGACCGTCACAGTCCATTGGGATTTTGGGAGGTTGCGACGACCATCGTGACGGACCGTCGCAGGCACGACGGCCCGTCACAGGTTGCGCAAGTCCCTGGCAGAATCGGATTTCTTCACACGTTTTAAGGGACGCATTGGACTATTCTTTCCTTAATTATAAAGTTAGAGGGTTAATATTAATAAGTCTAATTACTTGGGGGTTAAAAGAGGTAACCTTAAGTTAATTAGTGGGTTTTATTGTCCTCTTTTACACTTAATTATATATTAATAAGGGTAAGAGAAAGAGGGTTTGAATAAAACCAACAGAAAGAACAAGGAGAAAGAGAGAAATCGATCGAGAGGGAGGAGAAAACAGAAGCTTGGGAATTTGCTTGATCACTATTCTTCGGTGGAGGTAGGTTATGGTTTATTTTACGATATTGTTAGTGAACTCTTAATAGTGAATGATATGTGTTGATATTATTGTAAAACTTGCTATATGCTTAATTGTATGCTTGCATGATTGTGATTATGAAATTGTGAACAAAATAAGCATGATGAAGCTATTGAATCCCAAATCTTGAAAGAAACCCTAATTCACTTGTTAATGATGATGCCTTAGTGTAAAAGAAGGCTTGATATATTATATAATGAGATTGATGATGCCTTAGTATAAAAGAAGGCTTGATATATTATATAATGAGATTGATGATGCCTTAGTATACAAGAAGGCTTGATGAATTAGGGGATCGGGTGCCACGTTCCGGTACCAGGGTAGAATATGAGGATCGGAGTGTCACGTTCCGACACCAGGATAGTATATGGATCGGGTGCCACGTTCCGGTACCAGGATAGTATATGAGGATCGGAGTGTCACGTTCCGACACCAGGATAGTATATGAGGATCGGAGTGTCACGTTTCGACACCAGGATAGTATATGGATCGGGTGCCACGTTCCGGTACCAGGATAGTATATGAGGATCGGAGTGCCACGATCCGGCACCAGGATAGAAATAGAGGAGCGGAGTGTCACGTACTGACACAAGAGGAAGAAAGATAATGAATCTTGAAAGATAATGAATATACTCAATCTAATGAACTTAATTCCCAAATGAGTATGGTATTGAGGCTTGAGTCCTCATGTGTGAACTCGGTTGTATTTATTGATGAATTAATATTGTTATTGCTACATGTTGAGTATTGTAGTTGATTTACATTATTATTGATATATACTGTTCCCTATTTTGAGTTGGCCGATGATATCTACTCAATACTTGTGGTTGTACTGACCCCCTACTTTTATGTTTTCTTCTTTGTTATTTGTGTAATGCAGCAAACGTTCCGTCAACTTCAACTCAACAGTAGATCTAGCCAGTCTTCACTTCATCGGAAATTCAGGGTGAGCTAATGCGTCTAGCTTGGACTGGGTCTTCTTCTTCAAGTCTTGATGCCTTGAACTTCCGGCATGGACTAGCTAGTATTTGTTTTAGCTTCTTAGACAGTTTTAGTTTAGCAATTTGAGATAGATGTTCTTGTGATGATGACTTCCAGATTTTGGGGATAATAATAATAATAGTTTTGAATTGTTTTATTAATGAGTTTAAGTCTTCCGCATTTCTTTTTGTTGATATTGTATTAAAATGTTAAAGGTTAGATTGGTTGGTTCGCTCACATAGGAGGGTAAATGTGGGTGCCAGTCGCATCCACGATTTGGGTCGTGACAAACTTGGTATCATAGCCTTAGGTTCATTGGTCTCATCACACAAGAACGAGTCTAGTAGAGTCTTAAGGAACGGTAGGGGGACGCCTTTACTTTTCTTTGATAGGCTATAAGACTTTAGGAAAATTCCAATCTTTCATTCTTTCTTTCGTGCTACTACTTGAGTCCAATTGGTATCTAGGTGATACAAATTGGTATCTGACCATCTTCACTCTATTTCGCAGATGGTTAGAACTAGAGCAACGACCGCACCAGCACCAACAACGGAAAGACAAGAAACATCTGAGCCAGCCACTTGGGCTGTGGCTCGAGGAAGAACAGTGGCAAGAGGCCGCGGTAGAGGTCGTGGGAGGACGTCCTCTAGAGGAAGAGGACGAGCACCTAGTCCATCTGAGGCTAGGGCGGTGACTCCTCCACCGACTGAGGAGGTAGTAAGAGAGGGTGAGGAAGGGGAAACTGAACAAGGGCATAATGAGGAAATGCCACCCCAATCTACCCCAGAGATGATCAACCAGGTACTTGCTTATCTTAGCGGGTTATCCGATCAGGGTCAGGCACCTCCAGTGGTTTCTGCACCAACACCTCCGGTTTCAGAGATACGACATGCGGCTACTATGGCTCCCCGCATGGATGCATCATTAGGAATAGGCACATTTCCACGTCTGACTACTGGGCCTATTATGACAAATGATCAGCATGAACTTTTCAGTAAGTTCTTGAAATTGAAACCTCCAGTCATTAAGGGCGCAAAATCAGAGGATGCCTACGATTTTCTGGTTGATTGTCATGAGCTACAACACAAGATGGGTATAGTAGAACGGTTTGGCGTTGAGTTCGTAAGCTATTAGTTTCAAGGGAACGCCAAAATGTGGTGGCGGTCACATGTTGAGTGTCAACCAACAGAGGCACCACCTATGACTTGGGAATCATTCTCTAGCTTGTTTATGGAAAAGTATATCCCCCGGACTTTGAGAGACAGAAAAAGGGATGAGTTCTTGAGTCTAGAGCAAGGTAGAATGACGGTTAATGCATACGAGGCTAAATTTCGCGCACTATCCAGATATGCCACCCAACTTTGTTTCAGTCCACAAGAATGGATTCGCCGTTTCGTGAAGGGGTTGAGGTCAGACTTGCGGATTTCAGCCTTACAGGTAGCGGCTACGGCGAAATCCTTCCAAGAGGTGGTAGACTTTGTGATAGAGGTGGAAGGAGTGAAGCCAGATGACTTCGCCACAACATCGACATCAAAGAGGTTTCGAAAGGGAGGTGAGTTCAACGGTTCGTATACTAGAGGACAGAGTTCTGGAGGCTACTCAGTTTGACCAATTCAGTCTTCACTACAGACTGTAGTTGGGGGTCCACCTCAGACCGGTCAACATTTCTCTGAGGGGCCGATGCGTGAACCCAGAGAATGTTATGGATGTGGGGAGATTGGACACATTAAGAGGTATTGTCCAAACCAGAGTTACAGAACCCCACTAGCTAGAGGTAGAGGTGGTCATGGTAGAGGCCGTGTTTCTGGAGGACGTGGTGGTCGAGGTAATGGTGGTCACCACAACGGAAGAGGTGATGGGCAAATTGGAGCCACTACGACACAACATGGTAGAGGCAACGGACAGACTGGTGATAGGGCCCATTGTTACGCTTTCCCTGGGAGATCCGAAGCGGAGGCGTCTGATGCTGTTATCACAGGTAATCTTTTGGTTTGTGATTGCATGGCATCTGTATTATTTGAACCTGGCTCCACGTTTTCATATGTATCTTCATCATTTACTAATGGTCTAAATTTACATTGTGAATTACTTGACACGCCTATTCGTGTTTCTACTCCGGTGGGTGAGTCTGTGGTAGTTGAAAAGGTATATAGGTCTTGTTTGGTGAATTTTGTGGGGAGCAACACTTATGTAGACTTGGTTATTTTAGAAATGGGTGACTTCGATGTAATTCTGGGTATGACTTGGCTTTCTCCGAATTTTGCGATCTTGGATTGTAATGCTAAAACGGTGACGTTAGCCAAGCCTGGGACAGATCTGTTAGTGTGGGAGGGTGACTACACTTCCAATCCGGTGCGTATTATCTCCTTTCTTCGTTCTAAGAAAATGGTTAGTAAAGGGTGTTTAGCTTTCTTGGCACATCTCAAGGACGACACTACCCAAGTACCTTCGATTGAGTCGGTTTTGGTAGTCTGTGAGTTTTTGGATGTGTTCCCTGCAAATCTTCCTGGTATGCCACCAGATAGGGATATTGACTTCTGTATCGATCTTGAACCGGGCACTCGCCCCATTTCTATACCCCCTTATAGAATGGCTCCCGCGGAGTTAAGAGAGTTAAAGGCACAACTTCAAGAGTTGTTGAGCAAAGGCTTCATTAGACCAAGTGCATATCCTTGGGGTGCTCCAGTTTTGTTTGTGAAGAAGAAGGATGGGAGTTTTCGAATGTGCATAGATTACCGGCAGTTGAAAAAGGTAACTATTAAGAACAAATATCCTCTTCCTCGCATTGATGACTTATTCGATCAACTACAAGGTGCTTGTGTCTTCTCGAAGATCGACTTGAGATCCGGTTATCATCAATTGAAAATACGGGCAACGGATGTGCCAAAGACCGCTTTTCGGACTAGGTATGGGCATTATGAATTTGTAGTGATGTCCTTTGGTCTTACAAATGCCCCCGCTGCTTTCATGAACTTGATGAATGGGATATTTAAGCCGTATTTGGATCTCTTTGTGATCGTATTTATAGATGATATACTGGTATATTCTAAAAGTAAGGAGGAACATGAGGAGCATTTGAGAATTGTGTTGGAAATGTTGAGGGAGAAAAAGCTTTATGCCAAGTTCTCTAAGTGTGAGTTTTGGCTAGATGCAGTGTCCTTCTTGGGACACGTGGTTTCTAAGGATGGAGTGATGGTGGATCCATCTAAGATTGAGACGGTGAAAAACTGGGTAAGGCCTACTAATGTGTCAGAAATAAGGAGTTTTGTGGGGTTAGCTAGCTACTACCGCCGATTTGTCAAGGGGTTCTCTTCCATTGCTTCCCAATTAACGAACTTGACTAAGCAGAATGTTCCATTTGTATGGTCGGATGAGTGTGAGGAAAGCTTTCAGAAACTCAAGACCTTGTTCACTACCGCACCAATTCTTACTTTGCCAGTAGAGGGTAAGAACTTCATCGTTTATTGTGATGCATCCTATTCGGGTTTGGGTGCAGTGCTAATGCAAGAGAAGAATGTGATCGCTTATGCTTCAAGACAATTAAAAGTGCATGAACGTAACTATTCAACCCACGATTTGGAGTTGGCCGCGGTAGTATTTGCACTAAAGCAATGGAGACATTATTTATATGGGGTTAAGTGTGAACTCTATGCGGATCATCGTAGTCTACAGTATGTCTTTACTCAGAAAGATTTGAACTTGAGACAAAGGAGATGGATGGAACTACTGAAGGACTACGACATCACTATTTTGTATCATCCGGCGAAGGCGAATGTTGTGGCAGATGCCTTGAGTAGAAAGGCGGGAAGCATGGGAAGTCTAGCTCATTTGCAAGCTTCTAGACGCCCATTGGCTAGACAAGTGCTGATTTTGGCTAATGACCTCATGAGGTTAGAAGTAAATGAGAAGGGAGGATTGTTAGCCTGTGTGGAGGCAAGATCCTCCTTCCTTGACAAGATTAAGGGGAAGCAGTTTGATGATGAGAAATTGATCCGGATCCGAGATAAAGTGTCGCAAGGAGAGGCTAAGGAAGCAACACTCGATGAGGAAGGTGTCTTGAGGATTAAGGGAAGGGTATGTGTACCCCGCATCGATGATTTGATCAACACTATTCTGACAGAGGCTCATAGTACAAGGTATTCTATACATCCGGGTGCAACCAAGATGTATCGCGACCTAAAGAAACACTTCTGGTGGAGTAGAATGAAGCGCGATATTGTTGACTTTATTGCCAAATGTCCAAACTGTCAACAAGTAAAGTATGAACACCAAAGGCCCGGAGGAACGCTTCAGAGGATGCCCATTCCTGAATGGAAGTGGGAGAGAATCGCAATGGACTTTGTGGTTGGTCTTCCAAAGACAATGGGTAAGTATGACTCCATTTGGGTGATTGTTGATAGGTTAACTAAGTCTGCTCATTTCATTCCGGTCAAGGTGACTTACAATGCAGAGAAGTTAGCCAAGATCTATATCTCAGAAATCGTTCGATTGCATGGGGTTCCACTATCCATCATATCAGATAGAGGTACGCAGTTTACTTCTAAGTTTTGGAAAACATTGCATGCTGAATTGGGTACTAGGTTGGACCTTAGCACTGCATTTCACCCTCAGACCGATGGTCAGTCTGAGCGAACGATTCAAGTGTTGGAGGATATGCTTCGTGCATGTGTGATAGAATTTGGTGGTCATTGGGATAACTTCCTACCCTTAGCGGAGTTTTCATACAATAATAGTTATCACTCAAGCATTGATATGGCTCCATTTGAAGCATTGTATGGGAGGAGGTGTAGATTTCCCATTGGGTGGTTTGATGCATTTGAGGTTAGACCGTGGGGTACTGACCTCTTAAGGGATTCGTTAGATAAGGTGAAGGGCATTCAAGAGAAGCTTCTTGCGGCGCAAAGTAGACAAAAGGAGTATGCAGACCGAAAGGTTAGAGACTTGGAGTTCATGGAGGGTGAACAAAACTTATTGAAGGTTTCACCCATGAAAGGGGTGATGCGGTTTGGCAAAAGAGGTAAGATAAGTCCAAGGTATATTGGACCATTTGAGGTACTAAAGCGAATAGGGGAGGTGGCTTATGAATTAGCCTTGCCTCCAGGGCTGTCCGGAGTGCATCCGGTGTTTCATGTGTCCATGTTGAAAAGATACCATGGGGATGGAAACTATATCATCCGTTGGGATTCAGTTTTGCTTGATGAGAATTTAACTTATGAGGAGGAACCCGTTGCTATTTTAGATAGAGAGGTTCGCAAGTTGAGGTCGAGAGAGATTGCATCCATCAAAGTTCAATGGAAGAATCGACCGGTTGAAGAGGCTACTTGGGAGAAGGAGGCAGATATGCAAGAAAAATACCCACATCTGTTTACAGATTTAGGTACTCCTTTTCGCCATTGTTTTTCTTCTTTTGATCGTTCGGGGACGAACGATGGGTAAATTGGTATCTATTGTAACGACCTGTTTAGTCGTTTTGAGCAGCAGATTTTATATCTGGAAAACTAGCTGAAACCACGGACCCCATGACGGACCGTCACAGGCACGACGGGCCGTCGCAGGGTCTCGTTTCAATATACTTAGGAATTCTGAAACTGGGTACTGAAAATCGACTCTCTGTAATCTGTGACGAAAGTGCAGGACGGACCGTCACAGGTGTGACGGACCGTCACAGTCCATTGGGATTTTGGGAGGTTGCGACGACCATCGTGACGGACCGTCGCAGGCACGACGGCCCGTCACAGGTTGCGCAAGTCCCAAGCAGAATCGGATTTCTTCACACGTTTTAAGGGACGCATTGGACTATTCTTTCCTTAATTATAAAGTTAAAGGGTTAATATTAATAAGTCTAATTACTTGGGGGTTAAGAGAGGTAACCTTAAGTTAATTAGTGGGTTTTATTGTCCTCTTTTACACTTAATTATATGTTAATTAGGGTAAGAGAAAGAGGGTTTGAATAAAACCAACGAAAAGAACAAGGAGAAAGAGAGAAATCGATCGAGAGGGAGGAGAAAACAGAAGCTTGGGAATTTGCTTGATCACTATTCTTCGGTGGAGGTAGGTTATGGTTTATTTTACGATATTCGTAGTGAACTCTTAATAGTGAATGATATGTGTTGGTAGTATTGTAAAACTTGCTATGTGCTTTATTGTATGCTTGCATGATTGTGATTATGAAATTGTGAACAAAATAAGCATGATGAAGCTATTGAATCCCAAATCTTGAAAGAAACCCTAATTCACTTGTTAATGATGATGCCTTAGTGTAAAAGAAGGCTTGACATATTATATAATGAGATTGATGATGCCTTAGTATAAAAGAAGGCTTGATATATTATATAATGAGATTGATGATGCCTTAGTATACAAGAAGGCTTGATGAATTAGGGGATCGAGTGCCACGTTCCGGTACCAGGGTAGAATATGAGGATCGGAGTGTCACGTTCCGACACCAGGATAGTATATGGATCGGGTGCCACGTTCCGGTACCAGGATAGTATATGAGGATCGGAGTGTCACGTTCCGACACCAGGATAGTATATGAGGATCGGAGTGTCACGTTTCGACACCAGGATAGTATATGGATCGGGTGCCACGTTCCGGTACCAGGATAGTATATGAGGATCGGAGTGCCACGATCCGGCACCAGGATAGAAATAGAGGAGCGGAGTGTCACGTACCGACACAAGAGGAAGAAAGATAATGAATCTTGAAAGATAATGAATATACTCAATCTAATGAACTTAATTCCCAAATGAGTATGGTATTGAGGCTTGAGTCCTCATGTGTGAACTCGGTTGTATTTATTGATGAATTAATATTGTTATTGCTACATGTTGAGTATTGTAGTTGATTTACATTATTATTGATATATACTGTTCCCTATTTTGAGTTGGCCGATGATATCTACTCAATACTTGTGGTTGTACTGACCCCCTACTTTTATGTTTTCTTCTTTGTTATTTGTGTAATGCAGCAAACGTTCCGTCAACTTCAACTCAACAGTAGATCTAGCCAGTCTTCACTTCATCGGAAATTCAGGGTGAGCTAATGCGTCTAGCTTGGACTGGGTCTTCTTCTTCAAGTCTTGATGCCTTGAACTTCCGGCATGGACTAGCTAGTATTTGTTTTAGCTTCTTAGACAGTTTTAGTTTAGCAATTTGAGATAGATGTTCTTGTGATGATGACTTCCAGATTTTGGGGATAATAATAATAATAGTTTTGAATTGTTTTATTAATGAGTTTAAGTCTTCCGCATTTCTTTTTGTTGATATTGTATTAAAATGTTAAAGGTTAGATTGGTTGGTTCGCTCACATAGGAGGGTAAATGTGGGTGCCAGTCGCGTCCACGATTTGGGTCGTGACAAAGTATCATTCGGAATCTTTCAACTTCTATAGTATAACAAGAAAGGGTCATTTTTTCTTCCACAACAGGCATTGTAATGAACTCAAGTTACATTTGCTCATGAAAACAAAGTTGAGTCATTTTAATAACAACGTGGTTAAAAAGAGATATTTTTATCATAGAGTAATTTTTGTTCGAATCATATAATTTGGGGGGAAATTTAGTCAAACTTTATTAATATATAATGAATATATTTTTAAAAATAATAAATAGATTTTAAAAATTAGGTGTAAATGTCTGTAACTAGCGACTAATAATATGTTTAACTACTGGAGGACTCAGGATTTTCATTTAGAGGAGTTCAAAAAATAAAAGTATAAATGTGTAATTAAGCCTTTAGAAATGGGAGCTTTGAATTATTTTAGGTTTAAAACCAAAGTACTTTTAGCACATTTTTAAAGTAAAAAGATCTTGAAAAATAGAACTAAAAATGAAAATAAAAACTGAAACAAAAAAAGAAAATATAAAATGCTTACACTGAGATTGAACCCTTGACATAAAACTTAATTTCTGGGGGACTTACCACTATGCCATCAGTTTCTCTTTGTTATTGTATTACAAAAAGTCTACTGTATATATACCGTGTAATTTTTTACCGAGGGGGTTCATGAACCAACTTGAGTCTGCCCTTGGATTTAACAGTACATTTACTCAAATTCTTTGAAAATCAATGACATTTTCAACAAATGTCATAAAAATCAATGACTTTTTCAACATATGACATAATATATTCGATATTTGTATAAAAATGTCACTGTTTTAGCGACAATATCACTATATGTCGATCCGATCAAAGATATTTTGTAATAACGTCATAATATATTCGACATTTGTATTAAAAGTCGCTATTTTAGCAACAGTTTTTTTAAAAGTTACTAAATTCGATGATATTTTACAACAAATCTCACTATTTTAGTGAAATTTATTCTAAATGTCACTAAAATCAATGACATAATATATTTGACATTTATATTTAATGTCACCATTTAAGTGATATCTTTTCTTAATGTCAAAAAACAAATGACATTTTGTAATAAATGTTATAATATATTCGACATTTATATGAAATGTCACTATTTAAGCAATATTTTTTTTTCTAAATGTCACTAAAACAAATGAAATTTTGTAATAAATATCATATACTATTTAACACTTGTAGCAAATGTCATCATTTATATGAAATTTTTGCCAAATATCGCTAAAAACAACGACATTTTGCAATGAGTTTCAATGTCATAGAGACATATTGGACCAAATGTCATTATTTTTACAAAATTTGACATCAAATGTCATTGTTTTATGACATTTTGTTCTTATTTACTGACATTTGTTTCAAATGTCACCAAATTAATGTCGTCGTATGTACATTTTCCTGAAGTTAATATGTCTCATATAGAACTTACAACAATGTCTCAAAAGATAAAAAAAGAACATTGTCTTACACATAGTCAAATATCTAGAAGCAGAATAATGGGTTTCATCCTCGAACTTGACGACTCACCACCAACTTGGGAACTATCCAAGTCTTCCTTGAAACTCTTCAATGGCCTGAACATACATATTAGTATAAATAGAGAGAATATGGGATAGTACAAACCACATGTATCTAAGTATGGAAACCTATGCAAGTGAAACATTTAGAAACAATCTAAAAAGAAAATTTTGTTTAAAAGCATGCTAAGTTACTTTGTAAGCCTTTATTCACACCCAAGAGCATATACAAGTCAATAATGTCACGACTGGGAGCACCCCTTAGAAGTAACATGGCGTACTTGACCTATTGGAGGTCTTGTTTAATCTCTTAGACATCTTTCATTGCATATATATGAAAAGTAGCACAAAATTAAATTTTTTTCTCAAAAACAGAAAGTGGAGGTCATTTCATAAAATGAAATCCTTTCTAACATATGTATCAAAAACCATCTATGAAAACATGATTACAAATGTCTTGAATCACTGCCCATACAAGTCTAAACATAGAAAATAAAATAAAAGACAACATAGGGGTGGTGTCCTCAGATGCTATGAGGACTCACCTATCATCACTTATTGGAAGCCTTGTAAACTATAACTTTCAAAGCAATTCAATATTCTCAACATGCTACATTTAATTAGAATGTAGGCAAAAATATTTGTTAGTACAAAATGTACCAAATATGGAAATTAGCAGACCAAACATAACATATCTCAAAGGGTTAGTCAATAATATATATATATATATATATATATATATATATTATATATATATATATATATATATATATATATATATATATATATATATATCATAAAAGGTAAGGGCATAATCATAACATGAATATCATAAGCATAATAAAGCATATAAGAGTTCATATTTAACTCATTTGTGCTTCTCAAGTGAACTACTTATCAAGCCACCTCCAAGTATACCTGTGCAAGGCTAAGGTTTTTAATTCATTTTTCCTTCTCAAGTGAACTACTTAACAAGCCACCTCCAAGTATACCTGTGCAAGGCTAAGGTAGCATCCAATACTACTACCAAAGCTAAGTACCTCTTTTTGGTCATTGTTGATCATAATCCACTCTCGTAATTAAGACATAAGTTAATCATAACATATGAGAACTATTCCCCTAGATTATCTTAAAGTACATTTTTGCAATGCATGTGAGACATCACATTCTACCTCACACACTAAGCATACCTTAAAGTAACCATATTCCCTTTAATTTTATTTTAGGAGTCACTATTAGACCTATTTCATATTGACAAGGAACTACCATCTTAAGTCAATCACGTCATAAAATGCAACTATAGTCACTATCCAAGTTAAGCATACATCATGTAGGGGTCATGTCATAGGTAGCTTCAATTTATACTTATGCCATGTATGAATAACATCCCATACTACAATTCATACTAAGTACTTCTCTAGGCTATCCTAATCCAAGATAACTTATCTTGTATTCTTGTCTATTAAGATCAAAATGCTAACATAATAGAACTACTACCGTATAAAGCATCTTAACATACAAACCAAGCTAACAATGGTAGGATACAATGCTACCAACCTAACCACCATGCAACAAATCATGTAGATGCAAGCTAACCATAGGTAAGAATGAATCCTCAACCCTAAGATATCATGAGAAACCAATCTATTATTCAATGAAATTCACCTTGGATGCAAATCAAGGTAACATTAGGAGAGCATATGTCTTTCTCCTAAAGCCGAAATGAAATGGTTTTGTCCTAACAAATTTAAGCGGACATGATCAAGCATCTTTAAAACATAAGACCAATATGAATATGGGAGAGCTTGATTTCTACATACCAAGTTGACATGAGATTTATCACCTCAAGCTACAATGAGTATTTCAACTCAAGACTTCTTGATTTTAACTATGTCAAGCTACCCTTCAGATCTACCATCTCAAGCTTCCATGAGATGTATTATCTGAAGATATCATGAGATCTACCCTCTCAAGATATCATGAGATCTACCATCTCAAGCTATTATGAGATTTACCATCTCAAGCTATCACAACTTTGTCTTATCTCACCAAGTCAATTACACAATAAGTGACTATTCAATGCAACTTCAAGCTATTCTACTCTATTATGCCTTTATTCATTTTAGGTTCTTAGGTCAACCTAGAATCCATCTATGTGAGCGAACTTGCTTCCCCTAGATTGTTCATGTATAAGTGTAAATGATAAAGAAAAAATCATCACAATCACCTATTAATGACTTCACCCCTAAAGCACAAGCAACAATAGCATCCAAGCCCTATAATCGATTCTTACGTTCAATCTATCATGATCCATTTCCAATTACAATTTAGTTCATTCAATTAGATCATTAGAAGGTAAATATAATCATACATGATAACATAGGTTCAACTCCAACTTTACAAGTAAAGATAATACTTAATCAATTAGGCCTAGTTATATTCATATCTAGGTGATCCAATCATGATCAAATAGAATTTAAGACAATTGTATCAAGAAGATTAACTTAGAGCTTTCAATCTAGACTTATATGGGCTAAAACCTCCATGACCACCTCAACATCAAAAAAAGAATTCATAAAGGAAACCACAGGAAAACATCACATAATAATCATATAAATATAATTTAATGCTACCCCCTAGATTGGGATCACAATCAAGCCTTACCCACAATGCAATCATAACCTTTCCTGGATTGAGATATTTTTGATTCACAATTGAGGTATAACTATGTGGGATACATGAATGAATAAGATTTACATACCTTAGATATGAGCCTTATGCCAAGCTTGACACCTTGGTGAATTTCGTCGTAGGAGCTGCCTCCAATTTCTCTTCTTCTTTTATAGTGTTCATCAGAGAGTTTAATAGGGAGAAGTTTTGATTTGGAGTTTTGAGTCTAAATGTATCTTTTATTGTTTAAATATACTAAAACCACCTAATATAACTGACCATACATTTATTTGGACGTTAGATTAATTTACCAAATTACCATACCCTTGCCGAATACCCGTAAAAATTATAGGCTCAAATGACGCCTGCTATTGATGGACCATCGATGAAACGTTGACACCTTCCTGCAGGTCCTTTGTTTAAGACAGGGAGTCACATTTTTGAGTCTTAGATACCATGCCTAAGTATGGAGCGATGCCCTCCACTAACAGCGCGTACATTATACTACTGTCTGTCGTTTGAACTGTCGTGGTTAGGGACTGTTTTTAACAGTTTCAACCCAATGTTTGGGTCCTCTTCAAGGATCCTTAGGGTGGTTTTCGGGGAGTCACCTGTCACGACCGGGGACCACCCCTATATGTAAACTGCATCGTCGTCCTTGGAGAGGACATAGAGAAGCCCCTTAGCATCCGTCATAACATATCATAGGTTAAAATGCGGAAAATTACAACTTCTTACATATTGAGGTATACATAGACCTCTCACATACTACATATGGAATTCACTTAGACTGCTCACATATGAAGATTACATAGGCTTCTCGTTTATTCACATAAACATCATATTAAGATTTAGTCTAGGAACACCATCTCAGATTAAACCATCTAAAACGAAGTAGAATATTCGAGAATAACCCTCATACAAATTCATATTTGACACATACGGATTACAACAGATATCTTCAAAAATAAGAAAGACATGAATGTATTTAAGACAAGAGCAATAGTACTAGGTTAGAACATGTGGCACCTTCCTCGAACTAGAGGACTTACGAAAATGTGGGAAAAAATCAATGTCTTAATGCAAGGGACCTTGATACCTCAGCGGCCCGAACCTACATTGTTTAGAAAAAGAGAAACAATATGGGTGAGTCAACCACATGTACTAAGTATGGAATCATATTCACATAAAATCATTAAAATTATGCTTAATGAGAAATTTAGTTCAAAACTATGCGAAGTAACTTTTAAAAACCTTTTTGCAAATTAAGAACATATACAATCTCGTAGACATAACATCACTCAAGGCAAGTCCATATTCAACAGAAGACCAATATCAAGATTAGGTCAAGTCAACATGGATATTATAAATACAAGGTCATATCAACATGAATAATATTATATAAATATCATATAAGCATAACAAATTCAACATAATATCATAACAAAAATTCATGTGCAATAGTTTGTGACATAACATCCCACAAGATCTGTACTCACAATCCATGACTAGAAGGGCTATGCTTATGTGAAGTCCTATAACCCCACATAATCAAGTAAACCAACCAAAGGATCATACGCTATGTCAACATTTCATATATCCTCATATCATACATTTTCTTCATTATATATTTATCAATTTAGACCAATAGCACGTTCATCAATGAAACTAACATCATATAGGATCATCAACGTATAAAGTCATAATATACACTTCATTCATATCATTAGTACATAAGAACAACATCCTAGGACTCACCTCAAGATCAACTTGTGCCATGTATAAGTATAGTCCCATACCCCTACCTATACTAAGTAAAACCCCTTATGTCACCCTAGTTAGTGTTCACTTCATTAATTTAATTTTACTTTTAGGAACAATAATCTTAAACGACAAACGACAATGTTAGGCACATCCTCAACTCTCACCCTAAGTTGGTGATACCCTGACCTCAAATAAATTTTAGAATAGTAGCTTGTTCCTTGGAGTTAATCAAGAAAGTAGTCAATCTGAGGGAGAGGATACTTGTTCTTAATGGTTACATTATTAAGTTTACTATATTAATTGCACATCCTAAGGGACCCATCTTTCTTCTTATCAAGCAACACCGGAACTCCCCATGGTGAAATACTAGGTTCAGTAAAACCCTTGTCTAATAAGTCCTTGAGTTAAAAATTTAGCTCTTTCAACTCCGCAGGAGCCATTTAGTAAGGACAGATTTAAATGAGACTCATATTCGGTAGTAAGTCAATAACAAAGAATGTTTCCTGCTCGGGAGGAATTCTATGCAAGTCATTGGGAAATTTTTTTGGAAAGTCCTTCGGTACGGGGACCGACTATATAGGAGGAATGTCAGACTCAACATCCTTGACTCTTAAAATATAGTAAAGAAACCCCCTAGAGATCATTTTACAAGTTTTTAGACAAGAAATTATACGACCTCTAGGAATTGAGTTACCCCCCTTCCACTCTAAGACGAAAATTGAACTTAACTACTCTTGTTTGACAATCTATAGAAGCAAAACAAGCACAATCTATGGAAACAAAACAAGCATGAAACCAATCCATTCCAAAAATTACATCAAAATCAACCATATAAACTTCTGCCAAATCCACCCATGTAACTCGATTGGGAAAACATATAGGATAACTCCTGAAGACTTTTCTTGACACAATAGAGTCACCCACCGCGGTTGTAACCAAAAAAGGTTCAATCAAAACATCGGATAGAACATTAAACTTTTTAGCTACTAGAGAAGTTACATATGATAAACTAGTACTGGGGTCAATTAAAGCATAAACATTAATATAGAAGACTTGTAACATACGGGTGACCACATCAGGAGATTCGTGTTGCTCACTCCTAGAGTGGAGAGCATAAAAGCGGTTAATCTTTGGAGCATAAGAACTAGGACAACTCGATTGAGATTGACCACTCCCCTTCTCTTGAATCCTCACATTAGGAAAATCCCTAACCTTATGGCACTCTTTTCCACGACAAATTAATTTCCCTTTCCCTCCAAGCATTCACCGTTATACTTCTTACCCACTTGGCACAAATAGGTTTCTCACTAGGAAAATTTCCACTTCATCCCTTTTACATAGGGTTATACACCCTATCCTTGTTAGCATTAGGGAAATTGGAAGGAAATTCGTTGGATACCCTCTTTATGAACCTAGTCTTGTCTTGAATTTCAAGCCTACCCTTGGAAGTACCTCCCTCATAAGACTTGGCCCTCTTAAACTACCTATTCTTCCTCTTGAGACTAGTTTCGTCAACTTTTTGAGCATGAAACATCAAATGAGAAATATCGATATTACCATGCAGCATCGCCGAATGACACTCTTCAACTAGATTATCAGACAATCCCGTCACAAAGCATCTCATCTCATCCCCAGGATTGGATATAAACGACGGATCATACTTGGAAAATTTAGTGAACATCAAGGAGTACTCTTGCACACCCATACTTCATTGATGAAGGTTGATAAATTCTTCCAACTTAGCTCCCTTTTCACCATTAGAAAGACCCTATCAAGAAAAACCCTTCTAAATGACTCCAAGCTTATATGACACGCTCTCAAAGACCTATTATCTTTCCATTGGATATACCAAGTTTGAGCCACATCCTTGACTTAATAGGAGGCTAGCTCGACCTCTCAATAGAACTCACTCCCATAGAATAAAGGATCTTAAAGACCTCATCAAGAAAGTATTATGGATCTTCATTCACCTTAGACCAAAACAACATAGGATGGGTCATCCATGTTAAGTCCCTCAAGTGCGAAGCCATTGTACTAGCATTTTGTTGAAAGCAGGGTCTAACCTCCCGACTTGCTAGTGCCGTCATGGCTTGAGTTTGGGTAGCTACCGATTGAGCTTGGTTAGTCATATCTTGATCCAAGATTAGAAAATACCTTATCTCTCCATCCATCATATGTTGAGGAATGATCGGAGCTTGGTTTTGCGGAGGAACTTGATTGCCTTTTGAAGGGGCTTGGTTCTCTTGGGGAGGAACTCCCACATTAGTAAAATCTTCCTCCACTCTCCTCACGGCTTCCCTTATAGTATTCATCTCTTATATCTACAAGAAAAGGATTAGAAGAAAAAGGGACACATAGACATATTACTCTTAAGACACGACTTTAAGGATTACCAAGAAGTGAGAATTTTTAAGCGTCACATGGCCTCTCATTCTTAAGTGTTGCGCTCTTCACACCCATGAACAATACTCTACGTAGACGTCATTTAGTGAGATATAAATCCTAAGATTACTTCAACCTTGTGGTCTCATACCAAGTTTTTCACGACCAGCGAACACACCCTAGACGTAACTGGCATTGTCGTCCTCGGTGAGGACTTACACAAGCCCCTTAGAATTCGTCATAACATATCATAGGATAAAATGTGGAAAATTAAAATTTTTAAATATTGAGGTGTACATAGACCTCTGACATACTACATATGGAGTCTACTTAGACTCCTCCTATATGACACTTACATAGGCTTCTCGTTTAGGCCAGATAACAAACATATTATGATTAAGTATAGGAACACCGTCTAACATTGAACCATGTAAAACAAAGTAGAACATTTTGGCATAACCCTCATACCAATTTATATTTGCCATATAGGGCTTACAATAAATGTATTCAAGAATAGGAAAGAAATGAATGTCTTTATGACAATAACAATACTACTACGGTAGAACATGCGTCACCATCCTCAAACTGGGGTACCTACCAAGACTTTGGGAAAAGTCCAACTCTTCTTGCAAGCAACCTTGATACCTCAACGGCCCGAACCTACATTGTTTAGGAAAAGGGAAAAAGTATGGGTTAGTACAACCACATGTACTAAGTATGGAAACTTATGCACATAAAACCATTAAAATCATGCTTAAACGGATATTTAATTCAAAAATATTCTAAGTTACTTTTAAAATCCTATTTACACAATTAAAAACATATACAAGCACATAGACATAGCATCACTCAAGGCAAGTCCATATTAAACACATGACCAATATTAAGATTAAGTCAAGTCAACATGGATATTATAAAAACAAGGTCATATCAAATGAATAACATTATATCAAAATCATATAAGCATAACAAATTCAACATAATATCCTAACAACAATTCATGTTCAGGAGTTCATGACATCACATCCCACAAGATTCGTACTCACGAACCCCTTCCCAATCCTAGAATGGCTATGCTTATGTGAAGTCCCGTAACCCCACATAATTAAGTACACCAAACAAAGGATCATAAACAATGTCAACATTTCATATATCTTCATATCATGCATGTTCTTCATCAATATATCAATTTAGACCAATGGCATGTTCATCAATGAAACTAACATCATATAGGATCATCAACATATAAATTCATAATATACACTTCATTCATATCATAAGTACATAAGAACAAGATCCTATGACTCCCCTCAAGGTCTACTTGTGCAGTGTATAAATATAGTACCATACCCTACCTATACTAAGTAGAACCCCTTAAGTCACCCTGGTTAGTGTTCACTTCATTACTTTCATTCTATTTTTGGTAAAAATCGCCTTAACCAACCATAGACAATTTTAGGCACATCCTCACCTCTCACCCTAAGTTTGTGATACCCCAACCTCGAATCAATTTTAGAAAAGTAGCTTGTTCCTTGGAGTTGATCAAACAAGTCGTCAATTCAAGGGAGACGATACTTGTTCTTAATGGTGACATTATTGAGTTGACGATATTAAAAGCACATTCTAAGGGACCCATCCTTCTTCTTAACAAACAACACCGGAGCTCCCCATGGTTAAATACTAGGCTTAGTAAAACCTTTGTCTAATAAATCCTTGAGTCAAAACTTTAGCTCTTTGAATTTCGCAGGATCCATTCAGTAAGGACATGTTGAAATGAGATTCTTATCTAATAGTAAGTCAATAACAAAGTCTATTTCCCGCTAAGGAAGAATTTAGAATAAGTTATCGGGAAAGACTTCAAGAAAGTCTTTTAGTACGGGGACAAAATCTATAGGAGGGATGTCGAACTCAAGATCCTTGACTCATACAATAATGTAAAGACATCCCTTAGAGATCATTTTAGAAAATTTTAGACAATAAATTATACAACCTCTATGAAATGAGCTACCCCCATTCCACTATAAGACAGGTTCATTATGAAAGTTGAACTTAACTACTCTTGTTCGACAGACTCTGGAAGCAAAACAAGAACAATCTATGGAAGCAAAACAAGCATGCAATAAATCAATTCCTAGAATGACATCAAAATCAACCATATAAAGTTCTACAAAATCCACCCATGTAACTCTATTGGGAAATAATCCAGGAGAACTCCTGAACACTCTTCTAGCCACAAAGGAGTCAGCCGCCGGGGTTTTAATAAAAAAATAAATGAATATCTTTAAGACAATAGGAATACTATAATGGTAGAACATGTGGCACCATCCTCAAACTAGAGAACCTACAAAAACTTTGGGATAAGTCCAAGTTTTCTCACAAGCGACCTTGATATCTCAACGGCCCGAACCTACATTGATAGGGAAAAGGGAAAAAATATGGGTTGGTACAACTACATGTACTAAATATGGAAACATATGCGCATAAAACCATTAAAATCATTCTTGAAAGGACATTTTGGTAAGAACTATGCTAAGTTACTTTTAAAATCCTATATTCTCAATTAAGAACATATTTAAGCTCAAATACATAACATCACTCAAGGCTAGTCCATATTAAACACAAGACCAATATCTAGATTCAGTGGAGTGAACATGGATATAATAAACACAAGGTCATATCAACATGAATAACATTATGTCAATATCGTATAAGCATAATAACTTCAACATAATGTCATAACAACAATTCATGTACAAGAGTTCATGACATCACATCCCACAAGATCCGTACTCACAACCCCTTCCCAAGCCTAGAAGTGTTATGCTTATGTGATGTCCCATAGCCCCACATAATCAAGTAAACCAAACAGAGGATCATACAAAATGTCAACATTTCATATATGTTCATATCATGCATGTTTTTCATCATTTATATCAAATTACACCAATAGCACGTTCATCAATGAAACTAACATCATATAGGATCATAAACATATAAAGTCATAATATACACTTCATTAATATCATAAGTACATAAGAAAAACATGCTAGGACTCCCCTCAAGGTCAACTTGTGCCATGTATAAGTAGAGTCCCCTAACTCTACCTAAACTAAGTAGAACCTTTTAATCACCCTAGTTAGTGTTCACTTCATTACTTTCATTTTACTTTCGAGAACAATTGCTTTAATCGACAACAGACCATGTGAGCTAAACATGTAATCTAGTGTCATGAAACCCAATACCGAAAGAAGGCGGTCTACTTGCTAAGGTAGGACTAAAACAAGAACATAGTATTCTAGGTGGATCCACTATCTAGTAGTCCTATGGAGGAAACATAGTTATGGATCTAAGAGATATGCCTTGAACCCTCTACAAGTCCTTTAGTAATTAGAGCCCTAATCTCATGAGAATGTTTGGTGAATCTCCCTTATATGGGGAATAAACACCTCTCATTGTCAAGTTCACTCGGTGCTAATCTAAATCCCTTTTTGAAATGTATTTAAGTAATTGAAATTATCATAACTTAATATAGTCCATAGGAAACTAACCTTTTAGATATCATATCATTATCTCATTAGGTATTGTATGATAATATCCTTTCATAACAACCCATAATTTGTGAGATCAACACATCATAATCATATCATCATAAGGCACACAAGTGGTTCACATTAACCCTTGTATCAACATACCCTTAACATGATCTTGCAATTCATACAATAATGATAAATTATCATAATCATCATTATCATAATTTTCTTAATCTAATAACATATATTACTTCAATTGAATACCATTATCAAATATAAGTCACCATCAATGAGGTAAAGAACTCAAAATCACAAAGTATTATAAATTCACCTTCATAAACCTCCCTCAAGATCTTATCATTAATCCAATCATATACATCGATTAATCCACTTAATATCATCATATATGTCCAGTGGCCTACGAACCGTAGGTCGGGGTCTCGTAGGTTAGGTTCATGGACTGGTAAGTTTTAAGTGGGGTATTTTAATTAGTTAGTTGCATAGGTTGTTAATTAAGTATTTGGGGTGTCTAATTAAGTTAATTAAGTGACTATATAAATACCTAACACTCATTAAACTAACCTAACTCACATCAATTCCCAAACACAAATATCTCATCCTTGTCTCTACTTTCTCTCTATTCCCCAAGACTCCATTAAAAATAAATTCAAGGTCACAAGGGCTCAAAGATTCAAATTTATCTCCATAAATCTTCAATGTTTTACAAGGTATGAGAACTCTTCACCTTAAGGACTCCTTTCCCCAAATGAGTTTTTTTAAATTGATTTCCAAAAGTTAAAAATAACATGGGAATCATTTTTAATCCGAAATTGATCATTCAAATTGTATTGTTCTTTATCTCTTTTGATGATTATTTATATAATATGATTCATTATTGGTGAATTAGGTTAGTTATTTATGTTAGACCTAGATCTATGGAAGAGATCATAAATCAACCATATTTCCCTAAACTTAGGTTATGAATTGATGTTGAATTGGTTAATGATGATGCAATTGACTTAGTTCTTGTGTTAATTACTATTATGTGATGCTATTAATCTTATTATTGAATGAATATGGTTGTTTGACTGTAAGACCATGGAAGAAGGCTTGTTAAGGTGAATTTGTAAGACCTACGATCTTGCATCATTACTTCAATTGTGATGACTTATACTTGATGATTTTATTCAATTGAAGTGTTGAATGTGATTAATTCATATAGGTAATGGTATGATGAATGTAATTGAAATGTCTTGATTATATGGATTGTGATATTATGATTAAGGTGTAATGATATAAGGTTGATTATGGATCACTTATGTGCCTTACTATGACATGATCATGATAATGTGTTAATCTCACATATGAGGATTGTTATGAAAGAAAGTTTTCATGAAATTCCTAATGAGATAATGGTTATGATATACAAGGTTTTAGTCATTTATGACCTTTACTAAGATATGATAATTAATAAAGGATTAATTTTTTTTTGAAAAGGGACTTTAGCTTAGCACCGAGTGAACTAGTTATGAGAGAGTGTCCCTTCCCAATGTGGGAAGATAGGTTCATAATGGTTCTCATGATATAGAGATTATAATGCCATGGTGGATAAATAGGGTCTCAATTGTGTCTTCTAGTTCTTGAACTATGCCCCATAGGAATACTAGCTAGTAGATCTAGCTAGAATGCTATGTTCGTGTTTTGGTACTACCTTGGCAAGTAGTCCACCTTCTTTTGGTGCAGGATTTCATGACATTGCATTCTATATTTAGCTCATGTGGTCTATGCCATGCAATTGTTCCAAAATGGAAAATGAAGTAATAAAGTGAACTCTAACTAGGGTGACTTAAGGGGTTTGACTTATTCTAGGTAGGGGTATGGGACTCTACCTATACATTGCACTAGTTGGACTTGAGGGAAGTCTTAGGAGGTTGTTGTCATGTTCTTATAAAGTAAATGATATGCATATGTTGACTTTACATGTTGATGAACTTATATGATGTTAAATTCACTTATGAACATGTTATAGGTCAATATTGCTAAATATGATGATGATTACTCATGATGGTACTTTATATGAAGTTAGACATTGATTTTGATCTTTTTTTTGATTTACTTGGCTGAGTAGGGTTATGGAACTTCACTTAGTTATTGAACTTGTAAGATTGGTAAGGGGTTATGACTAATGATCTTGTATATGTTGTAATGTTATGAACTCTTATGCATTCTTTGTTGTTATAACATGATGTTGGAGTTGTTTGGCTAGGAGTTCTAATATGCTACTACACATGTTTACATGGCTCTACTTGATGATGTTGGTCTTGTGTTGTGTGGTGTCTTGTCTTAAAGAATATAATATGATTATTGGTTCTTGTGTATTCTTGGTTATGCATAAGGCTTTTCAAAAATAACTTGGCTTGGTTTTGAGAAAATGTCCCTTTAAGCATGATTTCAAACAATATATGTGCACATGTTTCCATACTTAGTACAAGTGGATGTACTAACCCATTTACTTTATATTTCTTATGTAGGTTTCGGCCATTGAGTTCCTAGGAGTCCGTTTAAGAATACTTGGATTCTTTTCTCCAAGTGTTTGTTGGTCCTCATGTTCGGGGATGTTACCTTTTCTACATTCTAGTTTTGAAGTTGTATCGTCATTAATACATTGTTATTTCCTTTATCTTTTGGATATTGATATAAGCCTATTATGGCATATTGACTTTGTATTGTCTATGTCCAACAATTGTACTCGCTTTAGATGGTTCAATATGAGATGAAGTATGAGACTAATTCCTATGTATCTTATCTTGTTTAAATGACAAGACTATAAAGGAGTTTAAGTAAACTGCATATGTATATATGTTGTAAGCAAAATGTTTATGAAATGTAACGACGAATGCTAAGAGGCTAGTCTTAGTTGTCACAACCCAAAACCGAGTCGCGACTGGCACCCACATTTACCCTCCTATGTGAGCGAACCAACCAATCTAACCCTTAACATTTCAATATAATTAACAAAATACGATGCGGAAGACTTAAACTCATTAATAAAAACCAATTCAATAACTATTAAAATTCAACATCTATTATTTCCCCAAAATCTGGAAGTCATCACCACAAGAACATCTATCCTCAAATTACTAAACTAAGAGTATCTAAGAAAACAAAAACAAGTAAAAAGCTAGTCCATGCCGGAAGTTCAAGGCATCAAGACTTGAAGAAGAAGATCCAGTCCAAGCTAGAAGCATTAGCTCACCCTGAAGATCCGGTGTGACGAAAACTGGCTAGAATTACTGTTGAGTTGAAGACGATGGCACGTTTGCTGCACTCCACAAATAACAAAGAAGAAAACATAAAAGTAGGGGTCAGTACAAAACACGGGTACTGAGTAGATATCATCGGCAACCTCAAAATAGGGAACAGTATATATCAAGTAGTATTATAAAACCAACTACGATACTCAACATGTAGCAACAACAAGTACTATAACCATCAATAAGTACTACCAAGTTCATCCATGAGGACTCACGCCTCAATATCATACTCATTTGGGAATTAGGTTCATTAGATTGAGTATATTAACATCTTTCAAGATTCATTATCTTTCTTCCTCTTGTGTCGGTACGTGACACTCCGCTCCCTCATTATCTTTATTCCTCTTGTGTCGGTACGTGACACTCCGATCCCCTACTACTATGTGTCGGAACGTGACACTCCGATCCCCTAAATCTATGTGTCGGTTCGTGACACCCGATCCCCTAAATCTACGTGTCAGTTCGTGACACCCGATCCCCTAAATCTCATTCTATCAATTCATCGAGCCTTCTCTTATACCAAGACATCATCATTCTCATTACTTTAGTTTATCAAGCCTTCTTTATTACCAAGGCATCATCATTAACAAAGAGATTAGGGTTTTTCAAGATTTGGGATTCAATAACTTCATCATGCTCATATAATCACAATTATATAATCACATTCATACGAGCATACAATTAAGCACATAGCAGGGTTTACAATACTATCAATACATATCATTCACTATTAAGAGTTCACTACGAATATCGTAAAAACCATAACCTACCTCCACCGAAGAATTGAATTCAAACAAGCAATTTCCCAAGCTTTGTTTCTTCTTCTCGTTTATCCTCTCTCTCAATTCGTTCCTCTTCCCTCTTCTTTGTTCTTTCTATTTTTCTTATTCAAACCCTCTTTCTTTTACCCTAATTAGTATATAATTAAGTATAAAAGATGGCAATAATACCCCACTAATTAACTCAAAGTTACCTCTTTTATCCCCCAAGAAATTGAGTTATTAATATAAACCCACGAAATATATAATTATAGCAGGAATAGTCCAAAACGCCCCTTTAAAACTTAACCAGAAATCCGACTCCGACTGGGATTACGCAACCTGTGACGGCCCGTCGTGCCTGTGACGGTCCGTCCTGCAGGTCGTTACAAAGTTCAGAAACTGGAATTCCACTGAAGAATCTGTGACGGTCCGTCACGCTTGTGACGGTCCGTCCTGCAAGTTCGTCACGAAGTTTAGAGAGTCGATTTTCAGTACCCAATTTCAGAATTTCGAAGTGTTTTGAAACGAGACCCTGCGACGGTCCGTCGTGCCCATGGCGGTCTGTCGTGGGGTCCGTTGTCTCAGCCAATTTTCCAGAAATAAAATCTGCTGCTCAAAACGACTAAACAGGTCGTTACAATAGATACCAATTTACCCATCGTTTGTCCTCGAACGATCACAAGAAGAAAAACAAGGGCGAAAAGGATTACCTGAATCTGTTAACAGATGTGGGTATTTTTCTTGCATATCTGACTCCGTCTCCCAAGTGGCCTCTTCAACCGGTCGATTCTTCCATTGAACTTTGATGGATGCAATCTCTCTCGACCTCAGCTTGCGAACCTCTCTATCTAAAATAGCAACCGGTTCCTCATCATAAGTCAAATTCTTATCAAGCGAGACTGAATCCCAACGGATGATGTAGTTTCCATCCCCATGGTATCTTTTCAACATGGACACATGAAATACCGGATGCACCCCGGACAGCCCTGGAGGCAAGGCTAATTCGTAAGCCACCTCCCCTACTCGCTTAAGTACCTCAAATGGTCCAATATACCTTGGACTTAGCTTACCCCTTTTTCCAAACCGCATCACCCCTTTCATGGGTGAAACCTTCAGCAAGACTTGTTCACCCTCCATGAACTCCAAGTCTCTAACCTTTCGATCCGCATATGCCTTTTGTCTACTTTGAGCCGCTAAAAGCTTTTCTTGAATAGCTTTCACCTTCTCCAAGGAATCCCTCAACAGATCAGTACCCCAAGGTCTAACCTCAAATGCATCAAACCAACCAATGGGAGACCTACACCTCCTCCCATACAATGCTTCAAATGGAGCCATGTCAATGCTGGAGTGATAGCTATTATTGTATGAAAACTCCGCCAAGGGTAAGAAGTTATCCCAATGGCCACCAAATTCTATCACACATGCACGAAGCATATCCTCCAACACTTGAATCGTTCTCTCAGACTGACCATCAGTCTGAGGGTGAAACGCAGTACTAAGGTCCAACCTAGTACCTAATTCAGCATGCAATGTTCTCCAAAACTTAGAAGTAAACTGCGAACCTCTATCTGATATAATGGAGAGTGGAACCCCATGCAACCGAACAATCTCTGAGATGTAAAGTTTGGCTAACTTCTCTGCATTGTAAGTTACCTTGACCGGAATGAAATGAGCAGACTTAGTCAATCGGTCCACAATTACCCAAATGGAATCAAACTTATCCAATGTCTTTGGGAGACCAACCATGAAGTCCATTGAAATTCTCTCCCACTTCCATTCAGGAATGGGTATTCTCTGAAGTGTTCCTCCGGGCCTCTGGTGTTCATACTTTACTTGCTGACAATTTGGACATTTGGTAACAAAATCAACAATGTCGCGCTTCATTCTACTCCACCAAAAGTGTTATTTTAGGTCACGGTACATCTCGGTTGCACCAGGATGTATAGAGTATCCGGAACTATGAGCCTCTATAAGAATAGTGGTGATCAAGTTATCGATGCGGGGTACACATACCCTTCCCTTAATCCTCAAAACACCTTCCTCATCGATTGTTGCTTCTTTAGCCTCTCCTTGTAACACTTTTTCTCGAATTCGACCTAGTTTCTCATATCAATCTGTTTTCCCTTGATCTTGTCAAGAAAAGAAGATCTCGCCTCCACACAAGCTAACAATCCTCCCTTCTCATTTATTTCTAACCTCATAAGGTCATTAGCAAGAATCTGAACCTCTCTAGCCAATGGGCGTCTAGAAACTTGCAAATGAGCTAGACTTCCCATGCTTCCGGCCTTTCTACTTAAAGCATCCGCCACAACATTCGCCTTTCCCGGATGACATAAGATAGTGATATCGTAGTCCTTCAGTAGTTCCATCCATCTCCTCTATCTCAAGTTCAAATCTTTCTGAGTAAAGACATACTGTAGGCTACGATGATCCGTATAGACTTCACATTTAACCCCATAAAAATAGTGTCTCCATTGCTTTAGTGCAAATACTACCGCGGCCAACTCCAAATCATGGGTCGGATAGTTACGTTCATGCACCTTTAATTGCCTCGAAGCATAAGCAATCACATTCTTCTCTTGCATTAGCACTGCACCCAACCCAGAATAGGATGCATCACAATAAACAATGAAGTTCTTACCCTCTACTGGCAAGGTAAGAATTGGTGCAGTAGTCAACAAGGTCTTGAGTTTCTGAAAGCTTTCCTCGCACTCATCCGACCATACAAATGGAACATTCTGCTTAGTCAAGTTCGTTAATAAGGAAGCAATAGAAGAGAATCCCTTGAAAAATTGGCGGTAGTAGCTAGCTAAACCAACAAAACTCCTTATTTCATACACGTTTGTAGGTCTCACCCAATTCTTCATTGTCTTAATCTTAGATGGATCCACCATCACTCCATCCTTAGAAACCACGTGTCCCAAGAAGGACACTGAATCTAGCCAAAACTCACACTTGGAGAATTTGGCATAAAGCTTCTTCTTCCTCAATAACTCTAACACCATTCTCAAATGCTCCTCATGTTCCTTCTTACTCTTCGAGTATATCAGTATATCATCAATAAATAAGATCACAAAGAGATCTAAATATGGCTTAAAAATCCCATTCATCAAGCTCATGAAAGCAGCAGGGGCATTAGTAAGACCAAACGACATTACCACAAATTCGTAGTGCCCATACCTAGTTCTAAAAGCAGTCTTTGGCACATCCGTTGCCCATATTTTCAATTGATGATAGCCGGATCTCAAGTCTATTTTAGAGAAGACACAAGCACCTTGTAACTGATCCAACAAGTCATCAATGCGACGAATGGGATACTTGTTCTTGATAGTTACCTTGTTCAACTGCCGGTAGTCTATGCACATCCGAAAACTCCCATCCTTCTTCTTCACAAACAAAACCGGAGCACCCCAAGGAGATGCACTTGGTCTAATGAAGCCTTTGCTCAACAACTCTTGAAGTTGTGCCTTTAACTCTCTTAACTCTGCGGGAGCCATTCTATAAGGGGGTATAGAAATGGGGCGAGTACCCGGTTCAAGATCAATACTGAAGTCAATATCCCTATCTGGTGGCATACCAGGAAGATCTGCAGGGAACACATCCAAAAACTCACGGACTACCGAAACCGACTCAATCGAACGTACTTGGGTAGTGTCATCCTTGAGGTGTGCCAAGAAAGCTAAGCAACCCTTACTATCCATCTTCTTAGCACGAAGAAAGGAGACAATACGAACCGGATTGGAAGTGTAGTCGCCCTCCCACACTAACGGGTCTGTCCCAGGCTTGGCTAACGTCACAGTTTTAGCATTATAATCCAAGATCGCAAAATTCGGAGAAAGCCAAGTCATACCCCGAATTACATCAAAGTCAACCATTTCTAAGATAACCAAATCTACATAAGTGTTGCTCCCCACAAAATTCACCAAACAAGACCTATATACCTTTTCGACTATCACAGACTCACCCACCGGAGTAGAAACACGAATAGGCATGTCAAGTAATTCACAATGTAAATTTAGACCATTAGCAAATGAGGAAGATACATAAGAAAATGTGTATCCAGGATCAAACAATACAGAATCCATGCAATCACAAATCAAAAGATTACCTGTGATGACAACATCTGATGTCTCCGCTTCAGATCTCCCAGGAAAAGCGTAATAATGGGTCCCATTACTTGTCTTTCCGTTGCCCCTTCCATGTTGTGTTGTAGTGGCTCCAGTTTGCCCATCACCTCTGCCATTTTGGTGACCACCATTACCTCGACCACCACGTCCTCCAGAATAACGGCCTCTACCATGACCACCTCTACCTCTAGCTATCGGGGGTCTATAACTATGTTTTGGACAATTCCTCCTAATATGTCCAGTCTCCCCACATCCATAACACTCTCTAGAGTCAAGCATAGGTTTCTCAGAGAAGTGTTGACCGGTCTGAGGTGGACCCCCAACTACAGTCTGTAGTGAAGACTGAATTGGTCGGGTCGAGTAACCTCCGGAACCCTGTCCTCTAGAGTAAGAAGCATTAAACTCACCTCCCTTTCGAAACCTTTTTGATGTCGACGTCGTGGTGAAGTCATCGGGCTTCACTCCTTCCACTTCTATCACGAATTCTACCACTTCTTGGAAGGATTTTGCCGTAGCCGCTACCTGTAAGGCCGAAATCTGTAATTCTAACCTCAACCCCTTCAAAAACCGGCGAATCCGCTCTTGTGGACTGAAACAAAGTTGGGTGGCATACCTGGATAATGCCCGAAACTTAGCCTCGTATGCATTAACCGACATCCTACCTTGCTCTAGGCTCAAGAACTCATCTCTCTTCCTATCCCTCAAAGTCCCGGGGATATACTTCTCCATAAACAAGCTAGAGAATGAGGCCTAAGTCATAGGTGGTGCCTCTGTTGGTTGAAACTCAACATGTGACCGCCACCACATTTTGGCGTTCCCTTGAAACTGATAACTCACGAACTCAACACCAAACCGTTTTACTATACCCATCTTGTGTAGTAGCTCATGACAGTCAACCAGAAAATCGTAAGCATCCTCAGATTCAGCACCCTTGAAGACTGGAGGTTTCAATTTCAAGAACTTACTGAAAAGTTCATACTGATCATTTGTCATTATAGGCCCAGTAGTCAGACGGGGAAACGTGCCTATGTCCAATGAGGCATCCATACGAGGAGCCATAGTGGCTGCATGTTGTACCTCTGAAACCGGAGGTGTTGGTGCAGAAAACACTGGGGGTGCTTGACCCTGATCAGATAACCCGCTAAGATAAGCAAGAACCTGATTGATCATCTCTGGGGTAGGTTGGGGTGGCAATTCCTCATTTTGCACTTGTTCATTCTCCCCCTCCTCACCCTCTCTTATCACATCCTCAGTCGGTGGAGGAGTCACCGCCCTAGTATCATATGGGCTAGGTGCTTGTACTCTTCCTCTAGAGGACGTCCTCCCACGACCTCTTCCACGGCCTCTTGCCACTGCTCTTCCTCGAGCCACAGCCCCAGTGGCTGGCTCAGACGTTTCTTGTCTTGCCGGTGTTGGTGTTGGTGTTGGCGCAGTCGTTGCTCTAGTTCTAACCATCTGCGAAATAGAGTGAAGATGGTCAGATACCAATTTGTATCACCTAGATACCAATTGGATCCAAGTAATAGCACGAAAGAAAGAAAGAAAGAGTGGAATTTTCCTAAAGTCTTATAGACTCTCAAGGAAAAGTAAAGACGTCTCCCTACCGTTACATAAGACTCTACTAGACCTGTTCTTGTGTGATGAGACCAACGAACCTAATGCTCTAATACCAAGTTTTTTCACGACCCAAAACCGAGCCGCGACTGGCACCCACATTTACCCTCCTATGTGAGCGAACCAACCAATCTAACCCTTAACATTTCAATATAATTAACAAAATATGATGCGGAAGACTTAAACTCATTAATAAAAACCAATTCAATAACTATTAAAATTCAACATCTATTATTTCCCCAAAATCTGGAAGTCATCACCACAAGAACATCTATCCTCAAATTACTAAACTAAGAGTATCTAAGAAAACAAAAACAAGTAAAAAGCTAGTCCATGCCGGAAGTTCAAGGCATCAAGACTTGAAGAAGAAGATCCAGTCCAAGCTAGAAGCATTAGCTCACCCTGAAGATCCGGTGTGACGAAGACTAGCTAGAATTACTGTTGAGTTGAAGACGACGGCACGTACGCTGCACTCCACAAATAACAAAGAAGAAAACATAAAAGTAGGGGTCAGTACAAAACACAGGTACTGAGTAGATATCATCGGCCAACTCAAAATAGGGAATAGTATATATCAAGTAGTACTATAAAACAAACTACGATACTCAACATGTAGCAACAACAAGTACTATAATCATCAATAAGTACTACCAAGTTCATCCATGAGGACTCACGCCTTAATATCATACTCATTTGGGAATTAGGTTCATTAGATTGAGTATATTAACATCTTTCAAGATTCATTATCTTTCTTCCTCTTGTGTCGGTATGTGACACTCCGCTCCCTCATTATCTTTATTCCTCTTGTGTCGGTACGTGACACTCCGATCCCCTACTACTATGTGTCCGAACGTGACACTTCGATCCCGTAAATCTACGTGTCGGTTCGTGACACCCGATCCCCTAAATCTACGTGTCGGTTCGTGACACCCGATCCCCTAAATCTCATTCTATCAATTCATCAAGCTTTCTCTTATACCAATGCATAATCATTCTCATTACTTTAGTTTATCAAGCCTTCTTTATTACCAAGGCATCATCATTAACAAAGAGATTAGGGTTTTTCAAGATTTGGGATTCAATAACTTCATCATGCTCATATAATCACAATTATATAATCACATTCACACGAGAATACAATTAAGCACATAGCAGGGTTTACAATACTATCAATACATATAATTCACTATTAAGAGTTCACTACGAATATCGTAAAAACCATAACCTACCTCCACCGAAGAATTGAATTCAAACAAGCAATTTCCCAAGCTTTGTTTCTTCTTCTCGTTTATCCTCTCTCTCAATTCGTTCCTCTTCCCTCTTCTTTGTTCTTTCTATTTTTCTTATTCAAACCCTCTTTCTTTTACCCTAATTAGTATATAATTAAGTACAAAAGATGGCATTAATGCCCAACTAATTAACTCAAAGTTACCTCTTTTATCCCCCAAGAAATTGAGTTATTAATATGAACCCACGAAATATATAATTATAGCAGGAATAGTCCAAAATGCCCCTTTAAAACTTAACCAGAAATCCGACTCCGACTGGGATTACGCAACCTATGACGGCCCGTCGTGCCTGCGACGGTCCGTCCTGCAGGTCGTTACAAAGTTCAGAAACTGGAATTCCACTGAAGAATCTGTGACGGTCCGTCCTGCAAGTTCGTCACGAAGTTCAGAGAGTCGATTTTCAGTACCCAATTTCAGAATTTCTAAGTGTTCTGAAACGAGACCCTGCGACGGTCCGTCGTGCCCATGACGGTCCGTCGTGGGGTCCGTTCTCTCAGCCAATTTTCCAGAAATAAAATATGCTGCTCAAAACGACTAAACAGGTCGTTACATTAGTCCTCTCCGGGAATGACGACACCGTTAGCATCTAGGGGATGCTTTCCAGTCGTGACAAACTTGGTATAAAAGCACGAGGTTAAAGAAATCTTGGCATTGATATCTCGTTGAACCATGTTTACTTAGAGTTTGTTCGTGGGTATGAAATGTGCCAAACTTATGAATGAGAGGCTAGATTACAATTATGAATTCTCATGTATTGATAATCTTGAAAGTCATGCCTTAAGAATTGAAACTCTATGTGTCCTTTTTCTGCTAATCCTTTTCTTGTTGATATACAATATGAATACTTCAAGGACGACTACGAGGAGAGTGGAAGAAGGTTTGGCTAATATGGGTGTTCATCCCAAAGACAATGAACTCCCTCTACAAGGCAATCAAGTGCCTCCACGAGACCAAGCTCCGGTCATTACTCCACCTATGACGGATGAAGAGATAAGGTCGGGATTTTTTACTTTGGCTCAAGCCATTACTACCCAAGCTCTAGTGGTAGCCTTTCATGCTCAATCCATGACAACTAAAACCAATCCAGAGGCTAGACCTCTTGTTCAACCAAAAATGCTAGTATGATGACTTCCTTCTTTAGGTAAATCATGAAGATTAACCCTCGTATGTTCTATGGGTCGAAAGTGAATGAAGATCCCCAAGACTTCATTGATAAGGTGTACAAGATTCTTTATGCCATGGGGTTGAATTAAAATGAAAAGACTGAACTAGTTTCCTATTAACTTAAGGATGTAACTCAAACATGGTACAACCAATTAAGAAACAATAGGGCCTTAAGACCGGGTCCGATCACTTGGGAGGTGTTTAGAAGAGATTTCCTTGATTTTTTGTTTCCTAATGAGAAAAAGGAGGCAAAAGTGGAAGAATTTGTCAACCTTCGTCAAGGAGATATGAGTGTGCAAGAGTATTCCTTGATGTTCACCAATTTGTCCAAGTATGCTACTTGGTGTCTATCCAAAGGTATTAGCTATGGTACTTTGTGATAGGACTGATGATTTGGTTGAAGAGTATCGTTCGAAGATGCTCCATGATAACATGGATAGCTCTAGGTTGATGGTTCATGCTCGAAACAAATTGAAGAGACTAGACTCAAGAGGAAGAATAGGGAGTTCAAGAGGTCAAAGGCTAATGAAGGGGGTACTTCCAAGGATAGGCTTGAGATTCAAGACGATCCTAGGTTCAAGAAGAAGGTTTACCACCAACTTCCTTCAAACTTTTTCAAGACCAACAAGGATAGGGTATCTATCCCTAAGTCCCTAAAGGCTAGAAGTGGATATTCACCAAGTGATAAGCAAACTTGTTTCAAGTATGGTAAGAACCATTGGGGTGAATGTCTAGTTGGGATGGGAAATTGTGTTGGTTGTGGAAAAGAGGACCATAAAGTTAATTATTGCCCTAATGTGAGGATTCAAGAGAAGAGGGGTTGTCGAGTTCAATGAAGTGTACCTAGTTCATAGGCTCCAAAGAGGAACCCCTTTATGCTCTCCGCTCTAGGGGTGATCAAGAGGATTCCCTCGACTTGATCACCAGTATATTATGAGTCTTCTCAATTGATGATTTTTCTTTACATGATCCCGGTGCTACCTTATCTTTTTGTGACTCATTTCTACCCGATAAACCCGTCTTAAAGTGGAAGGGGGATTACTCAATTTCAATAGGTCGTATAATTTCTTGTTTAAAATCTTGTAAAATGATCTTTAAAGGTGTGTCTTTACAATATTGTAAGAGTCAAAAATCTTGAGTCCGACATTCATCTTATAGAGTCGCTCCCCTTAGTGAAGGACTTTTCAAAAGTCTTTCCCGATGACTTGCCCAAAATTCCTCCTTAACGAAAAATTGACTTTCTTATTGATTTGTTATCGGATACGAATCCCATTTCAATCCCTTCTTAATGGATGGATCCGGCAGAATTAAATAAGTTAAAGCTTCAACTCACAGATTTGTAAGATAAGGGTTTTATTCAACCTAGTATTTCACCATGGGAAGTTTCGGTGTTGCTTGTTAAGAAAAAAGATGTGTCCTTTATAATGTACATGGACTATCGTCAACTCAACAAAGTTAGCATTAAGAACAAGTATCATCTCCCTCGGATTTATTACTTGTTTGATCAACTCCAAGGGGAAAGATACTTATAAATGATTGACTCGAGTTCAGGGTATCACCAACTTAGGCTGAGAAGTGAGAATGTACCTAAAATGGAATTTCAACCTAGGTATTTTCACTTTGAGTTCCTAGTAATTTCATTTGGTCTCAATAATTCCCCAGCGGCTTTCATGGATATAATGAATAGCGTGTTCCCATATTACCTAGATTTCTTAGTGATCGTCTTCATTGACGATATCTTGGTATATTCAAAGAGTGAGAGCGATCATATGAGTCACTTGAGAATGTTTTGACAAGTTCTTAAGGAAGACCACTATTTTCCAAGTATAGTAAGTGTGAGTTTTGGTTGATATCGGTGGCTTTTCTTGGTCATATCATCTCTAGTAAGGGTATTGAGGTCGATCCAAAAAAACAGAGGCGGTTAAGAATCGGCCTAGACCATTGACTCCAATCGACATTAGAAGTTTCTTGGGTTTTTCTGGGTACCATAGGAGGTTTATGGATGATTTTTCATCCATTGCTTCTCCTTCGACCAATTAGACCAAAAGGGTGTGAAATTTGAGTGATCGAAGGCATGTGAAAGAAGCTTATAAATATTGAAAGATAGGCTTACGTCCGTTCCAGTGTTGACTTTACCAGAGCATACCTAGGGTTTTGTGGTATATTGTGATGCATCCTAAGTGGGTATGGGGTGTGTTCTTATGAAACATGAAAAGGTAATAGCCTATGAATCTAGACAACTCAAGGTACACAAGAAGAATTATACAACTCATTATCTTGAATTAGCAACCGTAGTGTTTGCTTTAAAAATATGGAGGAAACACTTGTAATGTTGTTCATATGGATGTGTATACTGACCATAAGAGTCTACAATATGTGTTTACTCAAAATGAGTTGAATCTCTGACAAAGAAGATGATTGGAATAGTTGAAAGATTATGACATGAGTGTTCTCTACTACCCCGACAAGGCCAATGTGTTTGCGGATACTTTGAGTCGTATGACCATGGTTAGTATGTCGCATGTGGAAGAAGGGAAGAATGACCTAGTGAATTATGTTCATAGGTTGTGTAGATTGGTTGTTCGGTTGGAAGATTCCCCAAATTGTGGTTTTGTGGTTCATAATAACTCCAGGTCATCATTAGTGGTTGATGGAGTGGAAGAAATCGGTACTTAGAGAGTTGAATGAGTCATTCGGTACCAATAATTTGAAGGGAATTGTTTTAGAAGAAGCTCATGGTTCCCGATATTCTATCCATCTAGGTTTCACAATATGTGTTGTGATCTTAAAGAGATATATTGGTTGGATGCTTTGAAAAGAAACATAGTGGAGTTTGTATCCAATTGTCGAATTACCAAGACATGAAAGTTGAGCATCTAAAGACTAGTGGTCTAATTCAAGAAATGGGTGGTCCTACTTGTAAGTGGCAAGAAATTAATATGGACTTCCTTGTTCGATTGCCTTGACTCGGACACAAAATAACTCAATTTGGGTCACAGTGGATAGATTGGCAAAATCCGCTCGCTTTATCCCCGTTAACTCAACTTATATGGAAGAGGATTATGCAAGTATCTACATTGATGAGATTGTGAGTCTTAACGCGATTCGTTTGTCCATCATATTGGATAGAGGTGCTAAATTTACATCTTGTTTTTGGAGATCTTTTCAAAGAGGGTTGTGTACACAAGTGAAGCTATGCATCACTTTTCATCCTCAAATGGATGGTCCAGCATAGTTTTCACATTCGGGAATAGAACCTAGACATAACTGGCTCATCGTTTTCTTTGAGGACTAAAACTAGCCTCTTAGCTTACATCATACATTCATAGTCAAATTTAACGGAAATTTAAAATATCTCATTACTTATACTTGAAGGTTTACATAGACCTGTACATACACATTGTATATATATATATATCGAGTACACACAGACTCTTCGTATAGGAAGCTTACTTAGTCCTCTACTTTTATGGCACGTAAGTATATAAAATATAACCTATTCATGATAGTCGTCTCATCTCATAACAATCTAATAAGAGTGTAAGAGCTTGGACATTTTCCATACATCAAAGTAAGAATGAATCACATGGGCTATACAATGTTTCATACTAAATGGAAAAGAAAGAAGCATAATAGTCTTAAACTAAAACCAACTCCATTAGCTAGATAGTGGAATCGTCCTCTGAGAGTGATGACCTACCCTACTTGGATGATCAAGAAATCCAAGTCTTCTTCAAGTCATATTCAAAATAAATTCAATGACCGGAACCTAAAATGTTGGGAAAAGGAAGAAATGGGGTTAGTACACCACTTGTACTACGTATGAGACCATATGCACACATACTTTGAAAACATGCTAAGAAAAGGGACATTCCATAAATATATGAAATTTTCTTTGGAAACACATATGCATATTCAACAAGACCATACCAAATAACTTAGTCATATTCATTAAGTCATAGTCATGTACTTCACAAGAGCAACAACATCAAGTCTAGTCAAGTTAACATACATAGCATATAGTTGAATACATAGCCAAAACACTCTATCATCAAGTCATAATAGTAACAAGCATGAATAAGAGAACATTTAAACATAACTAAAGCAAGAGAATTAACCATGAACCCCTATCAAGTCAACAAATGCAATGACCAAGCAAATTCCCATAACCTTATTCAATCAAGTAACCCAGCAAGAATCATGTCTAACATCCTACTTCACGTATCACAACATTTAAGAGTACACAAAATCATACTTTAACAATATAGACCAACACATATTCATTAGTGACACCCATCAACATATAGTTTCAGAAATATGAAAGTTCATAATATATATATATATATATATATCATGTATTATTATAAACATATTATACATAAGAACATGCTCTTTATTCCGTCAAGGCTAACTAGTGGAATGTTTAGGTAGAGTCCCATACCGCTACCTAGACTAAGCTAAATCCATTAGATCATGTTAGTTAGAGTTTACACCTTTAATTCATTTTACCTTTTGGGAACATCTTGTCCTAACCTACATAGTCCATATAAGCTAATGTGGAATCAAGTATCATGGAACCCTACATCGAAAGAAGGCGGACTACTTGACAAGGTAGTACCAAAACATGAACATAGAAACTACGTGGATCCACTAGCTAGTATTCCTATAAGTGAAACATAGTTCAAAAACTAGGAGATATAGTTAGGACCGTATTTATGCTACGTTATTTATAGTCTCCAATCTCAAGAGTACATTAGCGATCCTACCTTCCCTATGTGGGAAGAGACACTTCTCACTCTAGTTCACTCACTGCTAAGCTATAGTCCCTTTTTCAAATGTCTTTAGTGTATTTCTTAATCATCATATCTTATTGTAGGTCATAGGGTCTAACCCTTGAATAAAATCATTATCATCATTTCTCAATAACAATTACTTGAGTATTGTCCTTTCATTACAATTGATATGGGTGAGGTTAGCACATTAACATTCTCATATCATGATACGGAATATTGGTAAATCATTCACCATTCTTATAACGTTTACAACTTAAGCCAACACCTCAAAAAATCATAGCCAAGACATTTCAATTCAACATCATGACATCATATTAATCATAATACAAGGTATACTCCAATACAACATTATGACATAATCACAATTAACCACAAAAGTGAAGTAAAGGATAAGGATCATAAGACGTACCAAGTCTCCTTTATAATTCATCATCAAGGTATTACCATGAACCCTTAGTTAAACCCAATTAGGGTATGTCATCATAATTCAATGACAAAAATGATAACAAGGCTAGAAGAATGACTACATCACAATTCAATACTAAATCATAGCTTAAGACAAGATACTTAGGTCAATTCAAAACATACTTCATAACCTAGATAAAATTATCAAGAACTTGCATTATATAACTAAAATTAACCCTAATTAATTAATTATTAGAATAACAACCTCATCTAGTAGTAGTTCAACCAATAACCAAGTCAATTGAACCTATACAATATAATTCATATCAAGATCATAACCTAGGGTTAAGGGGTAATGGTCACCTTCTACAAATTACACCAAACAATCAAGATATATCATCATTAAGTTAGAATACATGTTAATATATTCATAATATCCAAAATAAATCATAAAAAAATTAGTTCGTAACATAATTTTCGAGATTGAATGAAACCCACTAGAAAACTCAATTTTTGAAATTAATTTGTGTGAACCCTTTGAGGAAATAGGTCTCAAAGGTGAATTCGATCCCATAAATTACTAATATATTAATATTTATTGAGGAAATTGACCCTTTGCATCCCTTAAACCCTCCCTAGCTTGGTATTCAATGGTGTTCTTCACTAGAGATAGAAACAAGAGAGAAGGAAGATAGTTTGGGTGTGTGAGTTATGAGAGTTTTGATAGTCTTAATTAGGTTAGGACTTTATATAGGGTGTTTATTAGGATAATAAGAACTTCCATAACCCCTAAATAACTTCCTAACAAAGTCTAATTACATGAAAAAGGTCAAAACGTGCAGCAAAACACAGGCCCCATCGACAAGTTTCCATATGTCATGGACGTTCTTGGACATTTTTGTTTCTAGACATCCTAAATAAATTATATCCATTGAAATATACCTTAAACAATGTCTAAATCTAATGACACTTATGTTAGGCTCTAGAACACGTCTTAGATTTTCAAAGTGTTACATTATCCCCCCTTAGGAACATTCGTCCACGAATGACTCTAAAATTCTTTAAAAGGAAGGAGCAGACTCAATACTAGAAGCCCAAAAAATAACAATAAATAACAAAATCAATCATATCACTTACACAAGGCAATTCAAAAAGCTTCAATTACCACACATAAAGCTAATCATTATATTATGAGGAATATATTTCTCACAACAACTAGAGCTCAACAAAGCATTTATGAGTCAATTATGTGAAAGTTCAACTTAAAAACATGCTAAATATCATTTCATAAAGACTCACCATATAAAAATTCACAACATAACTCAAAAAGAGCAAAAATGCAAATTTCAAATCCAAATGCACAATTTCACTGTAATGACATAGAAAATGCACCTGTTTCAAAACTTCACTAAAAATAAAAGAAACTTAAAGTTTAATAATTATTTTCATTATTAGTAAGAACTATTGTCACTACCCAAATTCTAGAATCCAAATCGCAACCGGCGTTGTTGACCTCTTAGAGGTCGTAGACAAGCCTCTTTTAACACCTCATTCTGGACATTTCATTAACTTAGACCTCATTAGTTATGTTATTGCTCACTTTACTTACTTATTTTAGTGTAGTATCTTCATATCATTGATTATGGACGATGAGGAATTCATTCAACGAGTCTGATAAGTTCATATATCATTCTTGTAGAACATGTTGGGTGTTGTCCCAATGAATGGCATGCTCTTGGATATGGGTTCATTGAATTAGTTTATCAGTTCTTATGTTGTCATTTCTTTAATACTACACATGATTGGCATATGATTAGTCTTCGCCTAAACACTTTGATATTAAACTACATAACCATTTTTGTTAGCATGAGCCACTTTTACGTGTGTTCATATTTAAATTTAATGTGTATGAACCATTAGCTGATAATTTAATAATTTAACATAAATTTATATCCATTTGAATGCATCCTTTTGGGACAATGTACTGTTAGCCAATTTATTGGCATAAGATAAGCAATACACTCAAGATGTGAATTCATGGAGGTCCTTTTAACCAATCTTAGTTCATGAAATTAAGGAAAACATTTTTAAAAATCTTGGACAGCATAATATTAACATTTGATGAATATAACATCTTCTTAATGTCATAATAACACTAATTCAACATTTGGACAAACACATCTACTCTTAAACATTTAGGGATGTAACTAGCATATCCTCGATCTTAATTCACGTTGTAAACATTTAACTTCATTCAATTACAATTTGATAGGTTTATTTGACATTCATAATTCAAGAAACCTACACATTAAGATAAGATAGATCCACATACCAACAAAATGATCTCTAACCTATTCACCATATAAATATTACAAGGATATTAGGGAAAGGAAGTTCGACGAGAAAGATGGGAACAACCCTAGTTTTTAAGATCACATGAATCGTCAGAAGGAAAGTAATCTTGGACAAATAATTCCATGAGAGAAACCCATACCTTAAGTATAACTTAATATACGAAGACCACCATGAACGAAACCTTAAAGAACCCTTGAAATCGCCTAAGAACGTCTTATTCAAATTTTCTGTTTTTGCTTTGTTTTTTACAGTTTTGCGTTTTGTGAAACTCTTAGTGATTAAACGTGAGTATATGTCTTAGGAAATGATCTTGAATCATTCAGATATGTTTTAATAAGTTAATTGACTAAACTAATTAATTAATTACCAAAACGTCCCTCCTAAGTTTACTAAACATAGGAGAATGTTGACATGACCCAAAATATGGAATTTGGTCTTGACTATGGTTTCGGTCAGCATTTTGACTTTATATTAATTAATTAAATCCTTAATTTAATTAATTCAGGGGTCTATGGTAATTAATAAAGTACCTCTAAGTCATTTGAACCATAATAAGCTCTTTAGGACCATCCTAGGTTAGGTACTATGTTGTCCCTTTCATGTCTAAACCAAAATCTGGAAATTTCCTTTGTAGTTTCGATTTTAAGCCCTTAAAATTAATTAATTAAGTTTATAAATTAATTAATTAGGTAACCTTGGGTAATTACTAAAGTACCCCTAAGTTGTTAGGACCATAACTCACTCTTTGGACCATTCTAGTTTAGGTACTAGGTTAGTCTAGGTTGTCGGGTGCACTAGTGGGTCCATTTTAGTTAGTCCTAGGTTAGTTAGCTAGTTAGGACAGTTAGTTAGAGCCTTGAGTTTTTTAGGTAGTTAGGTCCCACACGGAGGGACCCATCCGCACATTCTCCCCCTTAACTACCCTAACCAAATTCTGTTAGGGTGGTCCCCTCCTATGATCGATTCCCACACACTTTACCCATGTGCTTGCACATGGTTTGGTTTTACTTTTCTAACTAACAATTATTGATGTTATTTTTGTAATATTTAATTATTGTCATAAGGACCCTCACTATATCCTTCGGCAATGCTTAATTTACATGATCATATTAAATGGTCATGTGGAATGGTGCTAACCTTGACACTTGGATCCCTAGTACTTCACATTTCTTGAACAAGCTTATTAACACTTACAAAAATTGGCTAACACCCTTTAAGCCAATATTTTTACTATGTCCAATAGTTTTCTTATTTGGGTATTATATAGAAATAGGCTAATACCCCTTAGCCAATTTTCTATACCATGTCCAACATTTCTCAATATTGGGAGTTGGAAAGACTATATATCCCCAATACGCATTCTTAAAGAACTATTGGGATCGTTACTAGACATGAAATTTTCCGGAATGTTACAACCACTAACATTAGTTATAAAATAGATGAGGGTAACAGGACTTTATTTCGACCTCAACCTCCTATGTTGCACCCTCAACTAGGTGGTTCTTCCATAACACCTTTACAGAATCCACCACTTTATTCCTCAATTAATTTACTTGCATATCAAGAATTTGAACCGGAACCTCCTCATAAGAGAGGTTATCCTTCACACCAAGACCCTCAATGGAAGAATAGACTTGGGACCACCATACACTTCTTAAGCATGGAAACATAGAAAACTGCATGAACATAAGCCATTTCATTAGGAATTTTCAATCATAGGCAACCTTACCAACCCTTTGCAAGATGTCATAGGGACCCACATAAAAAGTACTCAGCTTACCTTTCTTGCAGAATCTAACCACCCATTTCATAGGCGAAATTTTCAAATAAACCTTATCACCTTCTTCAAACTCTAAATCCCTTATCCTATAATTGACATAAGACTTTTTCCGACTATAGGCTGTTTGAAACCGGTTACTTATGATATGAACTGTCTCCAAATTCGTATCAATCAAATAAGGTTCAAGAAGCGAAGGTTCACCTACTTCAAACCATCCAATAGGAGACCTAATCCTCCTGCCATACAAGGCTTTATAATCAGTCATGGATATGGATGAACGAAAACTATAATAATAAGAAAACTTTACCAAAAGAAAATGCTTATCCAAATTTCACTTGAAGTCAATAATACAAGCTCTAAGAATATCCTCAATGGTTTGAATAGTGTGCTCCGCTTGACCATCCGTTTGGGGATGAAAAGCAGTGCTTAGCTTCACCTTAGTGCCCAACCCTTCTTGAAATGACCTCCAAATCCTAGATGTGAATTGTGCACCCTAATATGATATGATTGATAACATAATATAATGGCGAAACACAATCTCATCTATGAATATACTTGCATAATCTTCCTCCGAATAAGTAGATTTGATGGGAATGAAATGAGCGGACTTGGTCAACCTATCCAACATCACCCATATAGAGCATATTGCTTTTGAGTCTGAGGCAATCCTACTGCAAAATATATATTGATGTCTTCCCATTTCAGAGTAGGAACATGGCTTTCTTTTAGTAAGCCACCCGATTTTTGATTTTTGGGTTTCACTTGTTGGAAATTTGGACCCTTAGTAATAATTCCGCTATGTCCTTTTCCAAACCTTCCCATAAAAATACTTCCCTAAGTTCATGGTATATCTATGTCGAATGCAGATGAATGGAGTAATGGGATCCATGGGCTTCTTCAAAATATGGTTCTTAAACTCATCTATATTAGGAACACACAATCTTCCTTGATACCTCAAGACACCATCTTGCCAAGGAGAACGACTCATTAAGAGTAGGTTGTGGTATGGGATGCCATCTACTCAATGCACTAAGTAGGAATTCAGAAAAGGGAATACTTTGGTGTTTTGCTGGGTGTCTTTTAATGTCTTTCCATTGATTGAGGGGCTTGTTTGTCCCGAGTTGAGTAAGCCAAAAGAGGTAGTCTTTAGGATTTCTTTGGTGTGTATTGAAGGAGGCATTTGCATACTTCCTTCATGTCTTACATTAGTGAGTCTTAGGATATTCCTAAGGTAGGGAAACTCTTACGGAAAATGAGTTCACTTTCTCTTTCGCTTAGCCTAGGAAGTTCACTCATTTAGACTAGGATGAATTCATTGTAATGTTATAAATGTTTCACTATGATATTCAACTTTGTTTATTGTAAAGCTTAGGAAGTTTACCGTAATGTGTTCATTTGAATTTAATATTATGGAAATTCTTCTCTAAGTGTTAAACGATTATTCTTATGATGTTTTGATTTTATGTTCTTGAATGTTTTTCTAAATTTGAATGAAATGTTATTTTACTAATATGTCCCTTTTCGCATGTTTTTGCATATGCCATACTTAGTACATTAATTGTACTAACCCCATACTTTTCTATACTCTATAATTATAGGTTAAAGGCTTTTTGGAAGATTCGAACGCGAAGCTTGGGAAATTCACTCCCTCAAGAATTGGTATATCCTCATATATTGAAGGAGGTAGTCTATTGTTTCCTAGTTTTATTATTAAGAAATGTTATGTATTTAACTTCAATGTAAAGGGCCGTGTACCTAAGATATTATGTTTTGCCTCTTAATTTTGGCTTGTGACGATGAGATTTCTTAAGTATCTGTGAAAGATTTCCTTTTTATTAAATTATTCGTGAAAAGTTTTAATTTCGACTACTTTTCATGTCTTATGTAATGAATTCTAGTATAAGGGCTCAGAAAAGACCCCAAAGGGTCAATTACGCCTGGTCATGAAACGAGGGTTCCTCCAAACTTCTAGGGGTGCTTTTGGGTTGTGACAGTCTTTGTATCAAAGCATAAGATTTTGGGAAATAGGTTAAGGTCTAAAAGTCTCACAATCCACGTCTTGTAGTATCTTGGTCACTGGTGTGAGTCGTGACACATCCATGAATAAAAGGCTATATGACGATAGAGTTTCAATTTCCTCATTACTCTTGAATCGTGCCGTAGAAATTAACTCCATAAGGTCTCTCTATGGTATGTTCCCTTGTCCGGTGGTTTTCTAGGTGTGATTGCTTGGAAAGGGAGATGTTTCTAAATTTGTGGGAAAGAAAAGGTGAGTTTTGATGTTATGATGGTTTTGTGGCTATATTAGTTGAGGTTAATGTATGTTTTGAAAATTGTGATGTGATTACATTTATGGGTAGGTGTGAAGTATGGGGTTGGGTGTGTTGTGATAACAAACTTTATGGTGATGTAGTTGTAATCATAGTAAGAGTTATAAGAATGATTAAAGTGCTTTTGAGAATAAATGAGTTATCTTGTGATTATGTTCCATGATGTTAGATATGCTTTAAGGTGTGAATTTGAGGAAATATTGAGAGAATATGGAGATTTATTAGAAGTTTAAGGCAACCCTCTAGTGTGGTTAATGTTTGAATAAGTTATTCTTGTGATTTGGTGGATGTTGTGGTGTAGGCTTACACTAGATGGAAATGTGGTATCAATATTTAGTGAGGAATTTTTGTTTCATGAAATTGAGTTAAGTAATGACTAAGAGTTGAATGAAGTGACGTTTAAGAGAGTTTATCTAGGCTTGAATCCTAAGAGAAAAGTGCTATGCTTAACTTGTAAAGTTTATATTTAATGTTGATGTGCATGAGTTGAGAGTAATGTTAGTTCTAACCCATTGAGAGTAATAATGGTGCTTTGAAGTATGATTCCTTTAGGACGGATTTACCCTAAGTGGGGGAGAGTGAGTTGAGTAAAATGGCATGCAATGTACTTAGTCCAAGAGAATCCTCAAGGGTCACTAAGTGGGAGAGGTAGTATTGGATGCTACTCTCACATTGCACTAAGTGAAACGTATGAAGTATCTTTGGAGTAAGTTAGTGTGGTATTGTCCCTCACATTGTCATGAAATCTTCTTAAAGTTACTTGAAATGTGCTTTATGGAAATTTTAAGCATGTGACACATTGAAGTTTTAAAGTCACCGTAAAGGAGTCCAAATTTTTGAGAAAATTGCATTTTTCATTAATTATGGTTTCAATGTGTTATTAAATGAGTTGATGTGGTTTTTGGTTCATGCAATCATTATCTCTTGATGAATTGCTCAAAGAATGAAAATTTGAAGTTTTTAACATGCTGAATGATGTTACATTGATGTTCACGGTAAGATTTCAAATTTTGAGAAAATTGTCTTTCCTTTGATTGAAGTTTCAATGTGTGAAAAAGTGTTGTATATGAGTATGTTTAATGTTGGATAAGGTACTTACTCCATAAAAGAAGCATAAGGGTTAGTTTTGAAGTTTGTGAAGTTTTGCTAAAAGTGCTTATGTTGCTAAATGTTTGAAAATGTGAAATGATGCTCCTTTCTAGTTGATGTTTTGATTTTGAGTGTGTTGATCATTATTTTAATGTTTTATGTGATTCTAGTGAGTCCTTGTTGTTATTAAACTTTTAGTATCATTCGAGGACGAATGTTATTCTAAGTGGGGAAAAATGTAATGCCCCAAAAAAAAAACTAAGGTGAAATAGTGACTCAAGAGTGTTTTCTGAGTTTATTTGAAGTTAAAATGAGATACTTTAGTGTTATTAGGAAGTTTTTGAAGTTTGGATATCAAACGTCCGAAAAATTTTATGACGTTCAGAAGGTGTGCCTTAGATAGCGTTTGTGTGTCTTGATGTGTTTTAGTGAGTTTTACAAGTTTGTTTTAATTTAAAATGATGTGGAATGTTCCAAATACCTAGACGACATAGTTTAGGGGTTTAACGTCCGGTCACGACTCCTCATAATACCTACAAGGGTCCCTAGATGAAGGGCCCAAGACTTGGATAAAACTGCCAAAGTAGTGACCAAACGACGACCCTAAGACGGTCCATTGGTAAACCAACAGTCCGTCGACATAGAGCTTCGATTGGCCCTTAAAGTCAGGATGGACATTCTTCATTTGGATCTAAGTGTCAACCTACGAGACCGCACCAACGGTTTGTTCATGCACAGACAATCCGTTGGTTAGGTCTCATCTGTGAGGTCTGCCATAACTTTTAAGTGGTCTGCCTTGGCTTGGGGTGTTTGGTAAATTTACCCTAAGTATTTTATGACCCTAGGACGTTAGTTTTAGGGTTTATTAGGTATATGAAACTGTTGTAAGCCTACCAAATTTTAGACCTCTCTTCCTAAAATCCAAAACTCCTCTCTCTTATAATTCTCTCTCAAGTCACAATGGAAGCTAGAAGTCAATAAATGATAGGAGGGCTATTAGTGGTCGTTTATCCATAAAAAGTGATTGGTATTTCTTCAATGTGAGGTATGGTATCCATACTTGAAATCTCTTCCATTCAAGGAGTCCATTCTAAAGAATTTTTAAAATGAGTTTTCAACGCTAGTTTCTTCTATTTTCAAATCTAATATGGGTCTTGCATGAAAACGTTTCTAATGACTTAATAATGGTATTTATAATTTTAGTTGATGATGTGAAGGTTAAAACTTCAGTGAGATCATGTTAAAGGTTTTCTTCAAATGTTGGCTTAAGAAATGGGTTAAATGAACATGAATTGGTAGTGTTTGAACTTTGGTTTTATATTATTGTTATTGTTATTTAGCTACTTCCCAAATGATTTATTATGGTGAAATATTGAGAAAAAGGTTATAGGTGATGAAAGATTTGAATAAATGGTAAGTTGTTTATGTTTTTTAGTTTCAATTTCGAAATGCGAGTGGTATGGTCCACCTTCTTGGTGGCGGTGTTTATTTGAAATTATCAATGTAAAGTTACTAGTTTATCATGAATGAGGCTATTAACGCTTGTTACGTGAAGAAAGATGATAAATATGCTATTATAGTTAAATGTGCCTTATGAACTGATTAAGTGAAGTAGACTAGGGTGTATTCTTGAATAAAGTTATTCTTTTTAATTGCTTTATGAAACTTGTTATGAGAAGTATATTAAGAATTAAGTATGAAGGACTTAGATGATTATATGAAGTATGTAGGTGTGTGATGTGATAAATGAAGGTATAAGTATATATTGATGTTAAATGTAAATGAAATGAAGCTTATGTGCAAGGTATACCCACATGTACACACACACTCACACTTGAATGAATGAATGAAGATAAGATAAGTCCAAAAGGGTAGTTTTGGGGTGAACACTCTTCGTGAATGAGATGAAGTGTTTAGTAGTAACACCACTACATCCCATGATCTTTCTAACATAGTTTGGAGGATGAATACCCTTCGTGAGTTGAGATGTGGTGTTCACTAGTTATCCTTAACCTATAGTTTATAATGTTTAGAATCCGTGGGAAGTTATGCCTAGCACCGAGAGGATATGAAGAAGAGGTGGTTACACTTCGTTAGTTGGTGTGTTGTAATCTAATGTACCTCTTGATATGATTACTCCTCGTTAGTAGAGAATGAGTTACTTAGTAGAAATCTCCTTATCCCTTAACTATGCACCCGCATAGGTGTACCTATTGGGAAAGCCATGTAAAAGCTAAAGGAACAAATGTAGGTAAGTGGGGATCCCTCACCTGATAGGTGTTAGTATCAGTATCCATGTCTAGCTCTGATGGTCTATGTTGGTTAAGCTAACTTCCACAAAACAAATGAACGTGCTAAGTCTTCTAAAGGAGTGTTATACTTAGTGTAGGTAGAAGAATGGGACGGTATTTATCCATTGCATTAGGTAGGCAATCTAAAAGAGGAATCTTGGTGAGACTTATTTGAATTGAATGAACTAAGTCTTCTAAAAGAACGTACTACGTAGGGTAGATGGTATTATGGGACGCTATCTATCCATTGCACTAAGTAGGACCTTCCGAAAGGAAGACTTGGTGCCAAACCTTTTAAAAAGAATATGATACTTAGAGTAGGTTGTGGTATGGGATTCCATCTACTCAATGCACTAAGTAGGAATTCAGAAAGGGAATACTTTGGTGTTTTGCTGGGTGTCTTTTAATGTCTTTCCATTGATTGAGGGGCTTGTTTCTCCCAACTTAAGTAAGCCAAAAGAGGTAGTCTTTAGGATTTCTATGGTGTTAATTGAATGAGGCATTTGCATACTTCCTTCATGTCTTACCTTAGTGAGTCTTAGGATATTCCTAAGGTAGGGAAACTCTTACGGAAAATGAGTTCACAATCTCTTTCACATGGCCTAGGAAGTTCACTCATTTAGAATAGGATGAATTCATTGTAATGTTATAAATGTTTCACTATGATATTCAACTTGAGTTTATTGTAAAGCTTCGGAAGTTCAACGTAATGTGTTCATTTTAATTTAGGATTATCAAAATTCTTCTCTAAGTGTTAAATGATGATTCTTATGATGTTTGATTTTATGTTCTTGAATGTTTTTCTAAATTTGAATGAAATGTTATTTTACTAATATGTCCCTTTTCAAATGTTTTTGCATATGCCATACTCAGTACATTAATTGCACTAACCCCATACTTTTCTATACTCTATAATTATAGGTTAAAGGCTTTTTGGAAGATTCAAACGCGAAGCTTGGGAAATTCACTCTCTCAAGAATCGGTATATCCTCATATATTCAAGGACATAGTCTATTTATTCCTAGTTTTATTATTAAGACTTGTTATGTATTTAACTTCAATATAAAGGGCCATGTCCCTAAGATATTATATTTTACCTCTTAAGTTTGGCTTGTGACGATGAGATTTCTTAGGTATCAGTGAAAGATTTCCTTTTTATTAAATTATTCGTGAAAAGTTTTAATTTCGACTACTTTTCATGTCTTTTGTAATGAATTCTAGTAGAAGGGCTTGGATAAGACCCCAAAGAGTCAAGTACGCCTGGTCATGAAACGAGGGTTCCTCCAAAATTCTAGGGGTACTTTCGGATTGTGACAGACTTTGTATCAAAGCATAAGATTTTGATAAATAGTTTAAGGTCTAAAAGTCTCACTATCCACGTCTTGTATTATCTTTGTCATTGGTGTGAGTCGTGACACATCCATGGATAAACGGATATATGACAATAGAGTTTTAATTTCTTCATTACTCTTGAATCGTGCCGTAGAACTTAACTCCATAAGGTCTCTCACTGGTATGTTCCCTTGTATGGTGGTCTTCTAGGTGTGATTTCTTGGAAAGGGAGATGTTTCTAAATTTGTGGGAAAGAAAAGGTGAGTTTTGATGTTATGATGGTTTTGTGGCTAGATTAGTAAAGGTTAAGGTATGTTTTGAAAATTGTGATGTGATTACATTTATGACTAGGTGTGAATCATGGGTTTAAATGTGTTGTGATGAGAAACATTATGGTGATGTAGTTCTAAGCATAGTTAGAGTTATAAGAATAATTAAAGTGATTTTGAGAATAAATGAGTTATCTTGTGATTATGTTCAATGATGGTAGATATGATTTAAGGTGTGAATTTGAGGAAATGTTGAGAGAATATGGAGATTTATTAGAAGTTTAAGGCAACCCTCTAGTGCGGTTAATGTTTGAATAAGTTATTCTTGTGATTTGGTGGATGTTGTGGTGTAGGCTTACACTAAGATGGAAATGTGGTATCAATATTCAGTGAGGAATTTTTGTTTCATGAAATTGAGTTAACTAATGACTAAGAGTTGAATGAAGTGACGTTTAAGAGAGTTTGTCTAGGCTTGAATCCTAAGAGAAAAGTGCTATGCTTAACTTGTAAGGTTGATACTTAATCTTGATGTGCATGAGTAGAGAGTAATGTTAGTTCCTACCCTGTTAGAGTAATAATGGTGCTTTGAAGTATGATTTCTTTAGGATGGATTTACCGTAAGTGGGGGAGAGTGATTTGAGTAAAATGGCATGCAATGTACTTAGTCCAAGAGAATCCTCAAGGGTCACTAAGTGGGAGAGGTAGTACTGGATGCTACTCTCATATTGCACTTAGTGAAACTTACGAAGTATCTTTGGAGTAAGTTAGTGTTGTATTGTCCCTCACATTGTCATGCCATCTTCTTAAATTTGCTTGAAAGGTCCTTTATGGAAATTTTAAGCATGTGACACAGTGAAGTTTTGAAGTCACTGTAAAGGAGTCTACATTTTTGAGAAAATTGCATTTTTCATGAATTATGGTTTCAATGTGTTATGAAATGAGTTTATGTGGTTTTTAGTTCATATGATCATTATATCTTGATGAGTTGCTAAAAGAATTAAAATTTTAAAGTTTTAGACATGGTGAATGATGTTATAGTGATGTTCACGGTAAGATTTTGAATTTTGAGAAAATAGTCTTTCCTTTGATTGAAGTTTTAATGTGTGAAAAAGTGTTGTATTTGAGCATGTTTATTGTTGGAGAAAGTACTTACTCCATAAAATAAGCATAAGGGTTAGTTTTGAAGTTTGTGAAGTTTTGCTAAAAGTGCTTATGTTGCTAAATGTTTGAAAATGTGAAATGATGCTACTTTCTAGTTGATGATTTGATTTTGAGTGTGTTGATAATTATTTTAATTTTTTATGTAATTCTAAGTGAGTCCTTGTTGTTATTAAAGTTTTAGTGTCATTCGAGGACGGATGTTATTCAAAGTGGGGAAAATGTAGCGCCCACCAAAAAACTAAGGTGAAATAGTGCCTCAAGAGTTTTTTATGAGTTTATTTGAAGTTGAAATGAGTTAATTTAGTGTTCTTAGGAAGTTTGTGAATTTTGTAGATCAAACGTCCGAAAAATTCTATGACGTTCGGAAGGTGTGCCTTAGATAGCGCTTGTGTGTCTTAATGTGTTTTAGTGAGTTTTACACGTTTGTTTTACTTTAAAATGATGTGGAATGTTCCTAATACCTAGACGACTTAGTTTAGGGGTTTAACGTCCGGTGACGACCCCACATAAGACCTACAAGGGGCCCTAGGTGAAGGGCCCAAGACTTGGACCAAACTGCCAAAGCAGTGACCAAACGACGACCCTAAGGACGGTCCGTTGGTAAACCAACGGTCCGTCGAACTAGAGCGTTGATTGGCCCTTAAAGTCAGGATGGACAGGATCCATTTGGATCTAAGTGTCAACCGACGAGACCCCACCAACTGTACGTTCATGCACAGACAAACCGTTGGTTAGGTCTTATCTATGAGGTCTGCCAAAACTGTTTAGTGGACTGCCTTGGCTTGGGGTGTTTTGTAAATTTACCCTAAGTACTTTATGACCCTAGGAAGTTAGTTTTAGGGTTTATTAGGTATATTAAACTGTTGTAAACCCTATTAAAAAATTTTAGACCTCTCTTCCTAAAATCCAAAACCCCTCTCTCTTATAATTCTCTCTCAAGTCACAATGGAAGCTAAAAGTCAAGAAATGCTAGGAGGGCTATTAGTGGTCGTTTGTCCACAAAACGTCATTGGCATTTCTTCACTGTGAGGTATGGTATCAATCCTTGAACTCTCTTCCATTCAAGGAGTCCATTCTAATGAACTTTTAAAATGAGTTTTCAACGCTAGTTTCTTCTATTTTCAAATGCAATATGGGTCTTGCATGAAAACGTTTCTAATGACATAATAATGGTATTTATAATTTTAGTTGATAATGTTAAGGTTAAAACTTCAGTGAAATCATGTTAAAGATTTTCTTCAAGTCTTGGCTTAAGAAATGGGTTAAATGAGCATGAATTGGTAGTCTTTGAGCTGTGGTTTCATATTGTTGTTATTGTTATTTAGCTACTTCCAAAAGGGATTTATTATGGTGAAATATTTAGAAAAAGGTTATAGGTGATGAAAGATTTGAATAAAGGGTAAGTTGGTTATGTTTTTTAGTTTCAATTTCGAAATGCGAGTGGTATGGTCCACCTTCTTGGTGGCGGTGTTTATTTGAAAGTATCAATGTAAAGTTACTAGTTTATCGTGAATGAGGCTATTAACGCTTTTTACGTGAATAAAGATGATAAATATGCTATTATAGTTAAATGTGCCTTATGAACTGATTAAGTGAAGTAGACTAGGGTGTATGCTTGAATAAAGTTATTCTTGTTAATTGCTTTATGAAACTTGTTATGAGAAGTATGTAAAGGATTAAGTATGAAGGACTTAAATGATTATATGAAGTATGTAGGTGTGTGATGTGATGAATAAAGCTATAATCATATATTGAAGTTAAATGTAAATGAAATGAAGCTTATGTCCAAGGTGTACCCACATGTACACACACATTCACACTTGAATGAATGAATGAAGATAAGATAAGTCCAAAAGTGTAGTTTTGGGGTGAACACTCTTTGTGAATGAGATGAAATGTTTAGTAGAAACACCACTACATCCCATGAGCTTTCTAACATAGTTTGGAGGATGAATACCCTTCGTGAGTTGAGATGTGGTGTTCACAAATTATCCTTAACCTATTGTTTATAATGTTTAGAATCTGTGGGAAGTTATTCCTAGCACCGAGAGGATATGAAGAAGAGGTGGTTACACTTCGTGAGTTGGTATGTTGTATTCCAATGTACCACTTGATATGATTACTCCTCGTTAGTAGAGAATGAGTTACTTAGTAGAAATCTCCTTATCCCTTCACTATGCGCCCGCATAGGTGTACCTATTGGGAAAGCCATGTAAAAGCTAAGAGAACGAATGTAGGTAAGTGGGGATCCCTCACAAGATAGGTGTTAGTATCGGGATTCCATGTCTAGTTCTGATGGTCTATGTTGGTTAAGCTAACTCCCACAAAAGAAATGAACGCGCTAAGTCTTATAAAGGTGTGTTCTACTTAGGGTAGGTAGCAGAATGGGACGGTATCTATCCAATGCACTAGGTAGGCAATCTGAAAGGGGAATGTTGGTGAGACTTATTTGAATTGAATGAACTAAGTCTTCTAAAAGAACGTACTACTTAGGGTAGATGGCATTATGGGATGCTATCTATCCATTGCACTAAGTAGGACCTTCCGAAAGGGAAGACTGTGCCAAACCTTTTAAAAAGAATGTGATACATAGAGTAGGTTGTGGTATGGGATGCCATCTACTCAATGCACTAAGTAGGAACTCAGAAAGGGAATACTTTAGTGTTTTGCTGGGTGTCTTTTAATGTCTTTCCATTGATTGAGGGGCTTTTTTCTCCTGAGTTGAGTAAGCCAAAAGAGGTAGTCTTTAGGATTGCTTTGGTGTATATTGAAGGAGGTATTTGCATACTTCCTTCATCTCTTACCTTAGTGAGTCTTAGAATATTCCTAAGGTAGGGAAACTCTTACGGAAAATGAGTTGACATTCTCTTTTGCTTAGCCTAGGAAGTTCACTCATTTAGAATAGGATGAATTCATTGTAATGTTATAAATGTTTCACTATGTTTTTCAACTTGAGTTTATTGTAAAGCTTAGGAAGTTTACCGTAATGTGTTCATTTGAATTTAATATTATGGAAATTCTTCTCTAAGTGTTAAATGATGATTCTTATGATGGTTTGCTTCTACGTTCTTGAATGTTTTTGTAAATTTAAATGAAATGTTATTTTACTAATATGTCCCTTTTCACATATTTTTTCATATGCCATACTTAGTACATTAATTGTACTAACCCCATACTTTTCTATACTCTATAATTATAGGTTAAAGGCTTTTTGGAAGATTCGAACGGGAAGCTTGGGAAATTCACTTTCTCAAGAATTGGTATATCCTCATATATCCAAGGACGTAGTCTATTGTTTCCTAGTTTTATTAAGACTTGTTATGTATTTAACTTCAATGTAAAGGGCCGTGTCCCTAAGATATTATATTTTTCCTCTTAAGTTTGTCTTGTGACGATGAGATTTCTTAAGTATCTGTGAAAGATTTCCTTTTTATTAAATTATTCGTGAAAAGTTTTAATTTCGACTACTTTTCATGTCTAATGTAATGAATTCTAGTAGAAGGGCTTGGACAAGACCCCAACGGGTCAAGTACGCCTGGTCATGAAACGAGGGTTCCTCCAAACTTGTAGGGGTGCTTTCGGGTTGTGACAGACTTTGTTTCAAAGCATAAGATTTTGGGAAATAGTTTAAGGTCTAAAAGGCTCACAATCCACGTCTTGTAGTATCTTGGTCATTGGTGTGAGTCGCGACACATCCATGAATAAAAGGCTATATGATGATAGAGTTTCAATTTCCACATTACTCTTGAATCGTGCCGTAGAAATTAACTCCATAAGGTCTCTCTCAGGTATGTTCCGTTGTCCAGTGGTCTTCTAGGTGTGATTGCTTGGAAAGGGAGATATTTCTAAATTTGTGGGAAAGAAAAGGTGAGTTTTGATGTTATGATGGTTTTGTGGCTAGCTTAGTAGAGGTTAAGGTATGTTTTGAAAATTGTGATGTGATTACATTAATGGCTAGGTGTGAATTATGGGGTTGGGTGTGTTGTGATGAGAAACTTTATGGTGATGTAGTTCTAAGCATAGTAAGAGTTATAAGAATGATTAAAGTGCTTTTGAGAATAAATGAGTTATATTGTGATTATGTTCAATGATGGTAGATATGCTTTAAGGTGTGAATTTGAGGAAATGTTGATAGAATATGGAGATTTATTAGAAGTTTAAGGCAACCCTCTAGTGTGGTTAATGTTTGAATAAGTTATTCTTGTGATTTGTTGGATGTTGTGGTGTAGGCTTACACTAAGATGGAAATGTGGTATCAATATTTAGTGAGGAATTTTTGTTTCATGAAAATGAGTTAAGTAATGACTAAGAGTTGAATAAAGTGACGTTTAAGAGAGTTTGTCTAGGCTTGAATCCTAAGACAAAAGTGCTATGCTTAACTTGTAAGGTTGATATTTAATCTTGATGTGCATGAGTTGAGAGTAATGTTAGTTGCTACCTTGTGAGAGTAATAATGGTGCTTTGAAGTATGATTCCTTTAGGATGGATTTACCCTAAGTGGGGGAGAGTGAGTTGAGTAAAATGGCATGCAATGTACTTAGTTTAAGAGAATCCTCAAGGTTCACTCATTGGGAGAGGTAGTATTGGATGCTACTCTCACATTGCACTTACTGAAACTTACGAAGTATCTTTGGAGTAAGTTAGTGTGTAATTGTCCCTCACATTGTCATGCCATCTTATTAAAGATTCTTGAAAGGTGCTTTATGGAAATTTTAAGCATGTGACACAGTGAAGATTTGAAGTCACTGTAAAGGAGTCCAATTTTTTGAGAAAATGGCATTTTCATGAATTATGGTTTCAATGTGTTATGAAGTGATTTGATGTGGTTTTTAGTTCATGTGATCATTATCTCTGGATGAATTGCTCAAAGAATGAAAATTTGAAGTTTTAAACATGGTGAATGATGTTATAGTGATGTTCACGGTAAGATTTCAAATTTTGAGAAAATTGTCTTTCCTTTGATTGAAGTTTCAATGTGTGAAAAAGTATTGTATATGAGCATGTTTAATGTTGGAGAAGGTACTTACTCCATAAAAGAAGCATAAGGGTTAGTTTTGAAGTTTGTGAAGTTTTGCTAAAAGTGCTTATGTTTCTAAATGTTTGAAAATGTGAAATGATGCTTCTTTCTAGTTTATGATTTTATTTTGAGTGTGTTGATCATTATTTTAATGTTTTATGTAATTCTAAGTGAGTCCTTGTTGTTATTAAAGTTTTAGTATCATTTGAGGACGAATGTTATTCTAAATGGGGGAAAATGTAACGCCCCCAAAAAAACTAAGGTGAAATAGTGCCTCAAGAGTGTTTTGTGAGTTTATTTGAAGTTAAAATGAGTTACTTTAGTGTTCTTAGGAAGTTTGTGAAGTTTTGAGATCAAACGTCCAAAAAATTCTATGACGTTCGGAAGGTGTGCCTTAGACAACGCTTGTGTGTCTTGATGTGTTTTAGTGAGTTTTACAAGTTTGTTTTACTTTAAAATGATGTGGAATGTTACCAATACCTAGACAACTTAGTTTAGGGGTTCAACGTCTGGTCACGATCCAACATAATACCTACAAGGGGCCCTAGATGAAGGGCCAAAGACTTGGACCAAACTGCCAAAGCATTGACCAAACGACGACCCTAAGGATGGTCCGTTGGTAAACCAACGGTCCATTGACCTAGAGCGTAGACTGGCCCTTAATGTAAGGATGCACAGGCTCCATTTGGATCTAAGTATCAACCTATGAGACCCCACCAACGGCACGTTCATGCACAGACAATTCGTTGGTTAGGTCTCATCTGTGAGGTCTGCCAAAACTGTTAAGTGGACTGCCTTGGCTTGGGGTGTTTGGTAAATTTACCCTAAGTATTTTATGACCCTAGGACATTATTTTTAGTGTTTTTTTAGGTATATTAAACTGTTTTAAACCCTAATACCAAATTTTAGACCTCTCTTCCTTAAATCCAAAACCCCTCTCTCTTATAATTCTTTCTCAAAACATAATGGAAGCTAGAAGTCAAGAAATGCTAGGTGGGCTATTAGTGGTCGTTTCTCCATAAAAAATCATTGGTATTTATTCAATGTGAGGTATGGTATCCATCCTTGAACTCTCTTCCATTCAACGAGTCCATTCTAATGAATTTTTAAAATGAGTTTTCAACGCTAGTTTCTTCTATTTTCAAGTCTAATATGGGTCTTGCCTGAAAACGTTTGTAATGACTTAATAATGGTATTTATAATTTTAGTTGATGATGTTAAGGTTAAAACTTCAGTGAAATTATGTTAAAGATTTTCTTCAAATGTTGGCTTAAGAAACAGGTTAAATGAGCATGAATTGGTAGTCTTTGAGCTTTGGTTTCATGTTCTTTTTCGTGTTATTTAGCAACTTCCCAAAGGGATTTATTATGGTGAAATATTGAGAAAAAGGTTATAGGTGATGAAAGATTTGAATAAAGGGTAAGTTGGTTATGTTTTTTAGTTTCAATTTCGAAATGCGAGTGGTATGGTCCACCTTCTTGGTGGCGGTGTTTATTTGAAAGTATCAATATAAAGTAATTAGTTTATCGTGAATGAGGCTATTAACGCTTGTTAAGTGAAGAAAGATGATAAATATTCTATTATAGTTAAATGTTCCTTATGAAGTGATTAAGTGAAGTAGACTAGGGTGTATGCTTGAATAAAGTTATTCTTGTTAATTGCTTTAGGAAACTTGTTATGAGAAGTATGTTAAGGATTATGTATGAAAGACTTAGATTATTATATGAAGTATGTAGGTGTGTGATGTGATGAATGAAGGTAGAAGCATATATTGATGTTAAATGTAAATGAAATGAAGCTTATGTGCAAGGTGTACCCACATGTACACTCACTCACACTTGAATGAATGAATAAAGATAAGGTAAGTCCAAAAGGGTAGTTTTGGGGTGAACACTCTTTGTGAATGAGATGAAGTGTTTAGTAGCAACATCACTACATCTCATGAGCTTTCTAACATAGGTTGGAGGATGAATACCCTTCGTGAGTTGAGATGTGGTGTTCACTAGTTATCCTTAACCTATAGTTTATAATGTTTAGAATCCGTGGGAAGTTATGCCTAGCACCGAGAGGATATGAAGAAGAGGTGGTTACACTTCGTGAGGTGGTATGTTGTATTCCAATGTACCTCTTGATATGAGTACTCCTCGTTAGTAGAGAATGAGTTACTTAGTAGAAATATCCTTATCCCTTAACTATGAGCCCGCATAGGTGTAGCTCTTGGGCAAGCCATGTAAAAGCTAACAAAATGACCTCATTCTAGGCAGGTGGGGATCCCTTATCCGAGGGGTTAATATCGTGATTCCATGTATAGCTCTCATGGTCTATCTTGGTTAAGCTAAATCCCACAAATGAAATGATTGTGCTAAGTCTTGTAAAGGAATGTTCTACTTAGGATAGGTAGTGGAATGGGACGCTATTTATCCATTGCACTAGGTAGGCAATCCGAAAGGGGTGTCTTAGTGAGACTTATTTGAATTGAATGAATAAGTCTTCTAATTGAACGTTCTACTTAGGGTAGATGGTAGTATGGACGCTATCTATGCATTACACTATGTAGCACCTTCCGAAAGGGAAGACTTGGCGCCAAACCTTTTAAAAAGAATGTGATATTTAGGGTAGGTTGTGGTATGGGACGCCATCTACTCATTGCACTAAGTAGATATTCGAAAGGGAAGACGTTGGTCGTTTGTTGGGTGTCTTTGAATGTCTTGGCATTGATTTAGGGGCTTGTTTCTCTCGAGTTTACTAAGACAAAAGGAGTAGTCTTGAGGATTGATTTGGTGTGTATTGAGGGAGGCATATGCATACTTCTTCATGTATTACCTTAGTGAGTCTTACAATATTCTTGAGGTAGGGATATTCTTATGGAAAAAGAGTTCACTTTCTCTTTCGCTTGGCCTTGGAAGTTCACTCATTTAGAATAGGATGAATTCATTGTAATGTTATAAATGTTTCACTGTGATATTCAACTTGATTTTTATTGTAAAGCTTACGAAGTTTACCGTAAGGTATTCATTTGTGTTTAAAATTATGGAAATTCTTCTCGAAGTGTTAAATGGTGATTCTTATGATGTTGTGCTTTTATGTTCTTGAATATTTCTCTAAATTTGAATGAAATATTTTACTAAAATGTCCCTTTTCGGATGTTTTTGCATATGCCATACTTAGTACATTAATTGTACTAACCACATATTTTTCTATACTCTATAAGTATAGGTTGAAATCTTTTTGAAAGATTCGAAGGCGAAGCTTGGGAAATTCACTCACTCAAGAATTGTTATGTCCTCGTACATTCGAGGACGTAGTTTATTGTTTACTAGTTTAATTATTAAGACTTATTATGTATTGGAGTTCAATATCAAGGAACGTTTCCCTAAGATATGATATATTGTGTCTTAAGTTTGGCTTCTGACAATGATTTGCTAGGTATTTATGAAAGATTTCCTTTTTATTAAATTATTCATTAAAATTTTTAATTCCACACTACTTTTCATGTTTTATGTAATGAATGCTAGTTGAAAGGCTTGTACAAAACCCCAAAGGGTCAAGTACGCTTGGTCATAAACCGAGGGTTCCTCCTGACTTCTAGGGGTTGCTTTCGTGTGGTGACACTCACACCCAATATATCCAACCTATTAACATCTCTCACTAGGTCTTTGTTGGCTTCATCTGTGTGAGACACATTACCCATTGTCATATGACTTAGAGCATCCGCAACCACATTGGCCTCTCCGTGGTGATAGAACTCATATCATAATCCTTCAACAACTGCAACCACCTTCTTTGTCGGAGATTCAACTCCTTTTGAGTGAACACATATTGGAGAGTCTTGTTGTCGGTATACACATCAACATGGACACCATACAAGTAATCCCTCCATATTTTCAAGGAAAATACCACGGTTCTTATTCAACATCATGAGTTTGATAGTTTCTCTCATGCACCTTAAAATGCCTAGAAGCATAGACTATTACCTTCCCATGTTGCATAAGCACACACCCTAAACCCACTAGACATGCATCAAAATACACAACAAAAACTATTCGTACACTCCGGTAAAGTAAACACCGGAGCGGTAGTAAGCGTATCTTTCAAAATTTTAAAAATTCTCTCATATGACTTTGAACACTCAAATTCCTTACTCTTTTGGGTAAATGTAGTCAAGGGAGATGCAATTGATGCAAAACCATCAACAAACCTCTGATAATAACCTGCTAGACCCAAGAAACTCCTAATTTTTGTTGGAGTCAATGGTGTAGGCCAATTTTTCACCACCTCGGGTTTCCTTGGATCAACCTCTACTTTCTCACTAGATATGATATGACCAAGAAATGCCACCGACCTCAACCACAACTCACTTTTTCTTTACTTGGAAAATGATTGGTTCTGCTCAAGCACTTATAATACTACCCTCAAATTGTTCATGTGATCCACCTCATTTTTCAAATATGCCAAGATGTCATCGATGAAGACAATGACAAATGAATCTATGTAACTTCGAAACACTCTATTAGTTAGATCTGTAAACGATGCCGGGGCATTAATGAGACCAAAGGACATTACTAAGAACTCATAGTGACCATATATAGTCCAAAATGTTGTCTTTTGTATATCCTCACCTCTCACCCTAAGTTGGTCATACTCCAATCTCATGTTAATCTTAGAAAAGTAGATTTCCCCTTGGAGTTGAAAAACAAAGTCGTCAATCTAAGGGAGAGCATACTTGTTCTTAATTGTGAATTTATTTAGTTTGTGGTAATCAATGAACATTCTAAGGAACCTGTCCCTTTTTTTAACAAAGAAAACCTGAGCACCCCATGGAGAAATACTAGGTCTAAGAAAGCCTTTGTCTAGAAAATCCTTGAATTGAGACTTTAAGTCTTTCATTTCGGCCGAAGCCATCCAATAAGGACGAATCGAAAAGGGATTTGTATCCGGTAACAAATCATTACCAAAATCAATTTCCCATTCAGGAATAACGCGAAGATCATTAAGAAAGACATCCGGAAATTGTCACTACGGGGATCGACTCAATGGGAGGAATTTCGGAGTCTAAATCTTTGAATCTTACTATATGGTATAAACACCCATTAGAAATCATTTTGCATTCTTTCAAAAAAGATATGATAAGACCTCTAGGAATAAAATTTTCTCCCCTTCCACTCTATAACACGCTCATTTGGAAAGTTAAACTTCACCACCCTCGTTCTATAATGTACTGAGGTAAAGCAAGCTTGCAACCAATCCATACCAAAAATGACATTAAAATCAAGCATATCTAGATATACTAGCTCAACATAAGAAACTCTATTGGGCAACATTATTGGACAATTTCTATACAGCCTTTTTGCAATAACTGACTCACCCACCGAGGTAGGCACTGTAAAAGGTTCATGCAATATATCGGGTAAAATGTAAAACTTTTTAGGTACTAGAGGGATAAAAAAGGTAAAGTAGCACCGGGATCAAGTAAGGTATATTAATCAATAGAGAAGACTTTCAACAGACCGATCACCACGTCAAGAGAACTATCTGGCTCACCCCTAGAGCGGAGAGCATAAAAATGATTCTTCTTCAGAGCCTCATTTCAATCACTTTCTTGAGATTGAAAACTACCCTTGTATATACCCCTCACATTAGGGAAATCCCTGACCTTATGACCACTTTTACCACAACTAAAATAATTAACTGACCCTTTAATACATAGTGCTTTTTTCCACACTTTCCACAAGTTGGTTTTTCGGTTGGTGAACTAGTACCCTTTTCCTTTTTCGGCTTAGGGTTGGAAACCATATCATCCTTAGACTTATGAAACTAATAAATAACTTGATTAGACACCCTATTCTTGCACATATGCTTGTCTTGAATCTCAATCCTTCCCTTTGAAGAACCTCCATCAAAAGATCTTGCCCTCTTGGCATCATTATTCTTCCTCTTTGACCTTGCCTCTTGTACATGTGATCATGAACCATAAGATGAGAAATGTTCGTGTTGTCATGTAGCATAGCCAAATAACACTCCTCTTGCAAAACATCTGACACCCCCTCACAAAATTACTCATTTCATATCTAAGATTGGAAACCAAAGAAGGAGCATATTTTGACAATTTTGAGAATTTCAAGGAGTATTCATGAACAGTCATACCTACTTGGATAAGGTTTATGAACTCCACCACTTTAACTTCCCTCTTTTCCATAGGAATGAACCGATCAAGAAAATACTTCTTGAACACTTCCGAAGCCAACGGTCCACCCCTTAACAACGTATTGTTCCTACATTAGACATACAAAGCTTGAGCCACATCCTTGAGTTGGTAAGTGGATAACTCGGCCTTCTCACTAGTAGAAAACCCCATAGAATGAAGGATCTTATAGATTTCATCAATGAAATCTTGTGGGACTTCTTCAACCTTGGACCCATAGAAAGTAGGAGGATTCATCCTAGTGAAATCCCTTAGACGGGAGGCCATGGTAGAAACTTGTTGGTGTGCTAGTGGTACAGCCTCCTGATTAGATTGGGTCGTCATGTCATGGGATTGAGTAGTGGAGGATTGTTCATGGGTAATAATGGCTTGGGAAATTTGGAAGAGACCGGTACTTATTTTCTCATCCATCATAGGAGAAGTATTCACGGGGGCTTGGTCATCCTTCGCATCATCCTCAAGAGGAGGAACTCCCGCATTGGCAATCTCTTGTTTGAGTCATCGTGCTGCAACCCTCCGAGTATTCATATCCTATAATCACAATAAGAAGTTGAGATGCAAAAGCACATAAATTTAACACTCCAAAGGCACGATATTGGACTTCCAAGAAAGTAATAGTTTCCTAAGAAACTCATAGATTCCTATTCATATGTGTGACACACTTGACATTTATGAGTATGAACCCATATAGGTGTGGTTGAAAGAGAAATCAACTCAAAATATTTAACCTCATGCTCTGATACATAGTTTTCCATATCCGGGAATATCCCCTAGACGTAACCGGTGTTGTAGTCCTCTTTAAGGACTAATACTAGCCTCTTAGCTTATATGATTACATACATAGGTCAAATTTAGTGGAACATTATATATTTTCATTACTTCTACTCGGAGGTTTACATAGATCTCTACATACACATAGTATATATATATATCGAGTATACATATATCCTTCGTATAGGAAAATAGCTTAGTCATCTTCTTTTATTGTACATAAGTATATAAAATATAACATAGTCATAATAGTAATCTCATCTCATAACCACCTAATAAGAGTATAGGAACTTGGGCATAGCCCATACATAAAAGTAAGAATGCCTCACATGGGCTATTCAATGTTTCATACTATATGGAAAAGAAATAAACATAGAAGTCTTAAAATCTAAACAACTCTATTAGCTAGATAGTGGCATCGCCCTCGAAAAGTGAGGACCTACCCTACTTGGATGATTAAGAGATCCAAGACTTCTTCAAGTCGTCTTCAAAAGCACGTCAACGACCATAACCTAAGATGTTGGGAAAAGTAAGAAATGGGGTTATTACAGCACTTGTACTAAGTATGAGATCAGATGCAAACATACTTTGAAAACATGCTAAGAAAAGGGACATTTCATGAAGGTATGCAATTCACTTTGAAAACACATAAACATATTCAACAAAACCATACCAAATAACTCAGGCATATTTATTAAGTCATAGGCATGTACGTCACAAGACCAACAAAATTTAGTCTAGTAAAGTCAACTTGTATAGCATATATTTGATACATAGCCAAATAACTCTGTCATCATTTTATAATAGTAACAAGCATGAATAAAAGTACATGTCAACATAACTAAAGCAAGACAATTACCCATGAACCCCTATCTAGTCAACTAGTCCAATGATCAATCAAAGACCCATAACCTTACTCAATCAAGTAACCCAACAAGAATCATGACTAACATCCTACTTTACATATCATAACATCTAAGAGTACATAACATCATACTTTAACAATATAGACCAACAGATATGCATAAGTGACATTCATCAACATATAGTATCAACAATGTTCAAGTTTATAATAGACATATCATGTACCATTATAAGCATATTCATACATAAGAACATCCTCCTAAGACTTCTCTTAAGGCTAACTAGTGCAATGTTTAGGTAGAGTCTTAAACCCCTATCTAGACTAAGCTAAACCCCTTAGATCATCTTAGTTAGAGTTCAATCAATTAGTTTATTTTACATTTTGGGAAAACCTTTCCCTAACCGACATAGACCACCTGAGCTAATGTGGAATCTAATGTCATGGAACCCTACTCTGAAGAAAGGCGGACTACTTGCCAAGGTAGTACCAAAACACGAATATAGCAACTACGTGGATCTAGTAGCTAGTATTCCTATGGGGGCAACATAGTTCAAGAACTAGGAGATATAGTTGGGACCCTATTTATGATACATGCATTATAATATCCAATCTCACTAGTACATTAGTGATCCTACCTTCCCTATGTGGGAAGGGACACTCCTCACTCTAGTTCAGGCGGTGCTAAGTTATAGTCCAATTTTCAAATTTCTTTAATGTATTTATTAATCATAATTGCTAATTGTAGGTCATAGGATCTAATTCTTGTATAACATCATCATCATCACAGCTCAATAATAATTGCATGAGTATTTCCCTTTCATTACAATTCATATAGATGAGGTTAGCACATTAACATTCTCATATCATGATAAGGAACATTGGTAAATTATTCACAATCCTTATAACATTTACATCTTAATCCAACACCTCACAAAATCTTAGTTAATACATTTTAATTGAACATGATACCATCATATCAATTCTAATACAAGACATACTCCAATAAAACATCACGACGTAATCACAATTAACCACAAATTGAAGTAAAGTATAGAGATCATAAGACTTACAAAGTCTCTCTCATAATTCATCATCAAGGTCTTACCATAAACCCTTAATTCAACCCAATTAGGTTATATCATCATCATAATTAAATGACCAAAATGATAAGAAGGCTAGAAGAATCACTATATCAGAATTCAATACTAGATCATATCTTAAGACAAGATACTTAAGTCAATTTACAACATACTTCATAACCTAGATCAACATCTCACGAACTTGCATAATAGGAATAAACTTTACCCTACTTCATTCTTGATTAGTATAATAACATCATCTAGTATTAATTCAAGTAATTACCAAGTCAACTGAACCAATACAATATAATTCATATCAAGATGATAACGTAGGGTTAAGGGGTAAAGGTCACCTTCTACAAATTAGAGAACACCATCAAGATATATCATATTTAAGTTAGAATACCTGTTAATCTATCATAATATCAAAAATAAATCATAAACAAATCATTTCATTACATAATTTTTGAGATTGGATGAAACACATTTGAAAACTCAATTTTTGAAATCAATTTGATGGAATCCTTTAAGGAAAGAGGTCTGAACGGAGAATTAGATCCCATACCATACTAATTGATGAAGATTTATGGAGGAAATTGACCCTTTTCTTCCCTTAATCCCTCCCCTATCTTGGTCTTCAATGGTGTTCTTCACTAGAGATAGAAACAAGAGAGACGGAAGAGAGTTTGGGTTTTTGAGTTATGACAGTTTTTTAGTCTTAATTATGTTAGGACTTTATATACGGCGTTAACTATGTTAATTAGACCTTCGATAAAACCTAATTAACTTCTTATCTAAGTGAACTAATTAAATAAAACAATTCAAAATGTGGAGCAAAACATAGGCCACATCGACAAGACCACGATCGGCGGAACATTGGTTAGTCGACGACCCTTGCCCCCTTCCATACTGATAATCCGTCGATGAGTTCAGTGACCTGCCAAGACAGGTCCTTTAGGGATTTGTATTTAATTGATTGATCAAATTGACGCTCTGCCTATCCATTCAGATTTCATCGATTATCTTTCGTGGGTGCACACTGCCCTGGTAGTGTTTCACTCTAATGTGCAAGGGTCCTCCTCAAGAGTCCTTGGTTGGTTCTTGGGGAGTCCTACCCGGACGTTTGAGCTATGAATAAATTTAAACACATGTTATGCACCTTTCCACCGAACTTCATGAATTTCTGACTCTTAAAAGCTAGTAAAATAGCCTAAGGCACGCTTGTACGTTCTTCAACTAATTTCGGTATGTCATGGAAGTTCTTGGATGCTTTGGTTTATAAACATCCTAAATGACTTATATTTTTTGAAAAATACCTTAAAACAATGTCTAAGCCTTATGACACTTATGTTAGGCTCTAGAACACTACTTGAATTTTCGCAATGGTACATGAGCATAATATCCAAACACTTCAAAGACATGCTAAGAAATTGTGTGATAGATTTCAAAGGGAATTAGGGAAATAAATTTGCATTGATTGAGTTATTTTATAATAATATGTACCATTTGAGTATTTATATGGATCCGTCTGAAGCACTTTATGGTAGGAGATGTAGGTCTCCGGTTGGATTGTTTGAGGTTGGTGAGTCTTAACTCCTCTGTCCCAAAATAGTTTATGATGCTTTAAATAAAGTTCGTGTGATAAGGGATAGGTTGAAAAAATCCTATTGTTGTAAAAAATCCTATATCTACAATAGAAGAAGAGATCTTGAATTCTAAGTAGGTGATATGGTGTATTTAAAGATCTCACCTACGAAAGGTGTTATGAGATTCAGAAAAAAGGGAAATTTAAGTCACTGTATCTGGTTCCTCATAAAGTTTTTTAAATAGTGGGAAAGGTTGCATATGAATTAATACTACCTAGTGAACTAGCTTCGGTTCATCCGAATTCCATGCTTGCATGCTTAAGAAGTGTATTGGTGATCCCGTTTCCATATTTTCTATTGAAGGGTTAGGTGTGGATGATAGTCTTTCCTATGAAGAGGTTACGGTGGAGATCATTGATATACAAGTTAAGAAGTTGAGGAACAGTGAGGTGGCCTCCGTAAAGATATTATGGAGAAACCAATTAGTTGAACGGGCAACATGGGAGGCCGAGGTAGAGATGAAGATCAATTATTCTCATCTTTTTCCTAACTAAGGTTAGTTGTTCCTATTAATAATGAAAAGAATTAGTAAATATGAATTTTACTTGTTTTGAAAAAATATGCATAATTATGGTAAAAGGTTTAAGCTAAAGAAAATGAGTTTACATGGAAAAAAATGCTCTTTTGCTTGATTTTGCACTTAATTCTGTAATTGGTGTACTGTTCCCTTCTTGAAATAGTAATGAGCATGTTGATGTTTATAAATATGTTGTATCCATGTATGAATAAACTTCACATACCTTATATAATAGAATTATGCCCAACATGACACCTCGGTGAATTTACTCTTAGGAGCTTCCTCCAATTTCTCTTCTTCTTCTATAGTGTTCATAAGAGAGTGTAGGAAAGGAGAAGTTTTTATTTGAAGTCTAGAGTCTAAATGTCTGTTTTATTATTTAAATATACTAAAACCACCTAAAGTTACTGTCCATGCATTTATTTTGACGTTAGATGAATTTGCCAAAATACCCCACCCTTGCCGAATACCTGCAAAAATTATACGCTCAAATGACGCCTGCTAATGATGGACCATCCATAAAACTATTCCACCTTCCGGATGGTCCTTCGTTTAAGATAGAGAGTCACATTTTTTGGGGCTTAGCTACCATGACTAAATATGGAGCGATGCCCCCCATCAATAGGGCGTACATTAGACTACTGTCTGTCGTTGTGCAGTCGTGGTTAGGGACTGTTTTGAAAAGTTTCAACCCAAAGTTTGTGTCCTCTTCAAGAACCCTTAGGGTGGTTCTTGAGGAGTCAAGTGTCAAGACTGGGGAGCATCCCCTAGACGTGACCGGCGTCATAGTCCTTGGACTAGACAAGCCCCTTAGCATTAATCATTACATACCATAGGTCAAAATGCGGAAAATTAAAACATTTTACATATTGAGGTATACATAGGCCTCTCACATACTACATATGGAGTTCACTTAGACTCCTCACATATGAAGCTTACATAGGATTATAATTTAGTCAACATAACCAACATATTAACATTTAGTCTAGGAACACGATCTCTCATTAAACCATCTAAAACAAAGTAGAATATTTGGTCATAGCCCTCATACAAATTCATATTGGACACATAGGGCTTACAACAAATGTATTGAAGAATAGGAAAGAAATGAATGTCTTTAAGGCAATAGCAATACTAGTAGGGTAGAACATGTTGCACCATCCTTGAACTAGAGGACCTATAAAACTTGGGATAAAGTCCAAATCTTATTGCAAGAGACCTTGATACCTTAACAGCCCGAACCTACATTGTTTGGGAAAAGGGAAATAATACGGGTTAGTACAACCACATTTATTAAGTATGGAAACATCTTAACATAAAATCATAAAAATCATTATTAAACGTACATTTCGTTCGAAACCATGCGAAGTTACTTTTAAAAGCCTTTTTACACAATTAATGACATATACAATCCCATAGACATAACATCACTCAAGACAAGTCCATATTCAACACAACACCAATATTATGATTAAGTCAAGTCAACATTGGTATTATAAACACAAGGTCATATCAACATGAATAGCATTATATTAATATAATATAAGCATAACTAATTCAACATAATATCCTAACAACAAATCATGTGAAAGAGTTCATGACATCACATCTGACAAGATCCGTACTCACAACCCCTTCCCCAGCCTAGAAGTGCTATGCTTATGTTAATTCCCATACCCCACATAATAAATTAAACCAAACAAAGGATCATAAACAATGTAAACTTTTTATATATCTTCATATCATGCATGTTCTTCGTCATATATATCAATTCAGACCAATAGCATGTTCATCAACGAAATTAACATCATATAGGATCATCAACATATAAAGTCATAATATACACTTCATTCATATCATAAGCATATAAGAACAAGATCCTTTGACTCCCCTCAAGGTTAACTTGTGCCAGATATAAGTATATTCCCATACCCCTACCTATACAAAGTAGAGCCCCTTAAGTCACCCTAGTCAGTGCACTTCATTACTTTCATTTTACTTTAGGTAAAATCTCCTTAGCCGACAATAAACAATGTTAGGCACATACTCATCTCTAACCCAAAGTTGGTGATACCCTTACGTCGAATCAATTTTAGAAAAGTAGCTTGTTCCTTGGAGTTGATAAAAAAAGTCATCAATCTAAGGGAGACGATACTTGTTCTTAATGGTGACATTATTGAGTTAACGATATTAAAGCACATCCTAAGGGACCCATCCTTCTTCTTAACAAACAACACCGGAGCTCCCCATGATGAAATAGTAGGTTTAGGAAAACCCTTTACTAATAAGTCCTTGAGTTAAAACATTAGATCTTTGAACTCTGTAGGATCCATTCAGTAAGGAAAGGTTGAAATGAGATTCGTATCCGACAGAAAGTCAATAACAAAGTCTATTTCCTTCTCGGGAGGAATTTCGGTCAAGTTATTGGGAAAGACATCAGGAAAATCCTTAACTACGGGAACAAAATCAATAAGAAGAATGTAGGACTCAAGATCCTTGACTATTACAATATGGTAAAGATACCCCTTAGAGATCATTTTACAAGATTTTAGACAATAAATTATATGACCTCTAGGAATTGAGTTACCCGCCTTCCACTCTATGACATGTTCATTATTATAGTTGAACTTAACTATTCTTGTTCGAAAAACTATGAAAACAAATAAAGAACAGTGTATGGAAGCAAAACAAGCATGCAATCAATCCATTCCTAGAATGACATAAAAAAAACCATATAAAGTTCTACTAAATCCACCTATGTAACTCTATTGGGAAAAGATATAGGACAACTCATGAAGAATCTTTTAGACATAACGAAGTCAGCAATCAGGGTTGTAACCGAAAAAGGTTAAATTAGGACATCAGATAAAACATCAAAATTTTTAGCTTCTACAGGAGTTACAACTGATAAAATAGCAGCGGGGTCAAGTAATGTCATGACCCGAGTCTAGTCTCCAGACGACACCGGCGTTGTTGACCTCTTAGAGGTTGTAGGCAAGCCTACATACGTCACTCTTACTTCACATAGGTTAATTTTAGCGGAAAATTTTCAAACTTTTTATTTATTAACATACTTATAAAAATATTCTCATTTATACGTAATTGTTCACCATCAACCATCTAACATTAAGAGATAAGCAACTGAAAGAAATAGTTCAATTTTTATGAAGTGTCTAATTGCCAAAATGGCACCAATACATTGTCTGAATAAAAAACAGGAAAGAAATGCTAGGGGAACATGCTCAAATAGCTCAACTCTAAACTAAGCTAGAATATAAAATAGCAGAATCCTCGAAATCATGAGGACCTACCAAAACCAGATGAATGCTGAACGTCCACATAACTGCAGCGACGATCGTGTAACTCTAGCGTCCACCTGCGCCTGTACCTGAAATAGTAAAGTTTGTGTAGAGTTAGTACATAGTTGTACTAAGTATGGGTATATTAAAGCACACACCAAGGACATGCATGAGAAAGAATAAATCTTTCCTACCAACATGATTTTCGGAAGGTAAGTTAGTGAGCTTTCCAAATTTTTATTAGGAAAGTAATGCCATGAGAGTAACATGCATCATCATACTTATCATATTGCACACAACACACAACATCTTACACATAACACATATCATATAGTATGTTGCACATAACATCTTTTATAATAATCATTCATATGCCATGATACCTTGAATCATGGAATTGACATTAAGACTTTCCAAAATGAGGGCTCAACATATGGGACCTCAACTAGGAGGTCTTCATTAGCAAACACATAGTCTGCTTCTTTCATTCATACGTACTCCATTTCATTTCATTCATAGGCCAGTGTAAACACCAGTTATACCTAGGATGTAGTTTAAGACTTTTATTAGGTTAGTTGTGCAATGACCAAGAATGACCTAATGTAATTACTTGAAACTAATACACCTTTTGATTATCCTATCCTAACACATTTGGTATCATTCATTTAATTATGTGTATCATTTGAGGCTGGCCACATTCATTCATTGCGAACTTTAACTTTAACCAACATAGCTCCTTTGAGCATCATAAAATCCAGTGTCTCCCCTACACCGAAAAGAGGTGGAATCACCAGCCAAAGTGACCCAAAACATGCTAGCATACATGGGAATTTAACCTTTCCAGATCCCTATATTCGTTGGATAGGTTCGAAGACTAGGAGATATAAGGAGACCCCTACCGAGTAAGCTAGATAGTCTCATCTCATGAGAGTTACTTGAACCTCCGCACTTCCCGAAAGAAGGAATCACCACTCATACCTAGCCTATCATTGCTAAATATAAAGTTCCATTTCATTCATCTCATATGTCATGGAAGTTCGCTTCTAGTATGAAGACATCATAGCTTATTAGATCATTTCTCATCTCATCATTAGTATTAAGTGTGTTAATCTCAATACTTTCATTAGAGTGTAAATAGATACTGGTCTTTTCATTATCTTACAGTCTCACACGTGAGTACTTTTTGGTAACATTTACTTAGTCTCATTTTAAGATTGCTCTGATCATTTACATTAGCCTCATATCATGTTATCACCACATCCCTTATAATAAGCACCTTTGATTTTCATAGTTCCTCACCTCTTATTACGTGAATGTTGATTTCATCATATGCCAATGCACTTTCCATTTATTGTGTTTCAAACCCCTACTTAACCCTTCTAGGGTTTCATCATTTCATTGTTCATCTCATCTTATGCCAATGCACTTGGAAATTTAGTATACCTTAAACTCATACATAACCCTTCTAGGGTTCATCATTTCATTACTTACATATTAGGTTCACTTACTTTTGAACGTATGCTAGACTTATGAATCTATACAAATAATCCATGAGGCTTCATTCATTGTTCGTTAAGTGATTCATACATTCTTAATATTATGTAGTACAAGAGTTGTGTATCTTTTATATATGCCAAGATCTTGATTTCGATCTATGTAGGTGGCATTGTTCATGGATATTTTGTTCACGTTTGACTTATGTTTCAATACGGAAGTTTGGGCAAGGAAACGGAAATTTGAATCACTTGGATAACATTTACATTTTTCATTGATTTTATTTTAATTTCCATAATATTGAAACTCTAGATTGAACTCCAATATTAACATTGTACCGTAAATTTTCCACTTGATTTTCTCTTAAATTGGCCGAAGGATTGTGGGTTTGAACACCCCCCCTTCCCACAACATTTTCATTTTATTCTTTAATTTTTTTTCTCTAGGGCATTCGGAGGTTGTGAGTTCGAAGCCCCACAGCCTCCTTATTTAAATTTTTAATTAAAACGCACTAGGTTAGGCGTTTGGCAGTGAGGTTGGGGGATTGAGACCCCACAACCTCACTTTGTTTTCTGATTTAATTTTGTGATTCTCCTTTCCAACCTTGAGGTCGTGGGTTTGATTCCCATGACTCCCATTTATTTATTTAAATCTTGTTCTCTTCCTACAAACCCAACAGACCCTATTTCGATTCCCCCTCAGCCCCTTTTTCTTTTTTTTTTCCTCGCGAGTTCTAGTAGCTAAAGGGTGAGGTCACATATTCGAATCCTTGTGGCCTCACCTCTTCTAAATGTATTAGATTTCCAGATTTCAACCCCCATTTGTAACAAAATTTAAAGAACAGTAAGCTGCAAATTTATTCAAAAGTTTTCGCTTCCTTTCATCAACCTTTTCATGTTAGTTTCTTAGGGCATTTCACCAAGCATTTAGTGCATTGTAAAGTGTAGTCTAGTAGTTAGATTAGTTAAGCATTTTCACTCAAAATTTGTAACTTTACACACCATATAAATATCACATTGTGAACAACTTCAGCACTTAAAATATAAGAATTATCAGGCCTTTTTGACGTCCAAAAATAGTGAATACTTCACTGCCACACATTGCACACACACATCACCTTTTTTCACATGATTTCGAACAACATAATCATTATTCACACAATTGTGAACATGCATACTTAAACACAAACATCACGAAAACACATTTCATCCATACTTTGTACCTAAGCAAAAATACCCAACCTAAAGTTCAGTGGGAGCTAGTGACAGGGACATGCAATAAGGGAACAATCGTAGTTTTCGGAGTGAATATCTTGAATCTTAAGGGGTCTCTTGGGAAAGGAACCAAGAGAAAAGAAACCCATACCTTAATTGATGTTAAAATGATTAATTTGTTGCCCAAAACCCTCTCCAAAATCAGCCCAATCTACCTCAACGTCCACATCAATAAACGAATAACTTCTCTTCGCTTTAACGTTTTTGGTTGCTTTGTTTTTCTTAAATTTTCATGTGAGTTCTTCAAGTGTGAATAACCCTTGATATAACTTCTGTTGTTTGTTGTTTTTGTCAGAAACCAATGTGAGAGAAAATGATGAAATGTGAGAGAGATCATAAGAGAGAGGACCATTATGACCTTAAAAATCAGATTATAAACATTAATTAAATAATAAATAAATTACTGATTTGTTGCTTCTAATGGGGCTCAAAGCGGGTAGGGTGGCCGTTGTAAAATGCATCATTTTGGGTAAACCTAAGTCGAATTGGTTCTTTAACTAAATTAACTAATTAATTAATTCAATACATAGGGTAATTATCACATTACCCTTTCCCTGGAAAAGACCAATTTACCCCTGGACCCTTAAAACTTAAGATTTCTTCTTTTTAAGTCCGGTAAAGACTCCTTCGATTAAATCATTGTTTTCGAGAGCCCTACATGGTTGGACCCAACCTTTCCTAGATCAACTAAATCCCCAAGTTATTTGGCTTAGGTGTAGCAAGGGTTTTGAGGTTTGGTTCTACACGTATAAATCCGTGTGAGCCTTGGTCTAATAGCAAGCATTCTTGACACCTTAAGTATTCATCGTATTCATTTTTTAGGGTTGTTACATTATCCCTCATTAGGAACACTAGTCTCGGAATGAACCTATCACTACATATCGTAATGCAGTCATATAATAACATAATCTCTATGCATAGTTAAGCAATATCAACAAAATACATTAATATAATAAAACATGGACTTATGAGTAGGAAATCTAACCTCAAGAGCTGAAACGACGAGGGTAGCGGGATCTCATGTAGGCCTCAACCTCCCACGTAGAACCCTAAACAAGATGATTTCTCCATAATACCTTCACCTTAGCAATCTCCTTGTCCCTCAGCCGCCTGACCTAGTTGTATAAGGTCTCAACAGGTACCTCCTTATAAGACAAGTTTTCATCAAACCCCCAAACCTTCCACAGGTAGAATCGATGCTGGATCACCTAGGCACTTCTTCAACATAGAGACATGAAAGACTGGATGGACAAATTCTACCTCCGCAGGCAATGTAACTCAATGGATACCTCACCCAAACTCTGTAGGATCTCTTATGGCCCAACATACCTCGAACTCAATTATCCTTTTCTACGAAATCTCATCACCCCTTTCATAGGTGATATCATCATGTAAACCTAGTCACCAACTTTAAATTCTAAGGGCCGCTTTCTGTTGTGTGCATAAGACTTCTGTCAGTTTTAAGCAGTAGCCAACCTGTCCCTCATAACTCTAACCTTCTCTAAGGCCTCATGAATTATCTTTGGACGTAAAGTGGATGACTCTCCAACCTTGAACTACCCGAATGGAGATATACACCTCCTACCATAGAGTTCCTCAAACGGTGCCATCGCATTGCTGGAGTGATAGCTATTATTAAACGAGAACTCTATCAAAGGTAGATGGTCATCCCATCTACCTCTGTAGTCAATCACACACGATCTCAACATGTCCTCTAATGTCTAAATGGTGCGCTCTACCTGCCCATCAGTCTGAGGATGAAAGGTACTACTAAGATTCACTTGCTTGCCGAAGCTTTACAGGAAAGATCTCGAGATATGCAAAGTAAACTTAGCTTCTCTATCTGAAATATAGACAAAGGAATCCCATGGCACCTCACAATCTCATCAATATAAAGTCTCGCATATTATCGACTCTGTAGGTAGACTTCACAGGGATAAAGTGAGCAGACTTAGTCAATCTATCCACAATAACCCATATGGAGTCATGCTGCCTCCTAGTCCTCGGGAGACAAACCACGAAGTCCATATTAATGGCCTCCCACTTTAATGTAGGGACCTCAATGATTTGAGTGAGACCACCAGGCTTAAAATGCTCTGCCTTAACCTGCTGACAATTAGGACAGTAAGACACATATTCTGCAATGTCCTTCTTTGTGCCATCCCACCAGTGGATCTGCTTAAGATCATGATACATTTTGGGGGAACCTAGATGTATGGAATATCAGGAACCATGGGCCTCTGCCACAATCCTGGTCCGCAAATCATCCTTATCTTGTACACACAGCCTGTCCTAGTACCTAAGTATGCCATCACCTCCTAAAGCGAAAGACTCATTTATTTTTAACAACACTGAGTCCTTCAGCTCCATCAACACAAGATCAAGATGCTGACCCTTCTTGACTTCAACTACCAAGGATGATTCAGAACTAGGATGAAATGGTACACCCCCACTAGTAGAGTCAACCAATCGCAAACCCAGCCTGATCAGTCTGTGTACCGCCTTTGCCAACTCCTTTTTTTCGTCCTCAACATGGGGCACACTCTACATGCTCATCCTACTCAAATTATTAGCAACAACATTAGCCTTACCTTGATGGTAGTGCAATTTCATGTCATAATCATTCAACAACTCCAACTATCTCTGGTGACGTTGATTCAACTCGCTCTGTGTGAACACGCACATGAGACACTTATGATCTGTGAACACATCTACATGCACTCCATGCAAATAATGCCTCCACAGCTTCAGTGCAAACACCACAACTGTCAACTCCACGTCATGAGTGGGATAATTCTTCTCATGAACCTTGAGCTATCTGGAAGGATAGGCTATAACCTTACTATCCTGGATAAGAACACAATTCAAACAAAACCTAGATGCATCATAATATACAGTGTAATTCTTACCACACTTAGGAAGAGTAAGCACCGGGGCTGAAGTGAGTCTGTCCTTGAGCTCCTAGAAAATCTTCTCACAAGTCTCCGTCCATTCAAACTTGGTTTTCTTCTTCGTCAAAGCTGTCTGTGGGTCTGCATTGTAAGAAAAGCCCAACACAAACCTGCTGTAGTAACCAGCCAATCCAGAAAGCTATGGATGTCAGTGGGAGTAAGGGGTTTCGGCTAGTTCGTAACAACTTCAGTATTCCTGGTGTCCACCTCTACACCTTTATCGGACACAACATGACCCAGGTATGTCACCGATCTAAGCCAGAATTCACACTTGCTGAATTTGGCATACAATTGATATTGTCTAAGTACCTGCAAAGTTAGTCTCAAATGATGTTCATGCTCTTCCTTGGTATTAGAGTAGATGAGAATGTCATCAATGAATACTATGATGAAAGAGTCAAGGTATTCACGGAAGACCCTGTTCATGAGATTCATAAATGCAGCAGGTGCATTCGTGAGAAACAAATTACATGACTAGAAATTCATTGTTACCATAGAGGGTATGAAAGGCCGTCTTTAAAATATCTCCATTCCTAACCCTAAGATGATGGTAACTTGAATGAAGATCAATTTTTGAAAATAAACTAAGCCCTTGGAGTTGGTCAAACATGTCATTTATTCTGAGAAGTTGATACTTATTCTTTATAGTGACTTTATTGAGCTTCTGATAATATTTACACATTCGAAGGGTTCCATCCTTCTTTTTCACAAACAACACTGAAGCGCCCCAAGGGGATATGCTAGGCTGAATAATACCCTTATCAGTGAGATCTTTTTACTGCAACTTCAACTCTTTCAGTTCACCTAGAGCCATTCTGTAGGGAGGACCCTAAATTGGCTTACTATCGGGTTCTAAGTCAATACCAAAGTCAATCTCTTGGGGAGGAGGGACTCCTGGAAAATCATCAGTAAATACATTTAGGAACTCATTCACAACAAGCACTGATTCTATAGAAGGAATGTCATGATCTAAATTGTTCACACTGACAAGATGTTATAGTAACCCCTTGGACATCATTTTATTGGCCTTAAGATTTGAAATCAAGAGATTAGAACGACTGAAATTGTACCCCTCCCAGACTAACTCTTATTCATTAGGGACACAAAATCTCACCACTCTAGTATGACAGTTCAAGCAAGCATAACAATTCTGAAGCCAGTACATGCCATGAATAACATCAAAATCATCCATGGGTAACTCAACAAAGTTTGCACACATAGTCTTACCACTTACGACTATTGGGCAATCCTTGTATACTCTATCAATTCTTACATTTTCTCCTAAAGGTGTACTAACAACTCTATGATCATGCAGAATTTCAGGAAATATCTCAAAAGTAAGAGCAAGCACATGAGTCACAAAGGAAAGTGTAGAACCTGGATCAAGTAGAGCATAAACTGAAGTTGAGAATACTTGCAGCATACATGTGACCACATCAACAGACTTCTCCTTCTCCTCTCTGCCCTTTAGGGCATAGAATCTGTTCCGCTTGGGAGGGTCGGCTGCTGCTCCACTCTGAGGGTTAGGATAGGCTAAGCATTACCTCAAGCCTAACCTCTGTTCTGTGGATAGTCTTTGACCATGTGTCCACTCTTACCACAACCGAAGCAGGCATTAGTGCCCCGTCTACACTCTCCATTGTGAGATCGGCGACACTTAGCAAGGTTGTTCTTAGGATGCTTCATATCACATCCATTGCCCCTCTTGGGATCAGGTTTGCCTCCTCTCGGTGCTGTACTCATCTTAGAGTTATAGTTCCCAGAATTCTGTTACCCCTTCTTGAACATGTGATGCTCACGGACGCAAAAATTATTTTTGTGGCCTCCATTTCTAGGACCTGCCTGACCTTGAGGCCTAGGACTCCTAACATCACGAACACCTCTCGTCTTGCGGCTGTCTTCTACCTGTTTGACACATACCATCAACCTGGAAATGGCCATATTATCATGGAGCATCGCAAAGCGACACTCCTCCTCCAGGTCTCCATTGATTTCTCTAAGGAACCTGCTCATATCATGCCTGCTGTTCGAAATCAGGGAAGTAGCGTACCTGGATAATTTCAACAAAGCTTAGTACTCTCCTCATTCTTGCTATTAAATACTAATGACAGTAACATACCTTGATAGCTTAAAAAACTTCAGGGAATACTCCCTGACCGTCATAGAGCCTTGTTTAAGGTTGATGAACTCCTCAACCTTGGCTTCCCTCATCTCTCTGGGGAAGAAGCTCTCCGGGAATGTTGTCTTGAACAACTCCCAAGTGACTGGAACTCCACCCAAAACACGGCTATCTTGCTACATCTTGCACCAAGTTTGTGGAACATCCTGGAGCTGATAGGAAGCCAGCTCAACCTTCTCAGTATCTGTGGCCCCCATAACCATCAGAATTTTATTTACTGTATACACAAATTCCTACGGATCCTCTGATGTCTTAGAACCATTGAAAATAAGAGGGTTCATCCTCGTGAAGTCTCACAGCCTGTCATCAATGCTCCAAACAGGTGGGTTCTCTCTATGAACATTCTGCCGGTTGACTCGGGTAGTCATAGCCTGGGCCTTCATCGTAATGTCCTATGCCATCTGAGCCAGAGATGCCCTCACCTCAGCATCAGTCAACCCAGCTAGGTTAACTGGCATGACCACTCTGTCAGCTAAAGCCTGGGGTGGATCCTGATTAACCCCAACAACTGCTCCTCCTCTCCTGTGACCATTAGCTCTCCTAGTGTTCATTTTCTTAAAAAAAAACAAGGATTTATGTTAGACACACTCATAACACAAAGAACTCAGACATTAGGAAAAACACGATAAGATCAGAAGAAGAAAATTTTTCCTACACATCATGCAATCTATCAGAAGAAGAAAAATTTGCCTACACATCATGCAGTCCCTAATCCAGGATAGTGGTGCACTTCGCTACCATGACTTTGAAACTACTCAATGTGGTTGATGTGAACTTTTTTTCCTTAGAATTTGACCTAGTGCTCTGATACAAACTTTGTCACGAACAGAGTCTAGACCGCTGACGAGACCGACGTCATTTACCTCTCAGAGGATGCAGACAATCCTACTTATGTCATTTTTACTTTACATAGGTTTATTTTAGAAGAAAAATTTGAAACTTTTTGTTTATTACCATACTTATAAAAAGATTCTCATTCATACATAATTGTTCACCATCAACCATCTAACATTAAGAGATAAGCAACTAAAACAAATAGTTCGATTCTTATTAAGTGTATAATTGCCAAAATGGCACTAATACATGGTCTGAATAAAAATAGGAAAGAAACGCTAGTTGAACATGCTCCACTAGCTCAACTCTAATGTAATCTCAAATATAAAATAGTAGCATCCTCGAAATGATGAGGACCTACCGAAACCGGCTGAATGTTAAACGTCCGGATAACTGCAGCGATGATCCTGTAACTCTATCGTCCACCTGTGCCTTCACCTAAAATAATAGAGTTTGTATAGGTTTAGTTCACATTTGTACTAAGTATGGTTATATCCAAGAACACACCAATGACATGCATGAGAAAGAATAGCTCTTTCTTACCAACATGATTTTTGGAAGTCAAGTCACTGGACATGCAAAATTGAGATTAGAAAAGTTTCCAAATTTGGATTAGGAAAGTCAGTGAGCTTTCCAAATTTTTATTAGGAAAGTCATGTAATGAGAGTAACATGCATCATCATACTTATCATATTGCACATAGCACATAACCTCTTACACATAACACATATCATATAACATACAAAACATAACATCTTTTATAACAATCATTCATATTTAATGGTACCTTGGAATCATGGATTTGACATTAAGACTTTCCAAAATGAGGGCTAAACATATGGGACCTCCACTAGGGGGTCTTCATTAGAAAACATAGAGTCTGCTTCGTTCAATCATACGTACTCCATTTCATTTCATTCATAGGCCAGTGTAAACACCAGCTATACCTAGGATGTAGTTTAAGCCTTTCATTAGGTTTGTTGTGCAATGACCTAGAATGACCTAATGTAATTACTTGAATCTAACCCACCTTTTGATTTTCTAATCCTAACACCTTTGGTGTCATTCATTTCACTATGTGCATCATGTGAGGCTGGCCTTATTCATTCATTGGGAACTTTAATTTTAACATACATAGATCATTAGAGCATAATGAAATCCAGTGTCTTCCCCATACAAAAAAGCGGTGGAATCACCGGCCAAAGTGACCCAAAACAGGCTAGTGTACATGGGAATTTAACCCCGCCAGATCCCTATATTGGGTGTATAGGTTCAAAGACTAGGAGATATAAGGAGACCCATACTCGGCAAGCGAGACAGTCTTATCTCATGAAAGTTATGTGAACCTCCGCCCTTCCAAAATGAAGGCATCACCGCTCATATCTAGCTTATCGGTTCTCAGTATAAAGTTCCATTTCATTCATATCATATATCATGGAAGCTAGCTTCTAGTATGAGGACATCATAGCTCGTTCGATGAGTTCTCATCTCATAGTTATTATTAAGTGTGTTAAGCTCAATACTTTCATTAGAGTATTCATAGAGACTGGTCTCTTCATTATCTTACACTCTCATAGGTGAGTACTTTTTGATAACATTTACTTAGGCTCATTTGATATTACTCTCATCATTTACATTATCCTAATAACATTGTTCATTTCATCATTTCATTGTTCATCTCATCTTATGCCAATGCACTTGGCCATTTATTAAACCTTACACTCATACTTAACCCTTCTAGGGTTCATCATTTCATTATATACATCTTAGGTCAATTACTTTTGACCGTATGCTAGACTTATGAGTCTATACACACAAGCCATGGGGTTTCATTCATAGTTCGTTAAGTGATTTATACATTCCTAATATTATGTAGTAAAATACTTATGTATCTTGTATATATGCCAAGATCTTGATTTCGATCTAAGTAGGTGGCATTGTTCTTGGATATTTTGTTCACGTTTGACTTATGTATCAATACAGAAGTTTGGGCAAGGAAACCCAAATTTGAATTACTTGTATAACATTTAATTTTTCATTGAATTTATTTTAATTTCCATAACATTGAAAATCTAGATTGAACTTCAACATTAACATTGTACCATAAATTTTCTACTTGATTTTCTCCTAAATTGGCCGAAGGGTTGTGGGTTCGAAACCCCTCCCCCAAAACGTCCTTCATTTTATTCTTTTATTTTTTTTGCTAGGGCATTGGGAAGTTGTGGGTTTGAACCCCCACAACCTTCTTATTTAAAATTTTAATTAAAACTCACCAAGCTAGGCATTTGGCAGCGAGGTTGTGGGATCGAGCCCCCACAACCTCACTTTGTTTTCTTATTTAATTTTGTCATTCTCCTTTCCAACCTTGAGTTCGTGGGTTCGATTCCCACGCGTCCCATTTATTTATTTAAATCTTGTTCTCTTCCTATCAACCCATCAGACCCTATTTCGATTCCCCCAGCCCCTTTTTCTTTTTCTTTGCTCGCAAATTCCAGTAGCTAAAGGGTGAGGTCAGAGGTTCGAATCCTGGTGGCCTCACCTCTTCTAAATGTATTAGAATTCGAGATTTCATCCTCCCTTTTGAACGAAATTTAAAGCAAACTGATCTTGAAATTTACTCAAAATTTTAAGCTTCCTTTAATCAAACTTTTCATGTTAGTTTCTTAGGGCTTTTCACCAAGCATTTAGTGCATTGTTAAGTGTAGTTTAGTAGTTATAGTAGTCATGCATTTTCACTCAAAATTTGTAACTTCACACACCATATGAACATCACATTGTTCACAACTTTAGCACATAAAATATAAGAATTATCATGCATTTTTCACGTCCCAAAACAATGAATACTTAACTGTCACACATTGCACACACACATCACCTTTTTTCACATGATTTCGAACAACATAATCATTATTCACAAAATTTAGAACAAGCATACTTAAACATAAACATCACAAAAATACATTTCATCCCTACTTTGTACCAGCAAACATACCCAAGTGACAGGGATATGAAAAAGGGGAACAATCCTAGTTTTCGGAGTGAATATCTTGAATATTAAGGGGTATCTTGGGAAAGGAAACAAGAGTAAAGAAACCCATACCTTAATTAATGTTCAAACGATGAATTTTCTACCCAAAACACTCTCCAAAATTAGTTCAAGCTACCTCAATGTCCAAACCAACCAACGAATAACTTCTCATTGCTTTAACATTTTTGGTTTTGTTTTTCTTAAATTTTCATTTGAGTTATTCAAGTGTGAAGAACCCTTGATATTACTTCTGTTCTTTGTTATTCTTGGCATAAACCGAAGTGAGAGAGATTGACTAAACCTGAGAGAGATCGTGAGAGAGAGAGTAGTCTAATAATAGGAGTTTTAGTTTGGGAATTAGTCAAACTAGGACTCCTTATTAATTTAAATAAAAACCGGATTTAATTAGCTTAGTGAAAGGACCATTATGCCCTTAAAAATCAGATTATAAATATTAATTAAATAAAAAAATAAATCATCAATTTGTTGCTTCCAATAGGGCTGGAACTCGCGTAGAGTGGCTATTGTGGAATGGACCATTTCGGGTAAAACTAAGACGAATTGGTTCTTTTATTATATTAAATATAACTAATTAACTCCTTAGGGTAATTACAATATTACCCTTGTCCTGGAAAAGACCATTTTACCCCTAGACCCTCAAAAGTTAAGATTTCTTCTTTTTAAGTGCGGTAAAGACTCCTTCGATTAAATTTTTGTTTTCGAGAGCCCTACATGGTTTGAACGAACCTTTCGTAGCTCAAATAACTCCCCAAGTTAGTTGGGTTGGATATATCCAGGGTTTTGAGGTTTGGTTCTATGCGTATCAATCCGTGTGAACCTTGGTCTAATCGCAAGCACTCTTAAAACAATAAGTATTCATCCTATTCATTTTTAGGGCTGTTACAAGTAAAGGATAAGCATTAATAGAGAAGACTTGTAACATACTGGTGACCATATCGGGATATTCTTGTTGCTCACCCATAAAGCGAAGAGCTGAAAAGCGTTCATCTTTGGATAATTAGAACTAAGACCACTTGATTGAGATTGACCACTCCTCTTCTCTTGACTACGCACATTAGGAAAATCCCAAACATTATGGCCCTCTTTTGCACAACCAAATTAATTGGTTGTTTCCACCAAGCATTCACCCGTATACTTCTTACCTCACTTGGCACAAATAGGTTTCTAACTATGTGAATTCCCGCTTCTTCCCTTTTACTTAGGGTTAAAGACCCTGTCCTTGTTAGCCTTTAGTGAAATTAGAAGGAACATAGTTGGATACCCTCTTCTTGAACCTAGGCTTATCATGAATTTCAAGCCTACCCTTGGAAGTAATACTTGGCTCTCTTAAACTACCTATTATTCCTCTTGAGCCTTGTATCCTCAACTTGTTGAGCATGAAACATCAAATGGGAAATATCCATACTATCATGTAGCATATCCGAATGTCACTCTTCAACTAGATCATCGGACATTCCCGTCACAAAGCTGCCAATCTCATCCCTAAGATTTGATATCAGAGAAGGATCATACTTGTACAATTTAGGGAACTTTAATAAATACTCTAGCACACCTATACCTTCTTGAAGAAGGTTGATAAATTCTTCCATCTTACCCTCCCTTTTATCCATTAGAAAGACCCTATCAAGAAAAACCCTTCTAAATGCCTCCTAGGTTATATGTCATGCTCTCAAAGCCTTATTATCTCTCTATTGAATATACCAAGTTTGAGCAACCTCCTTGACTTGATAGGAGGCTAGATCAAATTCTTAATTGAAGTCACTCCCATGGAATAGAGGATCTTGTAGACCTCATCAAGAAAGTCTTTGGGATCTTTATTAACCTTAGACCAAAAGAACATAGGAGGATTCATCCATGTCAAGTCCCTCAAGCGAGAAGCCATGGTACTAGCATTTTATTGAACATGGGTTCTAACCTCCCAACTGTCTTGAGCTGTCATGGCTTAAGCTTGAGTATCTACCGATTGAGCTTTATTAGTCATAGCTTGATCCAAGCTTAGAAAATCCAACCTTATCTCTCCATCCATCATATGTGGAGGAATGACCGGAGTTTGGTCTTGCAGAGGAACTTGATTGACTTTTTGAGGGGCTTGGTTCTCTTTGTGAGGAACTCCAGCATTATCCAAATCTTCCTTTACTCTCCTTGCAACATCCCTTCTCTTATTCATCTCCTATATCTACAAGAAAAGGATTTGAAGAAAAAGGGACACAAAGTTATTACTCCTAAGTCACGACTTTCAAGATTACCAATGAGTAGGAATTCTTAAGCGTCACATAGCCTCTTATTCATAAGTATTTCACTCTTCATACCCATGAACAAGACTCTACATAGACATCGTTTAGTGATAAATAACTCCTAACATTACTTCAATGTCATGCTCTGATACCAAGTTTGTACGATCGGAGAGCACCCCCTAGACGTAATTGGCATCATCATACTCGAAGAGGTCTTAGACAAGCCCCTTAGCATTCGTCATAACATATAATAGGTGAAAATGTGGAAAATAAAAAATCTTACACATAGACCTTTGACATACTACATAAGGAGTTTACTTAGACTCCTCACATATAAAGCTTACATAGGCTTCTCATTTAGGCAATATAACAAACATATTAAGATTTAGTCTAGAAACACCATGTTAAATTGAACCATGTAAAAAAGTAGAACATTTGGGCATAGCCCTCATACAAATTTATATTGCCATATAGGGATTACAACAAATGTCTTCAAGAATAGTACATAAATGAATATCTTTAAGAGAATAGCAATACTACTAGGGTAGAAAAAGTGGCACCATCCTCTAACTAGAAGACCTACGAAAACTTTGGGATAAGTCCAAGTCTTCTTGCAAGCAACCTTGACACCTCAACGGCCTGAACCTACATTGTTCGGGAAAAGTGAAAATATATGGGTTAGTACAACCACATGTACTAAGTATGGAAACATATGCACATAAAACCATTTAAATCATGCTTAAAAGGACATTTATTTTACAAGTATGCTAAGTTACTTTTAAAATCCTATATGCATAATAAAGAACATATACAAGCCCATAGACATAGCATCACTCAAGGCAAGTTCATATTCAACACAAGACAAATATCAAGATTAATTAAAGTCAACATGGATATTATAAACACAAGGTAATATAAACAAGAATAAAATTATATCAATATCATATAAGCATAAAAACTTCAACATAGTGTCATAACAACAATTCATATACAAGTGTTCATGACATAACATTCCATTAGATCCGTACTCAAAACCCCTTCCCAAGCCTAGAAGTGCTATGCTTAACTGAAATCCCATAACCCCACATAATCAAGTAAAACAAATAAAGGATCATCCATAATGTCAACATTTCATATATCTTCATATCATGTAGGTTCTTCATTATTTATATCAATTTAGAACAATAGCCTGTTCATCAATGAAAATAACATCATTTAGGATCACCAACATATAAAGTCACAATATAAACTTCATTCTTATCATAAGTACATAACAACAACATACTAGGACTCCCCTCAAGGTAAAGTTGTGCTATGAATAAGTAGAGTCCCGTAATTCTAACTATTCTAAGTCGAACCCCTTAAGTCGCCCTAGTTAGTTTTCACTTCATTACTTTAATTTTACTTTCGGGAACAACCGCCTTAACTGACAATAAACCATGCGAGGTAAACATGGAATCCGGTGTATGAAACCCTATAACGAAAGAAGGTGGTTTACTTTCCAAGGTAAGACCAAAACATGAACATAGTATTCTACGTGTATCCACTATGTAGTAGTCCTATCGAGGACACATAGTTAAGGAACTAGGAGATATGTGTTTAATTGGAGACCTCATCCCATGGGAATGTTTGGTGAATCTCCCTTCTATGGGGAGTTAACACCTCTCCTTGTCAAGTTCACTCGGTGCTAATCTGGATTCCCTTTTTAAAATATATTTAATTCTTTTTTAATCACCATAACTTAATATAGGCCATAGGAGACTAACCTTTTCTATATCATATCATTATCTCATTAGGTATTGCATTATGATGTCCTTTCATAACAATCCGTCATTATGAGATCAACTCATCATAATCATATCATAGTAAGGCACACAAGTGTGTCACATTCAACCTTGTATCGACATACCCTTAACATGATCTTGCAATTCATACAATCAAGATACGTCATCATAATCATCATATTATCATTTTCTTAATCTAATCACATATAATGATCTTCCAATATTATCATTACTTCAATTGCATACCATTATCATTTTAAGTCAACATCAATGAAGTAAAGAACTCAAAATCACAAAGTATTATCAATTAACCTTCATAACCCTCCCTGAAGATCTTATCATCAATCCAATCATATACATCAATTAATGCACTTAATATTATCATATATGTAACACTCTGGAAGTACAAGACCTGATTTAGAGCATCACATGTTGAAGTTAGGTTTGTAAAACTGTCTTAGGTCCTAAAATAATGCATATAAATCATTTAGAATGTTTTTCAGTCAAAATGTCAAGGAACGTCGATGACGTATGGTGAATTGCGAAATAGAGGTTAGTGTGCCTTGACATGTTTTATGGAGTTCTAAGAATCATTATTCAATGAAATTTTGTGAAAGTTATTAAACATGTATTATAATAAGTTTTGGACGAAAACGTCTAGGTATGACTCCCTAAGGTCCATCCTAGGGGTTCTTGAGGAGGACCCTTCCAAAATGACTAAAAGCTGTCAAATGACAATGTCCATCCGCCAGACTAGTCGACGAGTGATTGTTTAGGCAACAAGGTGTCAATTTCCTCCGTAGGTGATGAATCAACTATTTTCAAAAAGTTTCCAAAAGACCAGTCTATCAACTTATTTATAGATGTTCAGTACGGTAGGTGCAGGTGGATGTCAACTAATCTACGGACCATAGGTCAGGGTCTCGTAGATCAGGTTTATGGACTTGTAAGTTTTAAGTGGGGCATTTTCATTAGTTAGTTGCATAGTTTGTTAATTAAGTGTTTGGGGTATCTAATTCAGTTAATTAAGGGACTAGATAAAGACCTAACACTTATTAAACTAACCTAACTCACATCAATTCCCAAACACAAATATCTCTTCCTTCTCTCTACTTTCTCTCTATTCCCCAAGATTCTATTAAAAATAAATTCAAGGTCACAAGGTCTCAAAGATTCAAATTTATCTTCATAAATCTTCAAGATTTACAAGGTATGTGAACTCTTCAATTTCGAGACTCCTTTCCCCCGAAGGGTTCTTTTAAGTTGATTTTCGAAAATTTAAAAGAACATACGTTTCATTTTTAATCCGAAATTGATCTTTTAAATTGTATTTTTCTTGATTTATTTGATGATTATTTATATAATATGAGTTATTATTGGTTAATTAGGTTAGTTCTTTATGTTAGACCTAGATCTATTTAACAGATCATGAATCAACCATATTTGACTAAACGTAGGTTATGAATTGATGTTGAATTGGTTAATGATGATGCAATCGACTTAGTTCTTGTGTTAATTACTATTATATGATGCTAATAATCCTATTATTGAATGAATATCGTTGTTTGATTGTAATATCATAGAAGAAGGCTTGTGAAGGTGAATTTGTAAGATCTACAATTTTGCATCCTTACTTCAATTGTGATAACTTATACTTGATGATGGTATTCAATTGATGTGTTGAATGTGATTAATTTATATAGGTAATAGTATGATGAATGCAATTGAATTGTCTTGATTATATGGATTTCCATATAATGATTAAGGTGTAATGATATAAGGTTGATTATGGATCATTTATATGCCATACTATGACATGATCATGATTATGTGTTAATATCACATCAGAAGATTGTTATGAAAGGAAGTTCTCATGAAATTCCTTATGTGGTAATGATTATGATATACAATGGATTATTCCTCTATGACCTATACTAATATATGATGATTAATAAAGGCTTAAAGACATTTCAAAAAGGGAATTTAGCTTAGCACCGAGTAAACTAGTTATGAGAAAGTGTCCCTTCCCAATGTGGGAAGGTAGATTAATAATGGTTCTCATGAGATAGAGATTAAAATACCATGGTGCATAAAGAGGGTCTCAACCATGTGTCCTAGTTCTTTAACTATGCCCCATAGGAATAATAGCTACTGGATCCACCTAGAATGCTATGTTCATATTTTTGTATAGCCTTGGAAAGTTGTCCACCTTCTTTTGGTGTAGGGTTTCATGACATTGGATTCCATATTTATCTTATATGGTCTAAGTAATTTAAGGAAATTGTTCCCAAAGGTAAACTGAAGTAGTAAAGTGAATTATAACTAGGGTGACTTAAGGGGTTTGACTTAGTCTATGTAGGAATATGAGACTCTCCTTATACATTGAACTAGTTGCCTGGAGACAAGTATTAAGGAGGTTGTTCTTATGTTCTTATAAAGTAAATGATAAGCATATGTTGACTTTTCATGTTGATGAACTTATATGATGATAAATTCACTTATGAACATGTTATTGGTTGATATTTTTGAATATGATGATGATTACTCATAATGCTATGTTATATGAGGTTAGACATTGACTGTGATCCTCTGTTTGGTTTACTTGGTTGAGTAGGGTTATGTGACTTCACTTATCAATTGAACTTGTAAGCTTGGTAAGGGCTTATGAGTAATGGTCTTGTATATGTTGTGATGTTATGACCTCATATACATGATTTGTCTTTATAACATGATGTTGGATATATTTGGCTAGGAGTTCTAATGTGCTACTACAAATGTTGGTTTTGATCTACATGATGAGGCTTGTCTCATGCTATGTGTTGCTTTGTCTTAAAGAATATATGATTATTGCATTATGTGTGTTCTTGGTATGCATAAGGCTTTTCAAAAGTAACTTGGCTTGATTTTGAGCAATGTCCCTTTAAGCACGATTTCAAACATTATATGTACACATGTTTCCATACTTAGTACAAGATGATATACTAACCAATTTCCTTTATATTTCTACAACTATGTAGGTTCCGTCCATTGCGCTCGTAGGAGGACATTTAATAAGACATGGATTCTTTCCTCCAAGTGTTTGTAGGTCTTCATGGTAATAGATGTTACCTTTTCTACATTCTAGCTTTGAAGTTGTATCATAAAGAAATTGTTCTTTCCTTTATCTTTTGGATATTGATGTAAGCCTATTAATGCATATTGATTTTGTATTGTCTATTTCAAAAATTTGTACTTGCTTTAGATGGTTCAATATGAGACAAAGTATTAGCCTAATTCCGATGTATCTTATCTTGTTTAAATGACAAGCCAATGTAGGGTTCATGTGCAAGGATTCTAAATAAACTGCATATGTATATATGATTTCTATGTGACATGTCTATGAAATGTAATGATGAATACTAAGAGGCTTGTCTTAGTCCTCTCAGGGGACGACAACGCCGTTTGCATCTAGGGGTGCTCCCCGGTCGTGACAAAATTGGTATAAGAGCATGAGGTAAAAGAAATCTTAGCATTGATATCTCATTGAACAATATTTATGAAGAGTTTGTTCATGGGTGTGAAGTGTGCCAGTGGCTATGTGACGTAGGAATTCTCACTTATTGATAATCTTGAATGTCGTGCCTTAAGAATTGAAACTCTTTGTGTCCTTTTTCTTCTGATCCTTTTCTTGTGGATATATGATGTGAATACTAGAAGGAAGACTATGAGGAGAGTGGAGAAAGATTTGGCTAATATTGGAGTTCCTCGCAAAGGCAACCAAGTACCTCCACAAGGCAATCAAGTGCCTCCACGAGACCAAGCTCCGGTCATTCCTCCACGAGACCAAGATCAAGCCATGACTACCCAAGCTCAAGTGGTAGCCTCTCATGCTCAATCTATGAAACCTTAAGCCAATCGAGATGTTGTACCTCATGTTCAACCAAATGGTAGTATGACGACAATTTGCTTGAGGTAAATCATGCGGATTAACCCTCGTAAGTTCTATGGTTCAAAAGTGAATGAAGATCCCCAAGATTTCATTGATAAGGTGTAAAATATTCTTTATTCTATAGGGTTGACTTCGAATAAAAAGACTGAACTAGTTTCCTATGAGCTAAAGGATGTATGTCAAACATAGTATACCCAATGGAGAGACAATATGGCATTAAGTGCGGGTTCTATCATATGTGAGGTGTTTAGAAGGTCTTTCCTTGATTGTTTCTTTCCTAGAAAGAAAAGGTAGGTAAAAGTGGATGAATTCATCAACTTCGTCAAGGAGGTATGATTGTGAAAGAGTACTCCTTGATGTTCACCAAATTGTCTAAGTATGCTCCTTGCTTGGTTTCTACCCCAAGGGATAAGATGAGTCGCTTTGTGATAGGAGTTTCTAATGATTTGGTTGAAGAGCGTCATTCGATGATGCTCCATGATAGCATGGATATCTCTAGGTTTATGGTTCATGCGTAGAAAAAGTTGAAGAGACTAGACTCTATAAGAAGAATAGGGAGTTTAAGAGGGAAAAAGCTTATGAAGAAGGTACTTCCAAGGGTAGGCTTGACATTCAAGACGAGCCTAGGTTAAAGAAGAGAATTGACAGCCTTGTTCCTTCAAAATTTCCAAAAACCAAGAAGTTTAGGGTATCTAAACCTAAGTCCCAAATGGCTAGAAGTGGAAATTCAACACGTGATAAACCAACTTGTTCCAAGTGTAGTAAGAAACATTGGGGTGAGTGTCTAGTTGGGATGGGAAATTGTGTTGGTTGTGGAAATTAGGGCCATAAAGTTAAGGATTGCCCTAATGTGAGGATTCAATATAAGAGGAGTGGTAAAGCTCAATCAAGTGGTCCTAGTTCATAGGCTCCAAAGAGGAACCCCTTTTATGCTCTTTGCTCTAGGGGTGAGCAAGAGAAGTCCACCGACGTGGTCAATAGTATGTTAAGAGTTTTCTCTATTGATGTTTGTGCTTTACTTGGTCCTGGTGCTACCTTGTCATATGTAACTCCTTTCTACCTGATATTTTGACTAAACAATTTTCGGTTACAACCTCGGTCGGTGACTCCATTGTGGCTAGAAGATTCTTTAGGAGTTGTCCTATATCTTTGCCCAATAGAGCTAGATAAGTGAATTTGGTAGAACTTTATATGGTTGATTTTGATGTCATATTGAGAATTGATTTGTTGCATGCTTGTTTTAATTTTATTGATTGTCGAACAAGAATGGTTAAGTTTAATTTTCCTGATGAACCCGTCTTAGAGTAAACGGGGGGGGGGGGTAACTCAATTCCTACAAGTCGTATCTTTTCTTGTTTAAAAGCATGTAAAATGATCTCTAGATGTTGCGTTTAACATATTGTAAGAGTCAATGATCTTGAGTCCGACATTGATCCAATAGAGTCGCTCTCCCTAGTGATGGACTTTTCTGAAGTCATTTCTGATGACTTGACCATAATTCCTCCTGAATGGGAAATTGACTTTGATAATGATTTGTTATTGGATACGAATCCCATTTTAGTCCCTTCTTACTAGATGGATAAATGAGTTAAAGCTTCAACTCACAGATGTGTTAGATAAGGGTTTTATTCAACCTAGTATACCACCATGGGGAGTTTCGTGTTATTTGTTAAGAAGAAAAATGGGTCCTTTAGGATGTCCATTGACTATCATTAACTCAATAAAGTCACAATTAAGAACAAGTTTCCTCTCCCTCAGATTGACGACTTGTTTGATCAACTCCAAAGGGCAAGCTATTTTTTTATGATTGACTTGAGTTCGGGATATCACCAACTTTGGGTGAGAGGTCAGGATATACCTAAAATGGAATTTCGAACTAGGTATGGTTACTATGAGTTCCTAGTAATGTCCTTTATTCTCAGTAATGCCCCAGCGGATTTCATGGACCTAATGAATAGCGTGTTCCAAAATTGCCAAGATTTCTTAGTGATTATCTTCACTGATGATATCTTTGTATATTCAAAGAATGAGAGTGATCATATGAGTCACTTGAGAGTATTGTTAGAATTCCTTGAGCAACTCCAACTATTTTCCAAGTGTAGTAAGTGTGAGGTTTGGTTGAGATCAATGGAGTTTCTTGGGCATATCATCTCTAGTGAGGGTATTGAGGTCAATCCAAAGAAAACCAAGGCAGTTAAGAATCGTCCTAGACCATTGACTCCAACAAACATTAGAAGTTTCTTGGGTTTTGCTAGGTAGTATAGGAAGTTTATGCATGATTTTTCGTCCATTGCTTCTCCTTCGACCACCTAGACACAAAAGAGTATAAAATTTGAGTGGTCGGAGACATGTGAAAGAAGCTTCTAAATTTTGAAAGATAGTCTTAGCTATGCTCCATTGTGGACTTTACCAGAGGGTACTAACGGTTTTGTGGTATATTGTTATGCATCCCGAGTGGGTTTGGGGTGTGGTTTAATGCAACATGGGAAGGTAGTAATCTATGACTCTATATAACTGAAGGTACATGAAAAGAATTATCCAACTCATAATCTTCACTTACCGGCCGTAGTGTTTGCTTTGAAAATATTGAGGCAATACTTGTATGGTGTTCATGTGGATGTGTATACTGACCATAAGAGTTTTCCATTTGTTTTTTCTCAGAATGAGTTGACTCTCTGGAAAAGAAGATGGTTGGAGTAGTTGAAACATTACGACATAAGTGTTCTCTACCACCCCGACAAGGCCAATGTGGTTGCGGATTCTTTGATTCGTATGATCATGGGTAGTGTGTATCATGTAGAAGAAGAGAAGAAACACTTAGTAAATTATTTTGATAGGTTGTCTAGATTAGGTGATCGGTTGGACGATTCCCCAAATTGTGGTTTTGTCGTTCATAATAACTCTGGGCATCATTAACGGTTTAGATGAAGACTAAGGAACGTATTGACTCAATATTGATGGATTTAAAGAAATTGGCAGTTACAAAGTCGAATGAGTCATTCTCCCATGTGGGGGGATGGTGTGCTTATGTATCAAGGTAGATTGTGTATACTAGATGTTGATAATTTCAAGGTAAGGATGTCAGAAGAAGATAATGGTTCCCGATATTCTATCCATGCAGGTTCCACCATGATGTATCGTGATCTTATAGAGGTATATTGGTTGGAAGATTTGAAAAGAAACATTACGGAGTTTGTATCAAAGTGTCGAATTGCAAACACGTGAACACCGAGCATCTAAAACCTAGTGGTCTTTTTCAAGAAATGGGTGTTCCTACTTGGAAGTGGGAAGAAATTAATATGGACTTCATTGTTCGATTGCCTTAACCCGGAGGCAAAATGACTAAGTTTAGGTGATAGTATATAGATTGGCAAAATCTGCTCAATTTATCCTGTTAAGTATACTTATACGTTAGAGGATTATGAAAGTATCTACACTGATAAGATTGTGAGTCTTCATGGGATTCTTTTGTCTATCATATCGGATAAAGGTGCTAAATTCATATCTTCTTTTTGGAGATCTTTTAAAAGAGGGTTGGATACAAAACTGAAGCTATGCATCGCTTTTCATCGTAAAATGGTTGGTCTAGGGGAGCTGTCACATCCGAGAATAGCCCCTAGACATAACCGGATCATCATCCTCTTTCAGTTTTAAGACTAGCCTCTTATCTTACATCATTACATTCATAGGTCAAATTCAGCGGAAATTTAAAATATTTCAGTACTTCTACTCGGAGGTTAAATAGACCTCTACATACACATAATATATATATATATATATATATATATATATATATATATATATTATATATATATCGATTGTACATAGACCCTTAGTAAAGGAAGCTTACTTAGTCTTCTACTTTCATTTACATAAGTATATAAAATATAACCTAGTCATAATAGTCGTCTCATCTCACGATTATCTAATAAGAGTGTAAGAACTTGGGCATTACCCATAAATAAATGTAAGAATGACTAGTATGGTCTATACAATGTTTTATACTAAATGGAAAAGAAAGAAACATAGATGTCTCAAATTCAAAACAACTCCATTAGCTAGATAGTGGCATCTCCTCGGAGAGTGAGGACCTACCCTACTTGGATGATCAAGAGATCCAATCCTTCTTCAAAGAAATTCATTGACCGGAACCTAAAATGTTGGGAAAAGGAAGAAATGGGGTTAGTACACAACTTATACTAAGTATGAGATCATATGTACACATTCTTTGAAAACTTGCAAAGAAAATGGAAATTTCATAAAGATATGCAATTTACTTTTAAAACACATATGCATATTCAACAAGACCATACCAAATCAGTTAGGAATATTCCTTAAGTCATAGGCATGTACATCACAAGAGTAACAACATCAAGTCTAGTAAAGTGAACATGTACAATATATAGTTAAATATGTAGCCAAAAAACTCTATCATCAAATCATAATATTAACAAGCACGAATGTGAGTACATTTCATCATAACTAAAGGTAGACAATTAACCATGAACCCTTATCCAGTCAATAAATGCAATGGTAAAAAAATTCCCCATAGCCTTATTCAATCAAGAAACCAAACAAGATCATTACTAACATCCTACTTCCAATATAATAACATTTAAGAGTACGTAGCATCATACTTTAACAATATAGACCAACACATATTCTTTAGTGACAACCATCAACACATAGCATCAATAATGTGCAAGTTCATCATATACATATAATGTACCATTATAAAGCATATTCATACATATGATGTACCATTTATGTAGAGTACCATACCCCTACCTAGACTAAGATAAACCCATCATATCATATTTGTTAGAGTTCAATCCTTAAGTTCATTTTAACTTTTGGGAAAATTTTGACCTAACCGACATAAGCCACATGATCTAATGTGGAATCTAGTGTCATGGAACCCTACAATGACAAAAGGTGGACTACTTGCCAAGGTAGTACAAAAAATGAACATATCAACTACGTGGATCCACTAGCTAGTATTCCTATAAAGGCAACATAGTTCAAAAACTAGTAGATATAGTTGGGACCCTCCTTATAATACATTAAATATAGTCTCCAATCTTAAGAATACATTATTTATCCTACCTTCCTTATGTGGGAAGCACACTACTCACTCTACTTCACTCGGTGCTAAGCTATAGTCCCTTTTTCAAATGTCTTTAGTGTCTTTCATAATCATGATATCTTATTGTAGGTAATATGGTCCAACCCTTGTATAACATCATCATCATCATAGATCAATAACAATTACATGAGTATTTTCCTTCCATTACAATTGATATGGGTGAAGTTAGCACATTGATATTCTCATATCATGATAAGGAACATTGGTATATCATTCACCATCCTCATAACGTTTACAACTGAAGCCAACACCTCAACAAATCATAGTCAAGACATTTCAATTCAACATCATAACATCCTATCAATCATAATAAAATCTATACTCCAATACAACATCATGACATAATCACAATAACCACAAAGTGAAGTAAAGGATAAGGATCATAAGACTTACCAAGTCTCCTTCATGATTCATCATCAAGGTTTTACCATGAACCATTAGTTAAACCCAATTAGGGTATGCCATCATCATTCAATAACCAACATGATAACAAGGCTAGAAGAATAACTACATCACAAATCAATACTAGATAGATTAAGACAAGATACTCATGTCAATTCGCAACATACTTCATAACGTAGATCAAATTCGCAAGAACTAGCATGATAGGGGTAAAATTAACCCTAATTAATTCATGATCAGTATAACAACATCATCTAGTAGTAGTTCAACCAATAACAAGGTCAATTGAGACAATAAAATATAATTCATATCCAGATTATAACCTAGGGTTAAGGGGTAAAGGTCAACTTCTACAAATAAGACCAAACCATAGAGATATATCATAATTTAAGTTAGAATAAATGTTAATATATACATAATATGAAAAATAAATCATAAAAAAATCAATTTAGAACATAATTTTCGGATTGAATGAAACCCACTACTACTCAAACGCGTTTTGGGGTTGATTTTCCTTAAATAGATTTCCTTTTTATGTTAGGACTTCTTTATTATAAAAAAATTGTAAAAACCTCGTTTTTGGGATTAGACTCTTGGTTATTTTTTCTGATTTGTAGTATTGGTTGTTGAATATTGTGTTTTAGAAAATACTTCATTTTTTCGGAATCCTTTATTACATTATTCTCTCGAATTCAAGTGATTTTCTGGATTTTCTTCAATCTCATCAAAGTAAGTACATGAATTCTTGTATAATCAATATGAATTGTGTAATTATAAACATGGGTAACAAAATCTATAACCAGGGTTGTGGGAACCATGGGTAAATAATAAGGTAAAACTAGCTAAATAACAATTCTAGAATAGTGTCTTGCATGTATTTATAATTCTTTTGTTTAGAAGTCTTTTTAACGAGTGCACACGTTAGAACTCGGGTTGTTTCTAATTGCCAGACATACGAGGTAGATAATAAAAAATGAATTATCTACGTAGATTTAGTATACACTATCTAATAGGCTAGTGTTTATTAGTGCGAAGTAACAACTAAGCCATACATAAATTATGATGCTTAATATGAGTTAATTGTAAGATTTAGTAAAGCATACACACGTAGCCGGACCAAGGTGTGGAGTGAAATTCCCTAATTGCCGGACCAAGGAATTAGGGATACATAACTTATCACTTTGCATGCAAGATACAAGGAAAGGATTGTTATAACTAGAATTACCGCATTATGAACTTGTGGGGAACACTTATGCCCTAGTTACTCTCATCACCTGATAAATATCAAATATATATACTTGCTACCTGTTTTATTAAAAATATTTAACTCCTTTTGTTATTTCAAACCCTCCTTTTATTACCTGTTTCTAAAAAGGACTTGATTGAATAGAAGTCATTGTAGGTTAAAGTTAAGTCCAAATCATATTCCTCTTGTGATCGACCCCGAACCTTATAGTTGAGTTCTTTACTTAATACGACCTCTTATACTTTGTTTCGAGAAGTAAATTTGAGCAAATCATATTTTGGCGCAGCTGCCGGAGAAAGTAGCTTTTAGATTAACTTTATGCACCGCACATTACCAAAGTTTAGTCAACAATTTCCTAATTTTACTTTTTCTCTTTGTTTTGTTCTCTCATAGGTCTAGCTTTAGTGTATTCCAAGTACACGGAGTCGAGGAGAACCAATACTTCCACTTGATCAAGAGCTAAACCACACACTTCACAGAATGAATATTTAAAACAATCCTACTTATATAGATTATGAGATCAATCCTCAATTTCCCCCGCTGGTTGATGCTCATAATCAAGTGGTTGTTGATAACCCTGGAGAAAATAAACCGAGGAGGCAACCTCCTGCCCCACGCCCTCAAGAGTACTATAAGGTAAATGTTAACATCACTTACTCTGATGGTCCACTTCTCCTACCTCCTCTACCAAAGGGTCATACTTTTGTGGTAACTAGTAGTCTGATGCAAATGCTCACAGCTAGAGGTTTATTTTCGGTACTATCTTCTGAGGACCCACATGCTCAACTCTCCAAAGTGAGGTCAGTGTGTAAGAGTTGTGTGGGGAGGCCTGATTTGAACATGGACGTCATTGGGTGAAGAGTGTTCCCTCTCTCACTAATGGGAGAGGCTGCTATATGGTTTACCGAGCTCTCCTATAACTCAATCTATACATGGAATCAATTGAGGGATGTGTTCATAGCACGTTACTACCAAGTATCTAAGAAGATAAACTACAAATATAGACTGAAGAACTTTGTCCCTTATTACCGCATCGATGATGAGTCACTAAAAGAGTACTTCTATCGGAGACAAAATGATAATAACAAAGCAGTAATGGATAAAATAGCGGCTGGTTCTTATGGGGAGTGTCCTTATACTAATATTGTTGAGAAGTTAGAGGAAATCTCCCGAAATAATAAATCTTGGAGAACTAGGAAGTTAGATACTAGGAGAAACACATTTGTAATGCAATCCTCACACAATCCAGCCACAAATGAGATTCGTGATGAAATGGATCAAATGAGAATTGAGCTTGGGTTGGTGTTGAAACACATCACTAGGGAAGTGAACTACTTTTCTAAACTACCACAGCTGACTGATGAGTATTATTATGAGGAGGACTCTTACGCTGTAAATGAGCAGACGGGGGGTTTCCGAGCAAATGCCCAAGGCTCCAATCAGGAGAATCGATGCCAAGGTCAAGGAAATAAAGGTTGAAACTATGGTAGTTATAATCAAGAGGGTTATTATGTCTTAGATGGGAATTACAACCACGACAACAACTTCAATTAGGGTAATTATCTTAACAAAAATGATAGGAGTGGGCCCTATGTTCCACCTCAAATTCGGAAAGTTGCTCCTAGGGATGGTGGAGGCAGTATAGAGCGAGTTGAGGATATATTGTTGAATATTATGAGGAGTTTTGATGATACTAATTAGCATACTAATGAGTTGGGGAGTGACTTAGCACGTATTCGGTAAAAATTTGATGCACATGCAATCTCGATCAAGCATCTTGAGTTGCAAATTGCCCAATTGTCTTTGACTGTGAACCCATGCCAACCGGGCACTCTTTATAGCAATACTATCCAAAATCTCAAAATGATGGGCATTGTATGGTAGTCACAACTCGAGGTGGTAAACAAACCATTGACCCACCGATAATGTCTGGTGTAGAAAATGTGATAAGGGGTGATGATAATGTAATGGAGGTTAATGGTGAGTTAGGAGACAAAACGGGGAAAGAAACTGAGGTACCCCAAAAGGTGACCCCCATGCCTAGACCACCACCTCCATTCCCACAGAGGTTAGTTAAAAAGCCTGACCATGGTAAATACCGACGTTTTATCACTATGCTCAAACAACTTTCCATCAGTGTACCTTTTATAGAAGCTCTTGAACAAATGCCTAGTTATGCCAAGTTCATGAAAGATATGGTCACTAAAAAAAGATCGGTTAGTTTTGAGGATGATGATAGGATGCAACATTGCAGTGTTATTACTACAAGGTCTCTAGTGCAAAAGAAATAAGATTTGGGTGCCTTCACTATCCCATGTAGAATAGGGTTATTATACTTTGCGAAAGCATGATGTGGTCTTGGGGCAAGCATAAATCTCATGCCTCTCTCTATTTACAAAAGAAGTTTGGTTTGGGTGACCCAAAGCCCACTATGATGCGGCTACTGATGGCTGATCGAACAGTGTAGAAGCCTATTGAGATACTCCACGATGTGTTACTAAAGGTTGAGTCATTCATATTTCCATCCGATTTTGTGATTCTAGATTGTGAGGTTGATTTTAAGGTGCCTATTATTACTGGGAGTCCATTCCTTGCTATGACTAGAGCCTTGGTTGATATGGGGAAAGGGCAAATGAATTTTTTTTTTGAATAATGAAGAAGTGACTTTCAACATTTGTAGGTCCATAAGGAAGAGTGGTGATATCCAATCGGTATCTACCATATCTTAGAGGGTTGAGAAGTCATCTAAAGTACCAATAGAAAAGCGTCTGGCTGTAGAAGCACTAGCGGGAGTGATCATGAATTTTGATAGTGATTACATTGAAGAGTATGGGTAATTGGTTGATGAACTTGATCGAGGTGATGTTCGGTTTAAACAAAAGAAGTTGGAGTTATATATGAAGCATCGCGAGTCTCCACCCCCAAAACCATCTATAGATAAGTCTCCAAATGTAGAACTTAAGTCTCTACCACCTTATCTGAGGTATGTATTCTTGGGAAAAGGTGACACTTTGCCGGTAATTATTGCATAAGACTTGAATGTGCATCAAGTTGAGAGTTTGGTGGAGGTGTTAAAAAGGTTCAAAAGAGCTTTGGGTAGACTATTGGGGATATTATTGGGATCTCTCACGATATCTTTTCACATAAAATCCAACTCATGCCCGATCATAAGCCAAGTATTGAGAACAAGATACGTTTTAATCTACCTGTGCAAAAGGTGGTGAAGAAGGAAACTATTAAGTGGATGGAAGTTGGAGTGAAATATCCAATCAGCGATAGTAGTTGGGTACGCCCTGTTCAGTGTGTACCTAAGAAAGAGAGAATGTCTGTGGTCCCCAATGAGAAAAATGAACTTGTGCCGATGAGATCGGTGACTGGATGGCGTTGTGTATGGATTACCACAAATTAAATTTATGGACCGAGAAGGACCATTTTCCTATGCCATTCATGGATCATATGTTGAATCGACTTACAGGAAATGGGTGGTACTATTTGTTGATGGTTATTTATGTTATAATAATATTTCTATTGCACCAGAATATCAAGACAAAACCACTTTTAATTTCCCTTTTGGGACCTTCGGTTCTAGAGAATGTCGTTTGGGTTATGTAATTCACCGGCCACATTTCAGAGATGTATGATTTTGATATTCTCAGATATGGCGGAGGACACTATAGAGGTGTTTACAGATACTTTTTAATGGTCGGTGACTACTTTGAGCAGTGTTGAGTCATATGTCCGAGGTTCTTAAGATGTGTGAAAATTGCAAACTTGTTCTAAATTTTGAAAAAAGTCACTTCATGGTGAAAATAGGTATTGTATTGGGTCATCACATTTCATAGAAGGGTATATAGGATGATCGAGCTAAAGTTGAGGTGATATAGAGACTTCCTCCACCCATCTATGTAAAAGGTTTGAAAAGTTTTCTTGGGCATGAAGGCTTTTACCAGAGGTTCATCTAGGATTTTTCAAAGATTGCACATCCTTTGTGCAAGTTGCTCGAGAAAGAGTGTAAGTTTTATTTTTATGAATCATGTGTTAAGGCATTTGGTGAGTTGAAGGAATAGTTCGTGTCTGCACCTATTATAAGTTTGCCGAATTGGAGAAAGCCATTTGAGGTGATGTGTGATACGAATGGGGTTGATATTGGTGGGATATTGGGAAAAAGAAGGGAAAAATCCTTCATCCCATTTACTATGCTAGTAAACCCGTTAATGAAGACCAAAAGAAATACACTATGACTGAACAAGATCTCTTTCTAGTAGTCTTTGCTTTCATGAAATTTCTTTCTTATTTGCTAGGCGCGAGGGTTATAGTGTTTACTGATCAATCTGCTTTGAGATATTTGATGGAAAACAAGGATGCAATATCGAGGTTGATTCATTGGGTATTACTATTGCATGAATTTGATTTTTAGGTGAAAGATAGAAAATGGACTGCAAATCAAGTTGTCGATCACTTGTGCCGATTATAAGTTGAAGCAATGATGGAGTTAGGTGCAAAGTATTAAATTTATGATACGTTCCCTAATGAGCATTTATTTGCTACCTCCCATGACTTGATTCCTTGGTTCACAGAGTTTGCGAATCATCTGGCTCGTGATATCGTCCCACCGGACTTGTCCTTTAATTAAAGGTAAAAGTTCATGCATGATGTAAAAAAGTTCTTTTGGTATGATCCATACTTATATAGGAGTTGTGCCGAAGGTCTTATCGGGCGTTGTGTGCTAAAAGTTGAGATGCTGAGTGTTTTGGAGGCATTTCATTCTTCACCTGTAGGTGGACATCATAGTGTTATCCGGACCGCTCACAAGATCATGCAATGTGGCTACTATTGGTCAACCATCCACAAATATGCTCATGAGTTTGCCAAGGCATGTGATAGATTGATACGCCCAAACTTACTTCTCAAATAAGAAGCAAAGTGGTCGTATCAAGTAAAGAACACAACTAATGAGGTTAGGATGGCTCCAACGAGGAAAATAGTTCAAACTTAACTTCAATCTATTATTACTATTATTTAGTCAATTATTTCCTTAGAAAACAAAGACAATAAAAGGGGTTTTTTATTTCTAAATGAATGAAAATAATTAGCTTAATCAAATTAGACAACTAACAGATTCAAATTTTGGAGTTTAATTAATTAATAAAAGTAACTATGGTTTCAGTGTTCCCCACAAGTTCCTAACTTGATAATTCTAACTATAACAATTCTTTCCTAGTATCTTGCATTCAAAGTTATAAGTAATGTATTTCTAAATCCTTGGTCCGACATCTAGAATATTTCACTCCGCAGCTTGATCCGGCTACGTGTGTTGCTATACTAAACCTTACCTTTACCTCATATTAAACATTGTATTCGATATTTAACTAAGTTACCTCGTACCAATCATACTAGGATATTAGATAGTATACACTAAATCTATGTTGAGAATTCTTTTCCTATTATCTACCTCTTTGGTCCGGCAAGTAGAATTAAGGCCAGTTCCAACCTTGGCCATCCGTTAAAAAGACTTCTAAGCAAAATAATTATCAATACATGAAAGACACTATTCAAGAATTGTTATTTAAGTTAGATTTTATCTTATTATTCACCCATGGTTCCCACAACCTAGTTATGGAGTTTAGTTACCCATAGTCATAATCACAATATTCATATATATGATATAAGAATTCATTCACTTACTTCAATTAGAAAGTATAAAATCCAGAAAGTTAATTGATTAATCGACAAAATCACCAACAATCAACTCCAGAGAAAAGTGTAACAATCCAAAGTGTAATAATAAAAATAATCTCTTCACAAAGAATCTAACATAAAAGTGTCTAATAACCAATAGTCTAACACCAAAAATGAGGTTTTTCAAACTATTTATAAAAAAGAAAAAACCAAACAAAGAAGGACTGTATTTGCTAAAAATCTGTCAAAACACACTTGGGTTGACAGACCTCGCGACGGGTCGTCGTGGTCACAATGGGCCTTCATGGACTTCGTTATTCCATTCTTTGAAAATTCTTCTTCTTCTCTCTTTATTACCCTCGACGGCAGGTATGACGGATCGTCACAGGCACAATGGTCCATCGAGGGTCTCCGTTCCATAACACTTAAACTCTAAGATTTGGATACTGGGACTACTTCTCGGATCATCACGACGAACCAGCAAGGACGGACCTTCATGGCTACGACGATCCTCATGCACTTTGTAACCCCACACTTGGTCAGAACATCCCCATCTTCCTTCAACAGCTTCACTACGATGCCACCTACGGACCGTCACAGGAAAAACGGACCGTTACAAGCTCCGTAGGTGGTAACTTTTCTACATTTATTTCCGTGTTCTTCTTTAGACAGATTTCCTGCAAATAAAAAGAAACTTACATAAAAATTAATACAAAAAGGCTTTTGGACACACACTAAACTTAAGGAAAAAGCATTAAAAATACTGTGAAACCATGGTACATCAACAACCTCAACTTCAATTCGTTGTTTGTCCTCAAGCGACACACTGTGACCCACTACAAAATCTGTGTACAACAGTATCAAAGTTTTATATTTCACAATCATTTGGCTATCAATCCCTATCAGTGTCATGATATTTATGCATGTTATCACTATTAGGCTCGAATTATGTGGAATCAGACCATGACACAGACTCACCACGCACTAACACCTATCCTCTTCATATGATCACCAAAGTGCTAATATTTCCGGGATTGCAAATAGTGTCCTCACTTAAACACAACATTTCATTTTTCACACAATGATTTCAGTTTGAGTATAAGGATTAGTTTTCAACACTCACTCTCACAACAAATTCACAACTCATACATACATATTGCCATAAGCTTACCCTTATTTTCACTGCTTTAAGTTCGCTATACAACTCTTAGGATCACGATAGGACTTTTTTAGATTATAACATAGGTTCAGGGTCAGGTAGGGTATATTTAGGTATACTTTAGTAAATTTTTGACCTCCTTTACATATCGGTTAAACATACCTCTATTGATCATTTTATTTCACCCAATTTCTCATATTCTTTTACCTTTCTATTTTCCGCTCTTTCTCCATTTGTGTAAGTGACTCTCTTCTTTTATTGCTTGTATTTATTGTATTTTTGTTATTATTTCACTTTTCTTTCAACTGGTTGTTGAGTCACTTTACTTTTGTTCTTTCTCTCTCTTTGTTCTTTCAACCCCACTTTCCAGAGCATTCATCATAATAGCCACCCATGACTCGTGGCTTTGCCTTTAGTCAAAGTACACAATACCGAAAGTTGGGTCAGGGCCATAAAAAGGTTGTTTACTGCATTAGCCACCGTCAACTTATGCTTTTGGCATAAGTTGAGGTTCACATGTCCAAGGAGGGACCAGGACCAACACATTTTTCCTAGAAAAGATCAGTTGGGGTGAATATGAAAGGTCTAGTGTAAGCTCAAATCATTTGGATCAAAGAGAAATAATTTCATTTGGATTTCTAGGCTAAAAATTGGATATATTGAACAAGATCCTAAGATCCTTTCCTAAATGTCAATTACAACTTAATTTTAGCAGGACTAACCAGGCAAATTCTACCTCAGTACAAATAGTGGACTATTCAAATCTTCCTCACACTCACTTGATATGTCATTACTCTACCTGATTATCATACACGATTTTCAAATTTCAGACTTAGGGTCATGCAGTGGTGTATCTCTATGTCATGCTTAGAGCCACACATTTACCAATTACTATGCCTAGTCATGCATTATATTCATTTAATTAGGATATCATTTTAGCCATAATGCTTCAGAGTTAAACTATGTACACAAGACATAGACATGCCCGTTCAACAGTAAAAATAATTAGTCTCTTGGGGAAAAAAACACAGGCAAGAAAACCCCAAAGAGGATAGTGAATTGGGCTACTCATACTTCACCATAAAGCGCACTTTCCATTTACCCCACCCCAACAAAATGACATGCAATTGTCCTCAATGCATAAAAAAAATTGAAATACGAGACTGGTAGGTGAAGAAAACCTAGGGCACAAAGCACCGACGATTAGCAAGTTGGTGGGTCTGGTTCCCCGGAACCTACTACCTTTGTAATCTGGACACCCTCTGTAGTGTCCTCATCAACAACAACACTATAAGCAGTGCCTCCCGCTATCGCCACATATCTTGAGCTAGATGCCCCAGCAACTGACTTTACAACCCTCATCCGACCATCCTCCTCATCAGCAAGCGAGGTCCTCGCAGCCTCCATCTCACAACGCTCCTTCTTCCATGCTCTAGACTCATCCTCCTCTCGACCCTTACGCCTCTAGGAATTCCCTCGAGGGGGAAGTGGTGGAATCTAAGAAGTAGAGAATAAGGCCGCCATCATTGTGTACTCAGCAGGCTCTGCAGAAAGGGCCTCAGACTCAGGCACCCTAGCCTCTAGGCATATCAATGTCTGCTCGAAGACTCTCGACCGCAGCCTGAAGGGTCGACACATCCACTTGAGGGGCTGGCAGGGCTAGTACCCGCAAGTCAAAAGCGTCCAAGCGATGATGAACCTCACCGATCTTCCGCTCTGTATGCTAGACAATTCTCCGCTCCAAGCGCTATTCTGCCTCAACAATATACCTTTGCATCCAAAGCTGGATGTGATGCATAAGTGTAGCCATTTGTGCCTCTTGTTTCTGCATAGTAGCGGGACAAGAGCGGGGAAAGGGGCTGAGCGAGAGGAGCTCAGCGCAGTGCTAGTACCCGAGATAGACTCGACCGGGGTAGTGTCAGTGGTTTCAGAAGTATCCTGCGTAGCAGTGCGAGCATGTGCTACCGTATCAGCCAGATTGTCCCCAAGTGGAGGGAACTCTGGACGAGGCCCTCTGCGTGGAGCCAACTCATTAGCCTAATCCTTGATGAGGCCGATATCAACAGTGCCCAGTGGAGACTTGAGATGATCAATGTGCCACATAGGCTCATTTGCGGACCTGCATAAAGAAAATATCATTCACGGAAAAGGGTAAGTAGTTGTGACCTTAAAACCCCTCTCGTGCATGACCGCCGGTAGAAGCCAAGCAAATTTCACCTCAAACCCGGCTATCATCGCCGCCATCATAACTGCACGATCCCATGTGACTATATTATAAGCGACTACGGGGGAAAGGCAGTGGTGGAAAATCAACCATAAGAACTTAGTCGTGAAGGTCAGGTTAACCTTCTTGTTGGCTCCCTTCTGCTCGGTTACCCAGTCGGCACCCTCTCCATCAACAGACAAGTGCAGGGCCATCCACCTCTTGGTGGTCTCTCTCAGCGATGGCTCACGCGAGAATTGGCCAAATTTGACAATTTGCCACAGGTAGTCGAACTCGGCGGTGAGAGGGGTCCGGTTGGCATCAACATCCTCGCTGTATAGATACTAGTGGATGGCAGTTAGGGAGATATCAACCTGAATTCCATGTACTCGGACATGCTCAAGTGGGTCTTGTTTGGCGGTGGCATACCACCTATTAATCATTGATTTGAGAGTATCCACGTAGGAGGCGTAGAACTCTCACAGCAACTCTTCACTATAACAGCTCAAAGAACGAGCTGTCCACTCAAGTCGGTGTATGGTGAAGAGATGACGCCCAGGCGAAGTCAACTTATTCAAGAGTCCTCTTATTGTGGATCTCTAGCATAGTAGGGAGACTTCCTGTAAGGACCCGCCTCTCCAATGTAAGGGTCCGTGTCATGACTCCTTTATCTGTCAAAAACTTCGCGTCTGACTAAACTTTATACTGCTCGTCGACACACTACCGGTTGGAATGATCGGCAATCGGGGTGAGAGCATGATTCGGTGAGTTGGAAGTGGATTCAAACCTGTCATCCTCATCAGACGAGGTAGACTGTGCAGCTGTGGCGGGTGTAGGGACTTCAGTAGACCCGGAGGCTTCCTCCAACCACGAAACTCCTAAGGAACCAGACGCTCGTTCTTCATGAGTAGCTGACCTAGAAAGTGTGCCGATTAGTGTGCGCTCCTCATCAGAATGGGAGGCAGTGACTATGTCGGACGCCACCTTTTTGGGCGTAGCTATGGCAGAACGTGCAACTCGGGATGAAGTGGCAGTTCCTGAGGGCACGTACTCGGGGTCATGCTCATCATCAAAACCAATGACCAGGCAGGCAGACGGGGCGACAGACTTTGATCGGCCACTGGGTAAGCTCGATCTTGTTTTGGTGCCATTAGAGATAGTACCAGCAAGGAATAAATATTAGTACTAGAAGGAGCAAACAAGACAAGCAAAAACAAAAAATAAATAAATAAAAGAGTAAAGATGTAATGACATTTCTATAGTAACAATGAAACACGACGGACTAGGTGATGGCTCGTTGTGAGTACAACGGACCATCATGGAGTCCTTCATGTCTTACTTTAGACTATGGTTATGTGGAGACCCTTGAAGGAAAGTCTTTGACAGTTATGACAGATAAACAGGATGGACCATCGTGATGATGATGGTCCGTCATCAATGTTAATCGTTGGACACTTAGAATAAGTATAGGGACCCTTAGGAGAGGGGTCTCTGACCGTCATGACGGTTTGTGCTTGAAGGACCATCGAGGGTATGACGGTCCGTCGTAGGTATCTGTCACAGGACACTTGGAAAAAGTATGGAGACCCTTAGTAGAGGGGTCTCTGACCGTCATGACAGTTATGCAGGACGGACCGTCGCGGGTATGATGGTCCATTGTATATGTCTGTAAGATGACACTTGCAAAAAGTTTGAGACCCTTATGAACAGCGTCTCTCACAACCAGAACGGTTGTGTAGGATGGACCATGGAGGGTATGACGATACATCGTATATGTACGTAAGAGGACACTTAGAAAAAGTGAGAGACCCTTAGGAATACGACCTTTGACAACCAGAACGGTTGTGCAAGACAGACCGTCATGGGAAAGACGGTCCGTCACATGTGTCCGTTTGTGGACACTTAAAGAAAATTGGACAGTGGGGTGTTGAAATGGACCCTATGATGGTCCGTCTTTGGTGCGACGGTCCGTTATCGGGGTCTCGTTCTGTCATTTTGTGACAGAATTGAGGATTACACATTAATCCTCTGTGACTCACATGAAATACTTAGTGTTAACCTATACGTTTCTACCCAAATAACTAAAAAACTAGCAATGCTAAAGCACCTATTTCTAGAGTTTTAACAAGGCAATTTAAGGATTCTCAACCTAGGTTAGACAAAATTGGATCAAAGAATGAAGACCCATCAATAAGAACTAGGCTAATACTAATTGAAAAACAAAAATACAATGTAAATGGGTAGAAATCAGAGACACATACGTAAGAACAGGAGAATGACAAGCAAGTGAGTCACTTGGTTAGCAAGAACAGAACCACAACAACAAACTCTAACTAGTAGAGAGTGGATTTTAGGAATTGGAGAATTTAGGGAAATGATCGGTTGAAAGAGAGGTAGGAAATGGGAAGTTTAAAAGGGAGGGAATGGGATAACGAGGCAATGAAACAATTCAAATGAAGGAGTAGGGTTTTTTATAGGTTGAAAACTTGTAAAAGTTCCCAGCCGGGTCGGGTCGGGTATGGTCATTAATGACGCGACCAGTCCTCGACGACGGTCCGTCGCAATTCCAACGGTCTTTCATTGGTTCCGTCGCGTGTGCCTTAGTTTTGAAAAAAAAAGAAAGACGTACCTAGCACGACGGATTCATATGACAGTCGGTCGCGTTCGTGATGGGTCGTCGATAGGTCCGTCAATGACTACTGCAGAGTGATTTTCTGTATTATCTCCTGGTGATGTGCCTGCAAATTTAAAACCCATTGGTAGAAAATGCTACCATTACTAGAAACAAAGACTATCAGTATTGGGTTGCCTCCCAACCAGCGCCTGATTTAACGTCGCGACACGACTGAAGACACTTGATTACTCAACCTTCATCAAGATGGTATGCGTTGATCACTTCATTTGCCAATTCAGTATGCCCAAAATGGAGTTTTATTCATTCTCCATTCACCTTAAACCGCACTCCCTCCTTGGTTTCTAACTCAACTAATCCATGAGGGAATAATTGGGTAATTAAGTAAGGGCCAATCCATTTGGACATGAGCTTGGCCAAAAGCGAACGCAACCTAGAATTGTGTAAAAGCACCATATCCCCAAACATAAACTCTTGTTTTTTACTTTTTAGGTCATAATACTTCTTTATCTTATCTTTGTAGGATATAGCAGATACCAATTGGAGCTCACCACTGTGCCTCATGGACCTACAAATGTTGATGGTCGCTTCATCATTGTTGAACCGAAATTTCATCTGCCCCTTTTCAAAATCAACTAAGGCTCTACCTGTAGCAAGGAATGGCCTCCCAAGAATAATAGGAACTACAAAATCGACTTTACAATCAAGAATAACAAAATCTGTCAGAAATATGAATGACCCTACTTTTACTAGCACATCATGGAGTATCCCTATAGGCCCTTTTATTGTTCGATCGGCCATCAGTAGCCGCATGGCAGTGGGCTTTGGGTCACCTAAACCCAACATCTTGTAAATTGAGAGGGGCATGAGATTTATACTTTCCCCCATATCACATAATGCTTTCGCAAAATGTAATGACCCGACTGTACAAGGAATAGTGAATGCACCCGGATCTTCTTTCATTTTGTACGAGAGATCTTATAGCAATAGCACTACAATGTTGCATTCTATCATCACTCTCGAAAGGGACCAATCTTTTCTTTGTAACCAGAACTTTCATAAACTTGGCATAACCGGGCATTTGTTCTAGATCTTCTACCAAAGGGACATTGATATAAAGATGCTTCAACATTGTTATAAAACGCCGATATTTACCATCCTCGGTATTTTTCACTTATCTCTGAGGAAAGGGTGGTGGTTGTCTAGGCATGGGAGTTACCTTTATAGTCACTTCAACATCTTTTCCAGTGTTATCTTCTACTTCACCACTACCCTCTACGACATTATCATTATCTTTTATCACCTTTTCCTCCTTAGACGGCATAGGTGGGTCAATGGTCAAGTTACCACCCCGAGTAGTGATTTTCATACAGTGTCCGTAATTTTTTGGATTATGGACATTTTTTCTAGGAAGAGTGCGCGGTTGCCGTGTGTTCACAATCGTAGATAATTGGGTCATTTGCAACTCAATCTACTTAATCTATATTGCATTTGTGTCGACTTTCTGCCCCATACCCGCTAAATCACTCCTTAACTATTTAATGTGCTCATCATTAGCATTGAACCTCCTCATCATTTTGTGCAATAAATCCTCAAATCGTTCCATACTATCTCCACCATCCCTAGGAGTAACTTCATGATTTTGAGGAGGAACATAGGGCCCATTCCTATCATTTCTATCACTATAGTTACCACTGTTGAAGTTGTTGTCACTATTGTAGTTTCCATCTCGATCATAATGACCCTCACGCTTATAGTTACCATAAATCCGACCTTGGTTTCCTTGACCTTGGTTCCAATTCTCCTGATTTGAGCCTTGGACACTCGGTCGGAAACCCCCTGTATGCTCATTTACCACATAGGAATCCTCCGCATAATAACATTAATCATTTTGTGGCGGTGGGTGAGACAAGTAGTTAACTGCATTTATCTTTTTTGAACCCCGCTGATGTGCTTCAATACAAACCCAAGATCAGTTCTCATCTAAGCCATCTCTTCACGAATCTCATTTTTGCCTGGGTTGTGAGTGGATTGCAGTGTGAAGGTAGTTCTCCCAGTATTTGACTTCCTAGTACTCCAAGCTTTATTGTTCGGGGAGATTTTCTACAACTTTTCAGCAATCTCATCATAAGGACACTCCACTTAAAAACCACCCGCTATAGTATCCATCACCGCTTTATTATTATCATCCTTTCCCTGATAAAAGTATTCCTTCAGTGACTCATCATATATTTGGTGATTGGGGACTCTTCTAAAAAACGAGGTGAATCTATCCCAAGAACTACTAACTGACTCTCCAGGTAGTGCCACAAAGTATATTACTCTGTCTTTGTGGTTTAGTTTCTCAGAGACCAGGTAGTAGCGTGCTAAGGAAACGTCCCTTAGTTGGTTCCAACTGAAAATTGAGTTATATGGGAGTTCAGTGAACCAAATAGGAGCCTCTCCCGTTAGTGAGAGAGGAAACACTCTTAGCCCTATTACATCCAAGTCCAAGTCAAGCCTTCCTACACAACTTTTACACACTGCCCTTACCTTAGCTACAAGGGCATGTGGATCTTCAGAAGGTAGCCCTTTAAAGAAACATATGGCAGTGAGCATTTGCATCAGGCTACTATTTACCACAAAGGTGTTTCCTGGTGGTAGAGGGGGCAAGACAAGTCGCCCATCGGAGTCTGCTATATTGTCATAGCCTATATAGTATTATTGGGGATGTGGAACGGGATTTTGTCCCCTCTGTTGGTTTTTATCTCGAGCATCGGGTAATAACTGACCATGAACATCACCGGAGTTGGGATGTTCAGGTTTGGATCATCATCATTAATACCCAAGTTTCGATTCATGTTGCGTAGTGTACTCTCTAATTCGTAATTGTAGGGAAACAAGGATTCTCATCCTCTCCGTGTATTTGGCTTACAAGGAAGATAGTTCTGCAAGAATAAAAAAAACAAAAAACAAAGTAAAATTAAGAAAATATCGACTAAACTATAGTAATAACTTTAAGTTAATCTAAAAGCTACTTTCCCCAGCAACGGCGCCAAAATATGATATGCTCAAACATACTTCTCAAATAAGAAGTAAAGCGGTCTTATCAAGTAAAGAACCAAACTAATGAGGTTAGGATTGTCCCCATGAGGAAAATAGTCTAGACTTAACTTCAATCTATTATTACTATTATTTAGTCAATTATTTCCTTAGAAAACAAAGTACAATAAAAGGTGTTTTTTTTATTTCTAAATGAATGAAAATAATTAGCTAAATCAAAATAGACAACTAACAGATTCAAATGTTGGAGTTTAATCAATTAATTAAAGTAACTATGGTTTATGTGTTCCCCACAAGTTCCTATGTTGATAATTCTAACAATAAAAATTATTTCCTAGTATCTTGCATGCAAAGTGATAAGTTATGTATTTCAAAATCCTTGGTCCGGCATCTAGAAAATTTCACTCCGCACCTTGATCCGGCTACGTGTGTTGCTATACTAACCCTTACCTTTACCTCATATTAAGCATTGTGTTCGATATTTAACTAAGTTATTACCTTGTACCAATCAATACTAGTCTATTAGATGGTATAGACTAAATCTATGTTGATAATTCTTTTCGTATTATCTACCTTCTTTGTCCGGCAAGTAGCATTAAGCCGAGTTCTAACGTTGGCCATCCATTAAAAATACTTCAAAGCGAAAGAATTATCAATACATGCAAGACACTATTGAAGAATTGTTATTTTAGTTAGATTTTATCTGATTATTCACCCATGGTTCCCACAACCTAGTTATGGAGTTTAGTTACCCATATTTATAATCACAATATTCATATATATAGTATAAGAATTCATTCACTTACTTCAATTAGAAAGAATACAATCCAGAAAAATACTTGATTAATCGACAAAATCACCAACAATCAACTCTAGAGAAAAGTGTAACAATCCAAAGTGTAATAATCAAAATTATCTTTTCACAAAGAATCTAACATAAAAGTGTCTAATAATCAAGATCTAACCCCAAAAATGAGGTTTTTCGAATTATATATAAAAAACAAAAACCTAATAAAAGAAGGACTCTATTTGCTAAAAATCTGTCAAAATGCGGCTGTGTTGACGGACCTCGCGACGGGTCATCGTGGTCACGACGGGCCGCCATGGACTCCATCGTCCCATTCTTTGCAAATTCTTCTGCTGCTCTCTTTATTACCCTCGACTGCAGGTATGGCGGCTCGTCACAGGCACAACGGTGCGTCGAGGGTCTTCGTTCCATAACACTCTAACTCTTGGAATTTTGATACTGGCACTACTTCTCTGATCATTATGACGAATCAGAAAAGATGTACCATCATGGCTACGAAGGTCCTTCATGCACTTCGTAAGCCTACACTTGGTAACTTTTCTGCATTTATTGCTCAAAAACTTCCGCGTTCATCTTTTGACATATTACTTACAAATAAAGAGAAAATTACATAAAAATTAATACAAAAAGGCTTTTGGGCACAAACTAAACTTAAGGAAAAAGCAATAAAACTAATGTTAAACCATGGTATATCATAGATTCCAAAGAAATGGTGGCATTTCGAGAACACAAGAGCTCCCTTTAAATCCCATTCTTGTGATTGAATTGTTTGATGTGTGGGTATAGACTTTATGGGCCCTTTTGTGAGTTCTCACGGGATGACGTACATTCTTGTGGCAGTCCATTATGTGTCAAAATGGGTAGAATCTATCGCACTTGCGAAAATGAAGGGAAGAGTTTCACTGTGTTCTTGAAAAAGAACATATTTTCTAGATTTGCACCTGAACGACTATTGTCAGTGTTGGGGGATCCCACTTTTGCAATAAGATGTTTAAGGGATTATTCGGAAAATATGGGGTTCTCCATAATGTGGACACTCCTTACCATCCTCAAACTAGTGGGCAAGTTGAGGTGTCAAACAAGGAGATTAAGCAATTTTTTGCAAAAAACGTGAACGCTAGTAGAACGGATTGGTCAAGGAGTCATGATAATGATTTTTGGTCCTACCGGACAGCATAAAAGACTTCTATAGGTGTGTCCCATTACCAACTTGTATATTGGAAGCCTGGTCACTTACTGATTGAAATAGAGCATAAGGCCATGTGGGCAATGAAGAAGTTGAAAATGGATTTTAATAAGGCTGCGGAACAGAGGTTAAATGGGTTGAATGAGCTTGATGAATTTCTCTTGAAGGTATATGAAAATTCTGCCCTCTACAATGAAAATATGAAGAAGTACCATGACTAAAAGATTGAGAAGCGCAATTTTTTGGTTAGGGATTTGGTTCTTTCATTCAATTCTAGGTTGCGGTTGTTTCTGGGCGAACTCATACCCAAATGCAATGGTCCCTATTTGATAATCAAACTATTTCCTCATGGTGTGGTTGAGTTAGAGAATTAGGAGGGTGTAAGGTTCAAGGTGAACGGGCAGAGAATAAAAATCTAACTAGGTCAGAGTAATCAAGAGTCCTCTGTCGTGCCGAATTGTTAAATCAAGTGTTGATTGGGAGGCAACCCAATGTGTATCCTCTAGAAAACTTTAGGTATTTCGTCATTTTCTAGGCATAGTTGCATTGTTTTTGCTTTAATTACATATGTCACTTATGAATGTTCCTTTATTTTTCTTTATAGATGTTGGATAGAATAGAGAGTAGGGTCTGTGTCCAAAAAGTGTCCAGAAAACACAAAAAGATTAGCTTAATGTGTGTTAAGTTTGTAGGGATCAAATCACAAGAAATCTACAGAAAATTGGTCTGGTGCACCCATAGACGGACCTATCGACAGATCGTCGCCCCTTCGACGGACCGTCGGTAGGATCCGTCGTGACCAGGTATATTTTTAAAATTTTTCTAATTTAGTCCACTGTTGACGGAGGGGTCGATGGACTATCAACCGACTCATGGTTCATTGATGGGGAATTGTCGATCCCTCACTCACCAACCCGACCCGACACAATCCAGCTACATATTAAAAGTTTGTAAACTTTTTAGTTACCCACCTCTTCACATAACCTCCATAACTGTTTCCCTCCCTATTTCCTCTTGTTTTGCCCACTTCCTCACCCATTAGCTCCCATTCCATCATAAGATTCACTCACTTCCCACACTTCTCCAAACTCTATTCTCTTCCCGAATCTTCAATCTTCTTTAGTTTTCTTGCCGATCGGTGTTGTGGTTGGTGTTATTTATGCTCAACTACAAGTTTGCATACTCTTTTTTTCCTCCACTATAGTTTCCATGTATCTTCTTCTGATATGCTAGATTAACATTAATTTTTATGTTTACTTGATGTCTTACCTTGTGGCTATTGAGTTTGGGACCACTTTGCATGCTAAAAACATACACCTGAAGTCCTAAGTCCCTTAGAACACTTAAATTGAAAAGGATAAGGGTGTCTTGTTAAAAAAATTTTGTGTTTGCATGGTGTGTTTTTGACCTAGGGTTTTGATAAGTTGTAGTATGAAATGTTCAAACTATGATAAATCATGGCCTAGGAATGATGAAATGCTGGTTTAAATGTTAGGGAAACTTAAGGTCTCTAAGGATACTCTGAATTAGTACGTTGAGGGACACAAATTGGCTGAAAATTTCTGTCCCTAAAAGAAAGAACGAGACCCCGTCGACAGACTGTCGGTCCCTCGACGGACTGTCGTTGGGGTGCGTCAACCCCAACATATCATGACTATTCTAAGTGTCCGAACTTTTTTTTCTGCTCTAAAAAAATATTCTAAGTGTCCATAAATTGACCCCACTTACGGACCATTGTCCCTTCGACGACGCGTCCTGCACAACCGTCAACGGTGTCAGAACCTTTATTTCTGAGTTTCTAAAAACATTCTTATTAGTGTCCCTGGATGGACCCGTGATTGAGTCTATCTCGGGTGCTAGCAGAACTCCGATCTCCTCCCGCTTGACTCCATCTGCTACACTTGTCCCGCTTGCTAGGTTCCAAAAAATAGAGGCCTAAATTTCCACACTTCTACATAACTTCTAGCCTTGGATGCAGAGGTCTATTTCTGAGGCAGAGGAGTGGATAAAGAGGAAGATGGCCAGGCATGCTGAGCGGCAGATAATAGAGGTTCAACAGTGCTTGGATGCATTTGAGTTGCACTTTCTCTCCCAGCCAGCCACTACAATGGATTTGAAAAATCACCCAAAGTGCTGTGGAGAGTCTGAGAGCAGACTTGGATACCATACTGGATGCTCGGGTTCCTGAGTCTGAGGCCCCTTTTACAAAGCCCGCTGAGGAAACGATGTTGGATGCCCTATTCTCCACGACTGCTGCCACCACCTCGCCCATGAGATCGTTCCTATAGGCACTGAGTTAGAGATGAGGATGAGTCTCGGGCATGGAACACAGAGCGCAACGAGATGGAGGCCGTGAGGAGAGCCTCGCTGATTGATGAGGAGTACTGCCAATTAAGATTTCTAGAAGTGGCTGCTGGGGCATCTAGCTCCAGAATTGTGGAGGCGGAGAGGAGTACTACTGATGGTGTTGTTATTGCTGAGGACACCATTGATGGTGTCCCTACTACAGAGTGAGCGAGTTCTGGGAAACCAGACGCGTCATCTTTTTGATTATCTGCGCTTTGTGCCTAAGTTTTGATTCACCTACAACCCCATTTTATATACTTTTATGCATCGGGGACAATTGCATGTCTTTTTTTAGGGGTGGCATAAATGGAAAGTAAGTTCTGGTGAAGTCTAACTAGCCAAACTCACGATCCTCTCTTGGGGTTTTCTTGCATATGTTTTTTTTCCCTAAGAGAATGTTTATTTTATTGTTGAACCGATATGTTGGTACTTTTGTACATAGTACAAAAATGTAATCTTAAGCATGATGGCTAAACAAAATGATATCTTAATTTAAAGAAAATTCTGCATGACTAGGCATAGTAACTGATGAATGTGTGTCTTTAAGCATGACATAGAGATACACCACGACATGACCCTAAATCTAAAACTCGAACTAGGTATCTGATAATCTAGTAGAGTAATGTGATTTCAAGTGAGTGAGGAAAATTTTAATAGTCCACCATTGGTACTGAGCTAGAACTTGCCTGGTTAGTCATGCTAAAAGTAAGTTGTGATAGACAATTAGGAATGGATCATAGTCCCTTGTTCAAGATAGACAATATTTAACCTAGATAACAGAAATTGAATGAAATTAATCCCTTCTTGATCCAAATGATTTGATCTTTAAATAGACCTTTCTTTTTCACTTTAACTGATATTTTCTGGGAACAATGTGTTGGCCCTTGTCCCTCCTTGCACATGTGCACCTGAGCTTATGCCAAAATCATATGTTGAGTGTGGATAATGTGGAAAACAACATTATCGTGGACCTGACCCAACCTTGGGTATTGTGTACCTTCACTCATGGCAAAAGCATGAGTTAATGGTGGATAGTTAATGAATGCTCCGGAAAGTGGGGTTGAAAGAATAAAGAAAGACAAAGAACAAAAAAAAAGTTGAAACCAAAGTGAAAGTTTCTTTTGAAAAATCACTTACACAAAAGGAGAAAGAAAGGAGAAAAGTAAGGCGAAAGTATATAAAAAAAATAAGAAATAGGGCAGAATAAAACGATGAAAAGGTAGGACGCTTAGCCGTTATGTCAAGGAGAGAAATAAGTCACTAAAATACATCAAAATGTACCCTACCTTACCTTGAGCCTAAATTACAAGCTAAGAAAGACCTATCATGATTTTAAGAGTCGATTATGGTGAACTTAAAGAAGTCAAAATAAGGGCAAGCCTATGGCAACAAGTATAAAATAGGTGTGAAGTCGTTCTTAGGTGTTTAAAAAAATCTTCCTTATAGTCAAACTGAAATCATTATGTGAAAAATGAGGAAATTGTTTTCAAGTGAGGACACTAGTTGCAATACTGGAAAATTGGTACATTTGTGAGAGATCAAAGAGGATAGGTGTCAATGTGTGGTGAGTCTGTGTCATGGTCTGATCCACTTGAGCGGACCTAATACTTATAGCATGCATAAACATAATAAAAATAATCCGGATTGTTAGCCAGATGATTGTGAGAGCTAAAATAATTATACTCTTGTACAAAAGTTATGTGGTGAGTCATAGAGCGTCGCTTGAGGACAAACAACCAATTTATGTTGGGGGTGTTGATGTACCCATAGTTCACGGTACTTTTAATGATTTTTCCTTAAGTTTAGTGTGTGTCTAAGGCTTTTTTGTAATAGTTTTAATGTATTTTTCTCTTTGTTTGCAGGAAAACTGTCCAGAATGAAAACACGGAAGAAATATCTGAAATTGCAGAAGTTATGACCTATGATGCCATTGACGGTCCGTCGACCATCAACGATCCGCAGATGGCAACCGTCATCTGAAGAAAAATACTTTTGAAGGAAGATCGGGGAATTATGACCAAGTGTTGGGGTACTGAAGCTATCGACGGACAGTCATGTCCATCACGGATCATCCTGCTCATCCGTCATTGCTATTAGAGAGTAGCCCCTGTACCCGTCTTGTAAAGATTCTAAGTGTGGGGAAACGGAGGTCATCGATGAACCATTGTGCACTCAAAAGACTACCGTCATCCTGCTCTGTCGATGGTAACAGTGAGTTGGAGAGGAAAGCAGCTGATAAAGATTCAAGTGTGGAATGATGGGAGGCCTCGACGCTCAACCGGTCTGGTCGTCGACTTAGACGTATTTTTTAGGCAGATATTCATTAAATAGATTTCCTTTTTATGTTAGGACTTCTTTATTATAGATACTTGGAAAAATCCCATTTTGGGGATTTGATTCTTTGTTATTTTTTCAAATTTGTAAAATTGGTTGTTGAATATTGCGCTAATGGAAAATACTTCAATTTTTTTGGAATCATTTATGGCATCATTTTCTCGAATTCAACAAATTTTATGGATTTTCTTCAATATCATCAAAGTAAGAACATGAATTCTTGTCTAATCAATATAAATTGTGTAATTATTAACATGGGTAACAAAATCTTTAACTAGGGGTGTGGGAACCATGGTTAATTAACAAGGTAAAAATTAGCTAAAATAACAATTCTAGAATAGTGCCTTGCATGTATTGATAATTCTTTCATTTAGAAGCCTTTTAATGAGTGCACGCATTAGAACATGCCTTGTTGCTAATTGTCGAATCAAGGAGGTAGATAATAAGAAAAGAGTTATCAACGTAGATTTGGTATGCAAAATATAATAGGCTAGTGTTGATTAGTGCGAAGTAACAACTAAGCCATACATCGATTCTTGATGCTTAATATGAGGTAATTGTACTGTTTAGTAAAGCATACACACGTAGCTATACGAAGGTGCTGAGTGAAATTCCCTAGTTGCCGGACCAAGGAATTAGGGATACATAACTTACCACTTTGCATGCAAGACACTAGGAAAGGATTGTTATAGCTTGAATTACCGCGTTATGAACTTGTGGGGAACACTTATTCCCTAGTTAATCTCATCACTTGATAAATATCAAATATTCATACTTGATACTTGTTTACTTAGAAAAACTTAGTTTCTTTGGTTATTTAAACCTCCCCTCCCCTTTTATTACCTGTTTTCATAAAGGACTTGATTAAATAGAAGTAATTGTAGGTTAAAATTAAGTCTAAATCATTTTCCAAGTGGAACAGACCCTAACCTAATAGTTGGTTTTTTTACTTGATACGACCGCTTATACTTCTTTTAGAGAAGTAAATTTGAACGTATAAGCAGCCACCATCTTAGGACCACAATACACTTCCAAGGATATAGCACATATCACATTATAGCATAAGAGACAAGACACTTTCATATTGCATCCAAGACTCCTAACCTTAGCTAATCACACCATCATGTAGGGGTACATAGGTAAGGTTCATTTACCACAATCATATCATCAAAGGCATTACCTATACCTAACCCTAACCTACTCATACACATGCTCATTACATTAGTAATACAACCTATAAACTAGAATGGAAAATAGGTATGAAACTTCACATTGGGTGATCATTATCACAAAAAATTCAAAATATAATTGCCTTCAAGGCCCTGATATCATCACATGTACATTGAAAACAAGTAATTACCGCCACCATAAGTGGCTATACTACACAATTCCATACAAGGCCAATTCTTCTTGCAATATTATATAAAACTAGAGGAATAAGGAAATCTTACAAATTCCCCCTTGATTTGATCATCAATGATCAATAATAACAATCCATCAATATTACCAATATATGGTAGTATCTAAATGTATATTAACACAAATGAAATGATTCTTCATCTACTCTAGAATTAAGGTCACATTATGTACATTGCATTATAAATTTTTAGAGGATCAGACAACATAGGTCAATATTAAAACCTTGATTCACATTGATCAATTTCACATAATCCACCGTTACTTGACATCGTAGGCAGTATATAAAGTACAATAGTCATATACCAAATCATGACTCAATCATCAGAAAATCAAGGTCATATCATGTACACTACATCAAACTATAGAAGATATAGGAGTACATGTTAACCTTACCAAACATCCAAGCCTTAATCATCATTGATACACATCAATAATTCACCATCAATTTGAATACAAAACATTAGAAATAGACAATTCAACATGCTATAGCAATAATTCACTTAACATAGAATTGAGATTTTGATTTAACATAGGTTTATAATGAAATTAGATTGGAATTCACTTTAAAATTGATATATAATCATTAATTAATCATAAGCATGCTTTTGAAATCAATTCGAGAACAACACAAACAATTTGACCATGAATTCTCTTAGAAAATCTTTGAAGGAAATCTTTAGATGGTGGGCTATCCAAATATGAAGGATAACCATACCTTACTAGATGAATAAACCACGCAAAACTTGGTGAAGAATCCATGGAAATCCAATCTACAAGCTCACCTTGAGCCTCATCTCCAATGGAGGTGTCTAGAGAGGTTTCTTTTTGGAGGCGTGTCAGGTGAATTTCCCAATTCACCCTTCCATGGCAGGGTGTATGCTGCAATTGCAGGCAGTACCTATGGAAGCCATTCGACGAGGCATCGATGCAATTACGGCCCGTCCTGTTGCTCCATCGATGGTGACTGAGGCTACACATTGGGGGGTCATTCTCACACGGATAAGTGTTTATCTATGCCTCCCATCCCCCATCCCCCCTCTCATAGATGGGGCGTCGATCTAGGCTCGTAGGTAGATAATTCCAAGGCAGTGTCTATGCAGCCTTTGCGTCCTCCTTGAGTGATTTTTGCGGATCCCTTAGGGAGTCATATCCCAGACGTTTCCAATGTAAATACACTAATTAACATGTTAGGGACCTTCCATATTAGTTTTAGCATCAAAAAATACACTCAACACATCGAAACATTCTAGGAACAATCAAGTATATCCAAGGTCTAACTTTCAAATGTCTTGGACGTTAGACCTCCAAATGACTTCAAATTAAGCATGCAGACTGTAAAACACTTAATTAAAACATTTTAAACCTTTTTAAACACATGTGAGGCTCTTTGAACCCTATTTCATTTTGAGGGTCCTTATAATCCCCCACTTGGGAACATTCGTCCTCGAATGACACTTGGAACACTTTCAAAACAACAATCAATGAACAATAGACAAACTCGAAACATTAATAAAAGCATCACATAGAAGTAAATAAACAAAAATAACTAGGAAAACCAACTTACATACCAATTAGCACTCAATGCAACACAAGCATGAAGAACCTCTATTCACTCGCTCTTATATGCATCAAACACATAGCCTCTTGTCATGTTCATAGGAGGAACATATTTATCCTAATACTAACATGGTATTAGCATTTTATTGCATTAAATGATCATTATGCAAAAAAATTTAAGTCACACTTAGGAAGATTCGACAGCACTCAAGAAGAAGATAAGCACTCATACATCAATGTACATAGATTTGAGTTTAGAAGATCAACAAAGATCCTTATCTTCTAGAAATAATGCCATGAAGGCCATACTTAACCTTACCATACTTACTTATATTTAAGGAGTAATGTCCTTCTCCTCAACTGTAACGACCCGAAAGTACCCCCTACAAGATAGGGAGAACCCTTGGGTCATGACCAGGAGTACTTAAACTTTTCAGGTCTTCTACAAGCCCTTAAACTATCATTCATGACATAAGACATGAAAAGTTTTGCGGATTTAAAACTTTTCAAAACTTTTAATATAAAAAGGAATTCTCTTATAAATACTTAGAATATCTCATAGTCAATAGCAGACCATAGAGACATGACATAAATAACTTTGGGACATGACCCTTTACATTTAAAGGAATACATAATAAGTCTTAACATAAGGAAACTAAGAAGATATGAATTAAGCCCCCGGATATATGAGTACACACTTTGTCTTGAGAGGAAGTTTCCCAAGCTTTTCCATCTACACTTTAACCTTGCTTCCAAAACCTTTACTTATAGAGTATAGAATAGTATGGGTTAGTACAAACCAATGTACTAAGTATGGCATATGCAAAAACATGCAAGAAGGAAAATTTTAGTAAAAACACTTTTTCATGCAAATTAAGTATAAAATTCATGAATATATAAGTAAAACAACATAATTATCATCATTTAACACTGAAAGAAGAATTTCCAAAATTTTAGCAAAATAAGCCACTTTACAGTAAACTTTCAAATTGTTACAGTGAACTCGTTTTGGATATTAGAGTGAACTAGTCCTATTCTAAGGAGTGAACTTCCAAGGCCAAGCAAAGAGTAAGTGAACTCATTTCCGTAGGATTTTTCCTAACTAAAAATTATCCTAAGACAAACCAAAGTAAGACATGAAGGAAATATGCATATGCCTCTTTCAATACACACCAAAGCGATCCTCAAGACTACTCCTTTTAGGCTAACTCACCTGAGGAGAACAAGCCCCCACTCAATGACAAGAAATTAGAAACACCCAAACAACCCACCAAGACTTCCCTTTAGGAATGCCTACTTCGTTCAATGATTAGACGTCGTCCCAAACAACCACCTACCCTAATTAGGAAACTCTTATAGAAGTCATGGCACCATGGCTACTCTTTCGGAAGGTTTGCTTAGTGCAATGGATAGATAGTGTCCCATTCCACTACCTAATCTAAGTAGTATGTTCTTTTAGGAGACTTAGTTCATTAAATTCACATAAGGCTCACCAAAACTCCCCTTTCGGAATACCTACCTAGTGCAATCTGTAGATTGCGTCTCATACCACCACCTACCCTAAGTACGACACTCTTTTAGAAGACTTAGCATTTTTGTTCCTTTTGTTGGGGGTTAGCTTAACCTACATAGAACGTGACATCTAGATATGGAATCACGATATTAACCCATATAGGATGAGGGATCCTCACTTTCCTAGAGTAAAGTCATTTTGTTACCTTTAACATGGCTTGCCCAATAGCTACACCTATGCGGCTGCATAGATAAGGGATAAGGAGATTGCTACTAAGTAACTCATTCTTTACTAACAAGGAGTACTCATCTCAAGAGGTAAATTGGAATGCAACATCTCAACTCACAAAGTGTAACAACCACTTCTTCATATCCTCTTAGTGATAGGCATAACTTCCCTCAGCTTCTCAACATTATAAACTATAGGTTAGGATAACTACTGAACACCACATCTCAACTCACGAAGGGAATTCATATTCCGCCCTATCTCAGAAAGCTCTTAGGATGTATTGGGGTTTCTCCCAAACATTTAATCTTAATTCACGAAGAATGTTCACCCCAAAACTCCACTTTTTGACTTAACATAGATTCATTCATTCAATAAAGTGTGAGTATGTGTGTTCATGTGAGCACACCTTTTACATTAACATCATTTCATTTACATTTAACTTCTATACATGCTTATACTTTCATTCATAACATCACACAATTTTTAACTTGTTTCACATAATTATATAAGTCATTTAGGCATAATCCTTATCATACTTTTCACAAGAAGATTTATAAAAACACATTAAAAAGAATAACTTCATTTCCATCTTTCTTCACATATATGACTCGAGTCCTCATTCACAATGTATTAATCACTATACATTTTTACAATTCATGTAAACACCGCCATTAAAAAGGTGGACCATACCACTAAAAAAAAAATTCATAATTAAAGCTAAACAACTTAACCAACTTACCTTTTAATCCAAGATTTCCTCACCTATAACATTTTACTCAATATTTCATCATTATATAGACCTTAGTGCAGTATCAAAACAAATATCAACCATAAGAAACTAAAGCCCAAAAGACTACCAATTCATGCTCATTTAACCTATTCCTTAAGACACAATTTGATAAAAAGCATTAACATGACTTCATTGAATTTTTAGCATTAAAATCGTCAACTAACCTTATAAACATCATTTTTAAGCTATTCAAAATGTTTTCATGCAAGACCCAAATTCAGAGTTGAAGATAGGAGAAACTAGGGTTGAAAAATTCTTTTTCAAATCCTTTAGAAAAGGGCTCCTTGAATGGAAGAGAGTTAAAGTATGGATACCATACCTCACATTGATTAAAACCCAATGATAGTTTATGATTAATCTACCAACAACAACACTCCTAGTTCCTTCTTGAGTTCTAGCTTCCACAATGACTTGAAAGAGTCTTCTAAGATGGAGGGTTTTTGGGTTTTACGAAATCAGGTCTAAAATTAGGTCTTAGGGTTTAAATAACTTTAATAAACCTAATAAAACCTAAAATAAATGTCAATGGTTCATAAAATACTTTGGGAGAATTTAACAAAAACCCCAAGCCTTGGTAGAAAAATACAGCTTTTGGACAGCTTCCATCGACGGTTTGCAACCAACGGACCATCTGTCCATCAAACATCGTTGGTGGGGTATCATGGTTTGATACTTATATCCATTTGGATCCTTGAAAACCTCCTTTCTAGTTCCAATCGTCGGGTTAAGTCGATGGGCCGTAGGTTGGACCACTGGCCCTTGTTTGCCCTCGTTGGTGGACATTCCCAATGAAGTTTTGAGTCCTTCTCTAGGGACCCTTGTGGGTCCTAGGTGGTGTTTTACCCATAATTTAAACCCCAAAAATAATTTATCTAGGTCGTATAAACATCCCACATCAGTTGCGTTTAAAACGACATGTAAAATTCACTCAAAAACACAAAGATACACAAGCACTCTCTAAGGCACACTTTGGGAACTTCATGAACATTTGACCTCCAAACTTAACCAAACTTCACACACTTCCTAAAAACATCAATGTAACTCATTTTAACTTATAATTATACTGAAAGAAGTTAATGAAGCTCTAGTTAACCTTAGTCGTTTTAGGGCGATACATTCTCCCCCACTTGTAACAACATTCGTTCTCGAATGACACTGAACACTAAGACAATATAGGAATCAATTAGCCTCATATAACACATAACAATAAATTATCAAACATTCAAAATCAAATAACCAACAACGAGTACAATTTCACACTTTGCAATACTAGCACTTTGAATCAACTTTCACATTTCAAAATATTCTCTTATCGTTCACTTATGGAGGAAGTACCTTCTCAAACATTAAACATACTTATATACAACACTTTTACACACATAAGTTCCACAATTCATCACAAAGCAATTTTCTTCAAAAATGAGAATTTTCATAGTGCGCATCACTGTACACAAGCAATGCTGCAAAACTTCACAAATTCAACTCTCACTTACATTTCTTCACATGGAGGAACTACATTATCCAGCTTTAAGAATGATCATAAACATCATTTCTAAACACGTTGAAACCATAATTGATGAAAAATGCAATTTTCTCAAAATTTGGACTTACTTACAGTGAAATCAAAACTTCAATGTGTCTCACGTTTAAAATGCAATAATGCACCTTTCAATCAACTTTAACAAGAATACATGAAAAATGAGAGACAAGACCATACCATCTTAATCCAAAGAGATTTGGTAAGTTTCATTAAATGCAATGTGAGAGTAGCATCCCATAGTACCACTCCCACTTAGTGACCCTTGAAGCTTCTCCTGGACTAAGTACACTACATGAAATTCTACTAAACATTCATTATGCAAGACTCTTGATCATTACCAAAATACTAAGGATTTGGTCTCAAGCTTGAATAAGAACAAAAAGGAAGGATGAGGATATCAACTACCTTTCTACTTACTCATTCTCCCCCACTTAGGATAAAGCCATCTTCAGGTCTCATACTTCAAAGTACCATTACACCTCTCACAAGGTAGGAACTAATACTACCCTCAACTAATGCACATCAAGACTAAAACTCAACCTTACAAGTTAAACATAACAGTTTCCTCTTAGTATTCAAGCCTAGAAAAACTTTCTTAAACATCACCTCATTCAACTCTTAGGCACAACTTAACTCAATCTCATGGAACAAAGCTCCCTTACTAGGTTTTAATACCAGATTTCCTCCTTAGTGAAAGCCTACACAACAACCTCAACAAAAACACAAGAACAACTATTAAAACATTAACCACAAAAGAGGGTTGCCCTCAACTCCTGCAAAATTTCCACATTCTTTCAATATTCCTCAAATTTACACCTTTAAGCATTTCTAACATCATTAAACTGTAACATCCAGAAAATGTACTTCTCTAGTGAAGAGCCTATTAAGTTTTAAGAATAGGTATTGGGGGTACATAGGCATCCCAATGCCTAATATTGAGTAATATTTTAGGCATATTAGAAAATATTGACTTAAGGGTGTTTGCAAATTTGTATATATACACAAGGGTGTATATTAAAAATTCAAGATAGTCTAAGAAATATACCTGCGATGAAAAACCTAATCTAAAAATACACATATTCATTCTCCACCCAACACTTATATTAAAAATTCAAGATAGTCTAAGAAATATACCTGCGATGAAAAACCTAATCTAAAAATACACATATTCATTATCCACCCAACACTTGGTACTATGCATCCAAGTGTCAAGCCTAGGTACCATGGCACATGATCATTTAAAATGATCATATAGATTAAGTAGTGCACAAGGACATAGTGAGGATCCTTGGGACAATAAGTAAACATTTCAATGAACCTTCAAGAATAGTTAGTGAGGAAAGTACAAGCAACACATGTTAAACCGGCCAAGGGGGAGGGGTGGTCCACGCGACCACCCTAACCAAATTCGGTTAGGGTAGTTAGGGGAAGGCGTGCGCATGGGTCCATCCATGTGGGGCCAAATCCCTAACAAACTCTAGACTCTAAGACCTAGTCGGGTGACACTAAACCGTGTAACTAAATAAGAGACAACCTAGTACCTAACCTTGGATAGTCCAAAAGGGTTAGTTATGGTTCTAATTACTTAGGGGTACTTTAGTAAAAAATGATATGCCCCTTAATTAATTTAATTAGAGACATAATTAATTAATGAAAATTCACAAGCGAAGCTGAGACCCTTAGCAAATTTTTAGATTTGGCTAAGTCAAATGTTCTCCTATCTGTAGTCAACTTAGGAGGGGTGTTTTAGTAATTAAATAATAATTTACTTAATTAATCAATATCAGTTCCTAAGTTTAATTAGTCAATATCAGTTCCTAAAAGTTAGACTCACGTTAAAACACTAGAAAAATCACGACACAAAATAGTAAGCAATCATGAGAAAAACAGTGAGCACAACGTAGAAAAAAAATAAAAGTTCTCTTAGGCGAATTCAAGGTATTCTTCAAGGTTTTTGTTCAAGGTGATCTTCGTAGATTCAATTCTACATAAAATATGGATTTTATCTTTTGTTTTCCTTTCCCCAAGAGGCTTTTCAAACATTTTATGAATTCAAGAATATGGAAAGCTAGGGTTGTTCCCAATGACATTGTTGAATGTCTATTTCCCTAGTTATCCTTGTTTTGCGATTCTAATAGTATGTAGAAGTAATCTCGAACATGATTTTGTTATGTGGTATTAATCTATCATTATTTTGTAGGGTTTTTGATCTTTTAATGACTAATGAGGCCTATAGAATTGATTCGTATGATAAGGGTATTAATTTACATGAGTTGAAGAATGTTGTAATGATTAATTGTGTTAGAGAAGATGAAGTTGGTATGAATAGTTCATGAATTTTAGTTCACTGTTAATGGATGACCTGTTTCTAATGATTAGATCACTATAGTATATTCATGAAGTTTATTGAATTGGCTACAGATATTCTCATGATTATTATCTAGTGAAAAATTTTCTTATGCCAATAAATTGGCTAACAATATTTTAGATTACCACAATATGTTAAAGTTTGGCTAATGGCAACAAATTGACTTACAATGTTATGTCCAAAATGTTCAATAGAATTGGCTTATGATATTATTTCCAAAATATGGTATAAAATTGGCAAATGACCAAGTTATACCAACTTAAGGATAATCAATGTAACTCAATGAATTCATAACCAAGCGTATGCCAATCATTGAGACAAGTCCCAACATACTCTATCCAAATGCACCATAAATATAGAAGTACATTGAGTATGTTTATAACATTCATACAGAGTGGTATAAAGCTACCAAATGACATTGAACAATAAAAGGTGAGTAATAACATAATCAAAAGCTTAAGAATTATGAATGTGAGTAGAATCAGGCGTTAAAAGAAGTGAGACAAATCTCACTCACTCCTATGAAATTATGTTAAAGATAGTCACATAAGACGGTATTAATAATCATGAGACAAGTCTCATTAACACCAAGATGATAATGTAAGGATAAATTCAAATTTTAATCAATTAAAGAAAACAATGACCGGTTATCCAAAGAGTTAAGTAAACCTTATAAGTAGAAGCAAGTTTCCATAATGTTTGAGTCAACTCTAAAAGATGTAAAGAAAAAGAAGTTGATCAATGAACCGATAGAATATCAATAACCTTGTGCCAGCACATGTAACCATTATGAGACGAGGCTACACCAAGGTGGATAATCAGTCTCTGTATGTCGCCTAGTCTTCGAACTATGTTGCAAGCATAGGATTTAGCTATTGGATTCCACCTAAGAGAGCTAGGTATGATGTGATTTCACTTTGGCCGGTGAAATCACCCCTTTTGAGTGTGGGGTAGACTCTTGTTACATGTTTAGCTCACATGATCTATGTCGGTTAAATGCTCAAAGAAAGTATTCGGTTCACTTTAGCCGTGAACCATCTCTTTTCGGTGTGGGGAAGACACTTGACTTGGTTTCAATTTATCCGGTGAACCACCCTTTTTGGTGTGGGGCAGACACTAGATTTCATGTTTAGCTGACATGATCTAGGTTCACATTGATCGCTTAACTACTCCTTTTCGGTGTGGGAAAGACACTAGATTTTATGTAATCTCGCATGATATTAATGCTAATGATTTTCTAAAGAAATTATGCAAGAAAGAATAAGAAATGTAAGTTCAAAGTGGCTAAAAAAGCAAGATCCTAAGTATGTCAAATCATATGTGATTAATAGAACTGAAGTTTTAACAAGTTATTGACTTGTGCCAAATCAAGATATATTCTCCAAATATATTCACGTTATGCAAATGACCAAATGATGGGCATAGCCAAGTAATATTATGCCAATAAAGGGGAGTAAAACATCATGGCCAATAAAAGTCCAACAATATCCATAGTATGAAAATGATGAAATAAGTGTCCTAGCCAATAAATGTTCGCTTATAAAGAATTCATGCCCAATCTAACAAGAATGGAAGGAGTAACTTATAGTAAGAGTAGCGAAACCATTTCCTTAGTCTTTTGGATTACATACCTGATTCATTGTAGGTATGGGACTACAAGGAATTATTGCACTTGTGAGTAAAACATAAGATTAAAGAGATCTTTGAACTACACAACAATAAGAAGAAAAATACCAAAAAATAAAGTATTGGGGAAGGATCTCTCTAGGTTGGAAGATCCATTGAAGCAGTTTAGATCAGCGATCTCCAGACTTTGGTAGATCCTCTTGAGTTTGAGGATGCTACACCTATCATTCTATCTTATCACTTTAAACATAAGTAGTGGATCTTGTCCCTAGTGTTTCATTTCAGACTTTTATTTAAAGCTTTGTATTAAGGTTGTTTGGAAAACTATTAAGATATATTGGTTTCTTCATTGAATTAAATAATTGATTGTAACTGTTTTTTTAGTTTTATCTCATTAGAATATTATTATACATAATAACTATATGAAGTCTATGCATACTTCACTATCTTTTAAAGTTTTAAATTTTCCACAAATTTACCTATATGATTGTGATGTAAGCTAAGTAGAGGCTTGTCTGCGGCCTCTGAGAGGTTAACGACGTCGGTTGCATTAGGATTCTTGAATCGGGGTGTGACAAACATGGTATCAAAGCATGAGGTTAAAATACCTAGGAACTAAAGCTTCAAACAGCCACGTTACGTAGTTTCTAATTAATGGATATGAAGTGCCCCACAATCATGACTTAGAGACTAAGTGATGATAAGAAATATCTCTTTTTCTACTCTTTATCGTGTTGTGTAGAGCTTTTACCATTTGTGTCATTCTAGCATCTAATTCTCTTCTTGTGTGTGCGAGTAGAATAATAAACATGAGAAGAAACGCAGGCAAAGAGTTGGAGAAGCAAATGCTGGGGGAAACCAAGATCCTCCTCAAACCCCAGCTGCTGCAGTGCAAGTTCTTGTCAACCTAGCTGCATTGACGGATGGAGAAGTAAGAGAAACACTAGTTCATATTGCCCAAGCCATCAATACTCAGGCACAAGCTATCACTACCCAAGCCATTTGGGAAGGTGAACACAGGGAGAACCCACATGCTAGCAACATGGCTAGAAGATTGAGTAACTTCACTAGAATGAATCCTACAGTCTACTACGTGTCTAAGGCCAATGAAGATCCCCAAGAGGTTGTGGATGAATTTCATAAGATTATTTGTTCTATAGGTGTTAATGAAGAGGAAAAGGTTGAGTTGGCTTCTTAGCAAGTCAAAGATGTGTCTCAGGTGTGGCACATGGTGTGGCGAGATGGCTGAGCACCAGGAGAAGTTCCCATTACTTGGGACGTTCTTAAGACTAAATTCCTAGAGAGGTTCTTTCCAAAAAAAACCAGAGAGAGGCAAAGGTTGATGAATTCATAAACTTAGAACAGGGAGGTATGTAAGTTAGGGAATACTCCATGAAGTTTTGTAATGTTTCCAAATATGCTTCTTCTCTGGTGTCTAATAGCAGGGATGATATAAGCAGGTTAGTGACTGGTGTGTCGGAGGATTTCGAGGAGGAATGTCGGGAAGCCATGTTGCATGATAACATGGACCTTGGTAGGTAGATGGTACATGCACATCAGGTTGAGGAGAGTCGTCAAATAAAGATAGACCGATAGATCAAGAAATCTAGGTCCTCCTATTAGTCCAGTTCGAGCAATGGTAATAATTCATTTTGAATTTTTGGATAGGCCCAAGTTCAAGAAGGGGAACAAGTACTTAGGTAATCTTACTCCTTCTAAGAACACTAATGCCAAGGAGGGGAATGATAGAAATGAGCAGCGTGATAGAAAGTCTTGGGATAAGTGTGGTCATTTGCATGAAGGTGATTGCTTGGTAGCTACTAATATCTGCTATACGTGCGACAAGAGTGGGCATATTTGTAAGGATTTCCCACAGATGAGGAATCAGGACAGGACAAATGCGCAGCCTCGGTCTAATCCTACTGCTGCAGCCAAATCTCCCAAGAGGAAAAGATTCTATGCTTTGAAAGGTTTAGAAAATAAAGAAAAGTTAGTTGATGTGGTCACTGGTACGTTGCATGACTTCTCTTTTCCTTTGTATACATTGTTAGATCCAGGATCCACTTTGTCATTTCTTACTCCTTTAGTAGCTAATAAGGTTGACTTGCTTCATGATATCTTGCATGAGGCTTTTCTAGTTAGAACTCCCATAGGAGACGACATTAGATCTAAAGAATATATAGAGAATTCCTAATTAATATTGTTCATATAGTCAACAATACTGACCTAATAGATTTAGCCATGCATGATTTTGATATAATCTTGGGTATAGATTGGCTCCATAAGCTTTATGATACAATAGACTGTAGAAACAGGGTAGTAAGGTTTCAATTTTCAAATGAGTTATAGTTGAAATGGGAATGGCGTAGTTCAAATCCAAAGAGACAAATTGTTTCCAATCTTAAAGAAAACAAAATGTTATCTAAGAGGTTAGGAGCCGATTAGAACCTTTCTTACGAAGAGGTCTCTGTTGAAATTTAAGATCGCCAAATGAAACGGTTGAGGCAAAAGGAGGTTTCCACGATAAAGGTATTATGGAGAACAACGTTGTTGAGGGAGAAACATGGGACGCCGAGGACTATATGAGATCCTGTTACCCTCACTTATTCAGTTCTTTAGGGTAGATATACTCTTAATTAGTCTGTTTAGTTAATGAGACTCTAAATCTTAGTGCATTAGGCGGTTTTGTTGTTCTAAGTCCATAATTGTGTGTTTTATACTTGGACTTTATGAGTTAATATAAGGTCATGCATGCATTCATGCTGCTGTTTTTGTATAGCGTTTGCGTGATTTATGTGTTGCATGAGTGTGATGTGAATTGAGTTAAAGTAAGATTGAGAAGGAAGTTCCTCAATCTCTGATATGAAGCTTCTGATAAGCTTTGAATAATATGCATCATCCAGAGTAAGTTGTGAATCAAATATTCACAAGAACGAAGTTTCAAGCATGTTGATGTTTTTTCAAAAATACCCTCTCTAATTAAAAATGATGTGTAGTGTAATTAGGGGACAAATGTTCCTAATGTGGGGATAATGAAACATTCTAGAAAATGTACTCGTCTAGTGATGAGCCTATTAAATTGTACGAATAGGTATTGGGGGTAGATATGTGTAAGACCCCGAAAAGGAAATAGGTAAACTAGGGCCTTAAATGTATGTATTCATGGTGTAAGGTCCTAAATATGTCTAATATATGGTATAAAGGTAGTAGATAATATATTAGGAGCATTAGAAGTCAAACGTCAAGGGTCGACTAAGACATTCAACGAGTAAGTCACCTATATGCCTACATATGTGTTTTTATGTGATATTGTGTGATTAATGAGGTTTTAAGGTCTATAAATGAGTTATTATATAGCATGTATAGGCAGTGTGTCAAGTTTCGTTGAGTTTGGAGGTCAAACATCCAAGAAAATCCGTGATATTCGAAAGATCTTCCTGGAAATGACCTTGTGTGTCTAGGCATGTTTCGTAGAGTTATACGTGTTCATTTTGGATGAAACTTATGTGAGAGGTGTTAAGATCATAGAAGATCGTATTTGGGTTGGAAAATTCCAGGATATTATCCCCAAGGATTATCCAAGGGTCCTTGAGGAAGTACCCAAACTAAATGTAAAGACAGTCCCAGGCAGCTCAAACGATAGAGGCATCAAAAGCTCGTGGGCCAATCGATGCCCCATCGATGCGTGTCATCGGTTGAAACTTAGTCTTGGGAGGAATGAGGACCTTGACAACTCTCTAACCCAACCAACGGATAAACATGACGGTGTGTTTTTGGATGAACGTTCCATCGACTGTCCATCATTGATGGTTATGTCCCTGCGTGCAGTTTCACTGCCAAGCTATATGTGAATTTGTAAATTCACCCCACTTACAAAAATATACTTTAGAGGTTGATAAAGTGTATATTGGGTATTTAAATGTGTATATAAGTGTTAAACACATTGAATACTTCATTCTTCAAAATCAAATTCCCAAATTCCCTTAAGAAATCCCAAAATCTCCATTGAAGTTCAAAGTCAAGGGACAACTTGGAGGTGAAGTTTTGAGTGGAAATTATTTATAAAATTGAATAATTATCATCAATGAGGTATATATATTGATCCTTTAAACTCTCTTCATCAAGGAGCCCCAATTCTCAAGATGTTTTCAAAGTTTCTAAAGTTAGATTGTCCAATTTCATGATTCTACCATGAGTTCTTGCATTAATTATATCTAAACATTGAATAATTAAATAATTGATATTTTATTGATGATTTTGATATAAATTACCTGTGAACCCATGAATTGGATGAACCCTAGATTTTGATTAAGTTATGGGTTACTTGATATTAACCTAATGTTGTTGAATTCTAGTGTAGATTTCTAATGGCTATCTAATGATGTAAGAATTGTGTTCAATTTATATTTAGGTTATATTAGATTGTTGAATCTATATTTAATTTACCTACTTTAATTGATTATCGTTGTTTCTACATTGAATTATTGTTCACGGCCATTGGTAAGGGCCTTATGCTATTGAATTGGATGAATGAACATCAAGTTGAGGTGTTGATGGAGTAAGCTGCCCTATTTATCTTATATTAATGTTATTTATACTTCAACTATGTTTTGATTGGTAAGGTTCACTTATGGTGGCAGTTTTATGTGAAATGATGTGGCCTTGTCTGCGTTACTTAGTGCATTATGATGATCATGGCCTACTCGGCACTACTTAATGTAATGTGGCTTGGATAATGTGAAGTATTATGATATCTACTTTTTAAGTAAAGTGAAAGCATATGTGATCTATTGATGTTATATAGGTGATCATGTTAGACTATGACTATGAGCTTATATGTGTAGTCTTTGATATTGATACATGATTGTTCCGACTTGACTGTGTGAGTTATGATGGGTATATTGATAATGATATAGTAATGTATAGGATGACATTAAGAAAATAAGGGTCACTCCTAAGTGCTTTAAAGAATGATATGCTATATGTGATAAAGTGAAGGTATGTAGTGTCTTGTTTGGTAGACTTATGTCCCTTACTTGGTATATGAATGAATATTATTATATTATGAGATATCTAGAATAGGTAGGCTTAGTGAACCCTTGACATGTACGAATGACAAATATGTGAGAACTTAGGGGATTTTGAGGGGGTCATGTATGTGGTAAATGTTGAAGTCGAGATTCGTAAGGGTATCCTTCATGTAAAAAAATGGTGAATTTGAGGTTAATTGGCTGGAAAAGCAACATATTACTCCTTAAGAAAGTCATAATGAGCTATCATAGTCGCCATTTAAAGGTAGCCCTAGTGGAACTCCTTGGTATGGTGAATGTTATAGGGTTATGAGCTAGATAAGGAACCCTATTCATGTGATCCTTTAAGGTTAATTACTCTATGAGAACCAAGGCTAGAACCAAGTGATTATATAATGTGAAGTAGCTCTACTTGAGAATGAGACTAGAGTACAATGTACCTCTACTTGAGAATGAGACTAGAGTACATAAAAGCCCTTCATACTCCTGAACTATGTGCCTTCATAGATATGTCCTAATTCTACCCTTGGCAAGTAGAACACCCTCATTGGAGTTGTTTAGAACTCCGGATTCCATGTCTAGCTATCACGGTCTATGTCGATAACTTCCTATTCTCAAAATGTGGGATACTTACCAGTACTAGAAAACTTCTATGAAGTTTAGGTGGTGGTATGAGACTCTATCTAGACATTGCACAATAGGCTTTGAAGGTGTTAGTTATAGTCCCTAGGTTCTGCCCAAGACCATAACTTGAATGTCCTCTATGTGATGT
>JAKWJD010001766.1:16036760-16201953 GCA_027705065.1 Solanum peruvianum | reverse complement strand
TTCCACTATATAAGAATACAAGTCAATGCATAGTTAGACTCTAAGTCTCTTTTGCCATCTTAAACTTAACTTTATAGAATAGATTAGGGAAATGATCCTTTAACATAATAACATAATATTTAAGCTATTACAATACATTGAATATAAACTTGACAGAGGAAATCCTTGGAACATAAGGATTCCTTTCCTTGAGCTTCGGAATTACATATCAAGCTTTTACCCTAGAGACATTCTTTTAGCATCCACAACCTACACTTTGAGTAAAAAGGTAGAGAAGAATGGTGTCTGTACAAGAATGCACTAACTATGCTAACAATGCCATAACATGTATTTAAAAGGGACATTTTACTTGACACCATGCATCATGCCTTTTTGTGAAACTTTCATAAAACCTTGATACAATAGCATTTATTCCATTTACATATTTCATATAGGCATATACAATAGTCAAACATCACATAAAATCCCACATAGAATTTAAGTAACATTTGGAGTCACATTACAATAATCTCTTTTCCAATTACTGTAAGCTTTCTTTCTTTAAACATCATAACTTCACAAGTAATCCTATAGTGATACTTTATGCTATGCATCACCGTAAGGCCACAAAGTACTAATACATACAACCTACATAGAAACACATACCATCACAAAAGTATAGCAAACCATAAGAAATATTCAAGTCAAGACTTACAACATCATTACAGTGAACCATAATTTACTTGCACCTATGCTAACTTCATTTCCGTAGAACATTAGAAGACCTTAATCATAATCATATTCTAGTCTACTAGTGCAATGTGAGTGTGAAGTCCCATAACCTCACACCTACTTAGTAAACCTATCATAAGACCACAAGCCTTAACATACACTTCATATACCAAACATAATACAATAGTCAACTATAAACACTTCAAGTAGGACCTTAGTCACATAGTTATATTAGAACTTCATATCATGCATATCATCACATCATGCAGACACTAACACAATTTCATGCACGAGAACCATAAACATATGCACATACAGTAAACCACTTTCCTAGGACTCCCTTAGAGAGATACCTGTGTCACGAGTCAAAAGAACCCCCTAGAAGCTACTCAAACCCTCGGATCATGGCAAGGAGTACTTGACCCCTTTGGAGTCTTGTACAAGACCTTCAACTATCATTCATTACATAAAACATCAAAAGTAGTGTGAAATTTAAAACTTTTCACGATTAAATTAATAAAAAAGAATTCTTCCATAAATACTTAAGAAATCTTATCGTCACAAGATAAATATAAGACACGACAAAACTACTTAGGGACACGACCCTTTACATTTGAAAGAAATACATAAAAAGTCTTAACATAAGGAAACTAAGAAGATAAGAATTATGCCCTTGACTATATGAAGACACACTTTGTCTTGAGGTGAAATTTCCCAAGCTTTTCCTTATAAATTCAACCTTCAAAAGCTTCTAACCTATACTTATATTATAGAAAAGTATGAGGTTAGTACAAACAATGTACTAAGTATGGCATATGCAGAAATATGCATTAAAGGGATATTTTACTAAAATAACTTTTCATGCCACTTAAGTAAAATATTCATGATTTAAGAAGTAGAACAACATAAGAAACATCATTTAATACTTAATAGAAGAATCTTATAATTTTAGAATTTGTAGAACATATTACTGTAACATTAAGGACTTTATAGTGACATTAAGGACTTCATAGTGAACACATTACAGTGAAGATCATAATGCAAGTCATGCGAACCCTTTTTCCTTTAAAATTTCCCTAACCCATGTTATCCTATTTTCCCTAAAGTAAGGCAATAAGGGATTGCCCATACACACCCTTCAAGTCACACTAAAATAATCCTTAATACCACCAACCATAGGCTTACTTTGTAAGGGAAATCAAATCCACACTCCCAGCTAAACAAGTACCATACATACATTCATACGAACTTAATGTAAGTGCCCTTATCCAATAGTACTTATAGGTCATACTAAGTTCAATGTGAGAGTAGAATCCCATACTACTACTCCCACTTAGTGCTCCTAATAGCTTCCGTTGAATTTGAAAACTTTACAATGACAACTAAATTTATAGTAAACTAGACCAAACATTACAGTGAACTCAAAAGACAAGAAATATAGTGAACTTCCAAAAGTATTTCCAATAATGAATAAACATCATTTCTGTAGGAGTTTCCCTTCAAAGGTTATCGGAAGATTCACTAAGGTTAGACATGAAGAAAGTATTAACATACCTCATTCAATACACACTAAAGCGACTTTCGAGACTACCTCCCTTTCGGCATACTCACCTCGGGATAACAAGCACCCACTCACTAGCAATACAATAGAAGAATACCCAACAGAACACCAAAGTCTTCCCTTTCGGAATGACTACTTAGTGCAATAAGTAGATAGCGTCCCATACAACACCTACCCTAATTAGTACACCTTTTAGAAGGTTTGACACCAAGTCTTCCCTTTTAGAAGGTCCTACCTAGTACAATGAATAGATAGTATCACATACCACCACCTACCTATGTAGCACGTTCTTTTAGAAGAATTTGTTCATTCAATTCATATAGGTAGCACGTTCTGTTATAAGACTTAGTACTTTCATTAGTTTTGTGGGAGTTAGCTTAACCGACATAGACCATGAGCGCTAGACATGGAATCTTGATATTAACCCCTATTGGATGAGGGATCCTCACTTGTCTAGAATGAGGTCATTCTCTTAGGTTTTACATTGCTTGACCAATAGCTACACCTATGCGGGCACATAATTAAGGTATAAGGGGATTTCTACTAAGTAACTCATTCTCTACTAACGAGGAGTACTCATATCAAAGGTACATTGAAATACAACATCTCAACTCACAAAGTGTAATCCACCTATCCTTCATATCCTGTCGGTGCTAGGCATAAATCCCCACGGATTATCAACATTATAAACTATAGGTTAAGGAAAACTAGTGAACACCACATCTCAATTAACGAAGGGCATTTACCCTATAACCTATCATAGAAAGTTCATGGGATTTAGTGGGGTTGCTACTAAACACTTCAACTCAACTCATGAAGAGTGTTCACCCCAAATCTCCCCTTTAGGTCTTAACTGAGCTTCATTCGTTCATTCAAGTATGAGTGTGTGTACATGTGAGCACACCTTGAACATAAGCTTCATTTCCTTTACATTTGACTTCTATACATGCTTAGACCTTCGTTCATCACATCACACACTTTACGTACTTCACATAATCATATAAGTCCTTTATGCCTAATCCTTAACATACGTCTCATAGCGAGCTTCATAAAACAATTAACAAGAATAATTTCTTTCAAGCATACACTCTAGGATACTTCACATAATTACTTTATAAGGCACATTTACCAAAAAGGTTATATTTATCATCTTACTTCGCATAAAAAGACTTCATAGCCTCAATCACAATAAACTTATAACTTCACATTCATACAATTCAAGTAAACACCGCCACCAAAATGGTGGACCATACCACTCAAGAGTATTTCAAAATTATAGCTAAACAACATAACCAACTTACCCTTTAATCCAAGATTTCATCACCTATAAATCTTTACTCAATAATTCATCCTAATAATCCCTTTGGGAAGTAGCTAAACCACAATTACAAGCATAAGAAAACGAAACTCACATATTACAAATTCATGCTCATATAACCCATTTGTTAAGCCAACATTAGATGAAAAGATTTAAGATGATTTAATTTAATTTATAACCTTAAACTCATCAATAAACATTAGAAACATCATTATTAAGTCATTAGAAACGTTTTCATGCAAGACCATACTTTAATTTGAAGATAGAAGAAACTAGGGTTGAAAATTCATTTGAAATCTTTTATAAAGGGGCTCCTTGAATGAAAGAGAGTTCAAGGATGGATACAATACCTCACATTGAAGAAATACCAATGATTTTTGATGGATAAACGACCACCAACATCCCTCCTAGAATTTCTTGGCTTCTAGCTTCCATGGTGACTTGAGAGTCTTCTAAGTGAGGGGTTTTGGGTGTTAGGAAGAGGGGTCTAAAATTTGGTATTAGGGTTTAAAACACGTCAATATATCTAATAAAACCTAAAACTAACGTCCTTGGGTCATAAAAGACTTTGGGTGAATTTACAAAGCACCCCAAGACATAACAGGTAGCGTTGCAACTTTTGGGACAACCACCATCAACGGACCAACAAATGGTTCGTTTGTCAAGGGAAGGGCCGTTGGTGAGTTCTCGTTGGTTGGGGCTGAAACTCCTTAAATTGAAGAGGTTATTTTACAAACTACGGACCAGGTTGTTGGTCCATTTCCTGGTCGACTAGCCGTCGATTGGCTCGTTGATTGGACACTGTTTTGGCAGTGTTGGTCCAAGTCTTGGGCCCTTTATCATTTGCCTCTTATGGGTCCTAGGTGGGGTTGTGATTGGATGTTAAACCCCTAAACTATGTTGTATGGGTCTTACGATCATCCCACATAAATTTCAAGCAAAAATAACATGCAAAACTCACTCAAACACATCAAGACACACAAGCTCTATCTAAGGCACACCTTCCAAACGTCCCAGACGGTCTCGAACGTTTGACCTCCAAACTTAACCAAACTTCACACACTGCCTAAGAACAATAAATTAACTCATTTTAAATTCAGATTATCTCAAGAAACACTCTTGAGGCTCTAGCTAAATTTAGTTTGTTTTGAGGCATTACATTCTCCCCCACTTAGAATAACATTCGTCCTCGAATGACACTAAAACTTGAAGTACAACAATGATTCACTTAGAATTACATAAAACATTAAAATCATGATCAAAACACTCAAAATCAAAGAATAAAATAGGAAGGAGAATCCTTTCACACTTTCAAACATTTTGCAACAAAAACACTTTGGCAAAACTGACATTTCAAAATCTTCTCTTATCCTTCACTTATGGAGGAACTACCTTCTCCAACATTAAACATTATCATATGCAACACTTTTGCACACATTGAAACTTCAATCAAAGACAAGACAAATTTTCTCAAAAATAATAAATCTTACATTGAACATTACTGTAACGTTGCCAAACATACTAAGAGTTTCAAAATTTCATTCTTTGACAAAATCATCAAGAAGGCATGATCACATTAACAATAAAACCATATAAACTCATTTCATAAAACACTGAAACCATAATTCATAAAAAAGGCAATTTTCACAAAAATTTGGACTCATTTACAGTGACCTCAAAACTTCAATATGTCATATGCTTAAAATTTCCACAATGCACCTTTCAAAAACCTTTAACAAGATATAATGACACTATGAGGGACAAGACCACACTAACTTACTCCAAAGAGGCTTGGAAATTTTCACTAAGTTCAATCTGAGAGTATCATCCCATACTACCACTCCCACTTAGTGACCCTTGAGGATTCTCTTGGACTAAGTACCTTACATGCAATTTCTCTCAACATTCATTCTCCCCCACTTAGGTTAAAGTCATATTCAAGGTCTCATACTTCAAAGCACCATTATCCCTCTCACAAGGTAGGAACTCACACTACTGTCAACTCATGCACATCAACATTAATATCAATTTTACAACTTAATCATAACACTTCCCTTTTTGGATTCAAGCCTAAACAAACTCTCTTAAACATCACATCATTTAACTCTTAGGCATAACATAACTCAATCTCATGGAACAAAACTTCCTCACTAGAAATTCATACCACATTTCCATCTTAGTGTAAGACTACACCACAACATCCACCAATCAAAAGAACACTATGAAAAATTAGTCACACAAGGGAGTTGCCTTCAACTTCTATAAAATTTCCACATTCTTTTAACATTTCTCAAATTTACACCTTAAAGCATTTTTTCCATGATTGAATATAGCCACAAGATAACTCATTAGCTCTCATAGGCACTTTACTCAATCATTATAATTCTTACCATGATTTGAACTACATTACCATAAATTTTACCATCACAACACTTTCAATCTCATACATCATACCTAGGCATAAATGGAATCACATTACAATTTTCAAAACTTACCTTCACATATACTCTTTTAGCCACAAAACCATCATAACATCAAAACTCATCCTTTGTAATCCTTAAAACATCAAACATCTCCCCTTCCTAGCAAGCACATTTAGAAGACCACTGGACAAGGGAACACAAAAGAGAGAGAGACCTTATGGAGTTAAGTTCTATGGCACGATTCAAGAGTGAAACTCTATCGTCCTATAGACTCTTGTCCATGGATGTGTCGCGACTCACACCGATGACAAAAATACTACTAGACATGGCTTATGTGACTTTTTAGACCCTAAACTATTTATCATAACCTTATGCTCTGATACCATGTCTGTCAAGACCCGATAGTACGCCCTAGAAGATAGGGCAACCCCTCGGCCCGTGGCAAAGCATACTTGACCGCTTTCGAGTCTTTTACAAGCCCTTCAACTTCGTTCATTAAATAAGACATGAAAAGTAGTGCAAAATTTAAAAATTTTCACGAATTAAATTAATTAAAATGAAATATTTCATAAATACTGAAGAAATCTTACCGTTAAGAGCCAAACTTAACACACGACGAACAACTTAGGGACACAAACCTTTACATTTGAAAGAGAAACATAAAAAGACTTAAGATAAGGAAACTTAGAAGTTAGGAATTATTCCCTCGAATATATGAGGACACACTTTGTCTTGAGAGGAACTTTCCCAAGATTTGCCTTCTTAACTTCAACCTTCAAAATCTTTCAACCTATATATTGCATAGAAAAGTATGGGGTTAGTACAAATAATGTACTAAGTATGACATATGCAAAATCATGCAAAAAGGGACATTTTAGTAAAATAAAATTTCATGCCACTTAAGTAAAATATTCATTAGTTAAGAAGTAGAACAACATAAGAAACATCATTTAACACTTAATAGAACAATCTCATAATTTTAGAATTTATTGAACACATTAGAGTAACATTAAGGACTTTACTATGACATTAAGGACTTCACAGTGATCACATTACATTGAAGAGCATAGTGCAACTCATGTGAACTCTTTTTCCCTTGATGTTTACCTAACCCAAATTATCCTAAGATCCCCTAAAGTAATGCAAGAATTGATCGCCCATACAATTCCTTAAAGTCATACCAAAAGGATCATTAAGACCACCAACAATAGGCTTACTTCGTAAGGGAAATCAAATCCACACTTCTAGCTAAACAAGTACCAAACATACTTTCATATAAACTTCATGTAAGTGCCATGATCATATAGTACTTATAGGTCACACTAAGCGCAATGTGGGAGTAGCATCCCATACTACTAAGACAATTTTGTGCTCCTAATAGATTCTCTTGAATTTGAACACTTTACAATGACACATAAATTTACAATAAACTAGACCAAACATTACAGTGAACAAAAAGTATTGCCAATAAATAATAAGCATCATTTTCATAGGAGTTTCCCTTCAAAGATCATCCCAAGATTCACTAAGATAAGACATGAATGAAGTTTTCACATACCTCCTTTAAAGCACAACAGAGTGATCCTCGAGACTTCCTCCCGGCATACTCACCTCAGGATAACAAGCACCCACTCACTAGCAATACAATAGAAGAACACCCCAACAAAACACCAATGTCTTCCCTTTCGGAAAACCTACTTAGTGCAACGAGTAGATAGCGTCCCATACCACCAACTACACTAAGTAGTAAAATCTTTTAGAAGTTTTGGCACCAAGTCTTCCCTTTCGAAAGTCCTACCTAGTGCAATGGATAGATAACGTCCCATACCACCACCTATCCTATGTAGCATGCTCTTTTAGAAGACTTAGTTCAATCAATTCACATAGGTAGCATGTTCTTTTAGAAGACATAGTACTTCTATTAATTTATTTGGATTTAGCTTAGCTGACATAGACTATGAGAGCTAGAGATTGAATCCCGATATTCAACCTTATCAGATGAGGAATCCTCACTTACCTAGAATGAGGTCATTCTATTAGCTTTTACATGGCATTCCCAATAGTTAAACCTATACGGGCGCATAGTTAAGGGATAAGAAGATTTCTACTAAGTAAAATTATTCTTTACTTACGAGTAATACTCTTCTAAAGAGGTACATTGATATACAACACATCAATTCACGAAGTGTAATCCACCTCTCCATCATATACTCTCGGTTATACGCATAACTCCCCATTGAATCTCAACATTATAAACTATACCTTAAGGATAACTAGTGAACACCACATCTGAACTCACGAAGGACATTCATCCTCTAACCTAGCTTTGAAAGCTCATGGGATGTAGTGGGGTTACTACTAAACACTTCATCCATAATCACAAAGAGTGTTCAGCCCAAAATTCCCCTTTAGGTATTAACTTATATCCATTTATTCATTCAAGTGTGAGTTCTTGTGTACATGTGAGCATACCTTGCACATAAGCTTTATTTTCATTACATTTAACTTCTATACATACTGTAAGACCCCAAAATGAGACAGGGTGTATAGATCCTAACGTGTTTGTAAAAAATTTATAAGGTTATAAAATGAATTACAATATGTTTTATAGGTAGTGTGTAAAGTTTGAAGTGATCTGAAAGTCGAACGTTAAGGGACGACCAAAAAGTTTGACGACTAGTCACCTATGTTCCTCATGTGTCTATGCATGATTTTATTAGGGTGTCATGAGATTTTGAAGCCTATAAATTATTTATAATTATGTATAATTATGGTATATGAATTTTCAAGAATTTTGGAGGTCAAACGACCAAGAACGTCCAAGGCATTCGAAAGATGGCCCTTAAGACGTTCAACGTGTCTCTTGATGGAGCTTGGCATATTTGGAAGTCTTGTACGCGTTTGTTTTGGATAAAATTTATGTGGAAGATCTAAAACTGGTTAAGGTATCTACTGACATTTGAAACGTCCGGGCACAACTTCTAAAAGGGCCCCACAAGAGGCCCAAAAGAAGGACCAAAGGCTGGTCGAGACACTGCCTTGGCAGCGTCCATTGACGGAACCAACAACGGCCAGTTGGTCAACCAACGGCCCGTTGTTCAGGTCTCAAGCCAAGAACTTTGATAAGTTCCATTCGACGGAAGCTAGGCACGGTCCGTTGATAGACCAACGCCCCATCAGTGCCTCCGTCGATGGAGGCGTACAACTGGCAGCAACGTCTATTTTATTTGAAGGGGTGGATGGGAAATTAACCAAACGTCCTAACTTGACCGTAATAGGTTTATTTAGCTTTTTTTTTTGGGTGTATATAAGTCTTCAAAAACGTTATCACCTCATTCTAGAATCCTCTCACACTATTGAAGCCTTTCCCTCCAAAAATAATTCCCTCCAAACCTCCATTGTTGGTGATGCTGAAGAACTGTTGGAGATGGGTTTTATATGTATGAATCATCAAGTTTTTAGATGTGTTCAACTAGACAAAGGTATGGTGATCTTCATCTCTAGTTATCTTTTCATCTAGAGAGCCTTCTAAAAGATTTCAAAAGAGAAAAATTATGATCAAACACTTTCTTCTTAGATATACCATGGGTTCTTTCTTATATTGATTTCAAAATCATTATATGAATCTTTTATGATTATCTACTGATTTGGAAGTTTTTTTCGATCCAATTGCATGATGAACCCATGCTCCATTACCAAAACGATTTAGCCTTGCGTGGGCTTTATTATCTTGATTCGTTATCGATTGAGTTATGATTTTATTACGTTCAAGTGGTTGTATATACAGTTATTTACATGAAATGAGCATGATTTTATGATGAAGGGTCCATGTGGATCCATGTATTAAGAATCGAACATGCCTAGCTTAGTATTCTAGGCATTCACTATAACATGACCCTTTTTATGATTAAATGTTGAACTGGATTATGTTGTGGTTCTTGTATATGCTGTTTTATTTCAATATTATCGTTTAATTTTGTATATAAATCTTGTATTATCAACATAAATAAGGCTTGGTTTGAATTAATCTAGGTTCTTCTAGTCTATGGAGTTGTAACTTGTAATCTTGACATTAGGTTAGTTGTTATATGAATCGATCATGGTTAATGTCTATAGCTGCTGCCTATAATTAAATATGAGGATGAATTATATGTAATTATGACAATATGGGTAAATTGATGATATATTGAATAGGATTAACCTATGTAAACTTACTTTCCATGAACTCCTTATATGAAGCATGCTTGTGTCGACATTAATGAGAATTGTAGTAGTGTCCCATATAGACTATGATTTCATTCGCTACTTCCTATCTTGTACTTAATTGGTAAAATATGATTTATGATTAATATTTTGGTAAATTTATAAGATGGCCTATTCTCTCTACTCTACATTGAATTGATAGTTAAATGCCTACGATAGAATCTTGATCTTGAAGTGCTTAAGCATGTTTTTATTGTGACCAAGTGTAGGCTTAGATACTTCCTTAGAGTGATATGATTCATGAAATTTTCTAATGTTCTATGTTCTTCTACTTCCTAGTATATGTGAGATGCCTTGTATTACGTTATAGAATGATCTTGTAGCGAATTGTACATGGTTTCTTCTATGATTAAGGTACATTTAGATACTTCAATATATATGAATTTTTGATGAGCAAGGTGTATTGATCAATGATGATAAAAGGGTGAGAAATTGGTTAGAATTCTTATCTCTTCTACTTGCCGTATAATATTGTAGTTGATAAATCCTTGTATGGCATTGTGTGGTATGGTCCACTTATGGTGGCGATGTTTACTTTTTAGTCAATATATATATATATATATGTGTTTCCCATGGCCATGAAGGAAAATTAATAAATATATGAGCATGCGTTTATGATGGTACTATGTGAAGCTTATGCCTACTTTCCTATTTTAGTTGTAATTGAGGTTGTTTGGCTATTGTGTAAGCAGGCGTATATCCATGTTAGGTTGAAGTATAGGTGCTTCCATTGATGATTTAAAATGTCTAATAATCCCTTACCCATGTACCCCTATGTGAATGCATGAATAGCACAAGTTAGGAGTCTTTAGTGTAATATGAAGTTTGCTTGTATCCTATGCTATTGTGTGTTGTGTGGTTTATGCTTTAATGTATATTATGGTCTAAGACGGTGGATACGTCTATATGTTTTTGATAACCATTATGTGATCATGTTTACCATTGTACAAACATACTAACTTTACATGCACGTTACAAATAATATAGGTCATGGTGTCTAAATGAAAGGTAGTTCTCATATTCACTACTGTCTACTATTATGTATGTTAAGATGATGTTTATTAAAGCATGATATTTGTTTCCTTAGCTAGGATGACTTGATAGGTGTACTAGTATGGGCAAGGATATGAGACTTTACCTATGCATTGCACATGTGTACCTTGATAGGTTATTTTAAGTTTTGGTTTCTATATGTATGAATATGTATGTATGAACTTGTGTGACTTAATTTTCTATGTGAAAGGTTTGCTCACATATATGATAACACTCACACACATGAAATATGATCTAGTTAATAGAGGGTCCTTGTAAGGTGTGCCCAATAATACTCTAAAACTAGATAACTGCTTGAATATGTTATAAGCATATGGGATTACATATCCTAAGCCTATGTTTTACAAATAAATAATAACAAAGGCTTTTTCAATAAAGGGAACTTACTTAGCAACGAGTTATCTTGTAGATGAGGGATTGACACTTTTGAATATAAGGAAGGTGGAGTTCACCACGTTCATCATGTGAGGGAGTGACACTTTCCAAAATAGGGGGGTAGGGTTCACTACGGTCTTCACGGAGTGGTGATATACCGTGGTTTCACAGTGTTTTTAATGCTTTTTACTTAAGTTTAGTGTGTGTCCGAATGCCTTTTTGTATTGATTTTTATGTAAGTTTCTCCTTATTTGCAGGAAACCTGTCCAAAGATGAGCGCGGAAGTTTTTGAGTGAAGAAATGCAAAAGACACCACTTACAGAGCTTATGACGGTCCTTCGAGCCTGTGACGGTCCGTAGGTGGCATCGTAGTGAAGCTGCTGAAGGAAGATGGGGAATTCTGACTTAGTGTGGTATTACGGAAGTCCATGACGAACCGTCATAGCCACGATGGTCCGTCCTGCTGGTTCGTTGCAATTATCAGAGAGTAGTCCAGTAACCCAAATTCCAAGAAGTTTAAGTATTATGGAACGGAGACCCTCGACGGACCGTCGTACTTGGAATGGTCCATGATGCTTGCCGTTGAGGGTAATGAAGAAAGCAAAGAACAGTTTGTGAAGTATGGGATGACAAAGGCCATGATGGCCCGTCGTGACCACGATGGTCCGTCGCAAGGTCCGTCTACTCAGACGCGTTTTGACAAATTTTCATTAATTAGAATCCTTCTTTTATTAGGTTTTTATTTTTTATAAATAGTTCGAAAAACCTCGTTTTTGGGGTTAGACTCTTTGATATTAGACTCTTTGATGTTAGACTCTTTGATGTTAGACTTTTTGATGTTAGACTTTTCGATAGTAGACTTTTTGATAGGAGACTTTTTGATATTTAAACTTTTGAATAATCATTAAATCTCTTCTTCAAGTATTGAAGGATTAATTTCAGTAATTGTTACACTTTTTCTGGAATTGATTGTTGGTGCTTTTGTTGATTAATCAAGTGAACTTCTCGATGTTATTCTTTCTCATCAAAGTAAGTTCATGAATTCTTATATTAAATATACAAATAGTGTGATTATGACCATGGGTAACTAAAGTCCATAACTAGGGTTGTGGGAACCATGCGTGAATAATTAGGTAAAACCTAACTAAAATAGCAATTCTAGAATAGTGTCTTGCATGTATTTATAATTCTTTCGTTTAGAAGTCTTTTTAGCGGATGGCCAACGTTAGAAATTGCCTTAATGCTACTTGCCGGACCAAGGAGGTAGATAATAGGAAAAGAATTATCAACATAGATTTAGTGTATACTATCTAATAGGCTAGTGTCGATTGGTAAGAGGTAATAACTTAGTCAAATATCGAATACAATGATTAATACGAGGTAAAGGTAAGGGTTAGTATAGCAACACACGTAGCCGGACCAAGGTGCAGACTAAAATTTTCTAGATGCCGGATCAAGGATTTAGAAATACATAGCTTATCACTTTACATGCAAGATACTAGGAAAGAATTGTTACAGTTAGAATTATCAAGTTAAGAACATGTGGGGAACATTTAAGCCCTAGTTACTTTTATTAATTGATTAAGCTTCAAGATTTGAATCTGTTAGTTGTTTACTTCTAGGTAATTGTTTTCATTAATTTAGAAATAAAACCCCCCTTTAGTTTTTATTATTTTCTAAGTAAATAGTTGAATAAATAATAGTAATAACTAAATAAAGTTAAGTGTGAACTATTTTCCTCGTGGGATCGACCCCAACCTCATTAGTTGGGTTCATTACTTAATACGACCGCTTTACTTCTTATTTAAGAAGTAAGTTGGAGCGTATCAAATTTTGGTGCCGCTGCCGGGGAAAGGAGCTTTTAGATTAACTTAAACTTATTACTAAAGTTTAGTCAATATTTTCTTAATTTTACTCTTTTTTATTTTTTTTGATTCTTGCAGAACTATCTATCTTGTATGACAAATACACGGAAAGGAAGAGAACCTATGTTTCTCTATGACCATGAATTAGAGTGTACAGTACGCAATATGTATTGAAACTTGGGTATTAAAAAGGATGATCCAAAGTAGAAAATCCAGCTTCAGTTGATGTTCATGGTCAGTTTATACCGGATGATCCTGGTGAAAATCAACAAAGGGGACAAAATCCCGCTCCACGTCCTCAAGAATACTACATAGGCTACGATAATATTGCAGACTCTGATGGGCCACTTGTCTTTCCCCCTCTACCACAAGGCCAAACCTTTGTGGTAACTAATAGTCTGATGCAAATGCTCACTGCTAGAGGTTTGTTTTCAGGGCTACCTTCTGAGGACCCACATGCCTATGTTGACACCCAATTTTGACCGACCTTTAACCATTTTAGAATTATATTCGACTAAATACGTATTTTGAAAATTTACTTAAAGTTTTAAAGTTTTAGTCGATCTTTCCTCAAAATTATATATTTTAGTATCATTTACTTTATAAAATTATTATAAATATTATTATTTTTTTAAAAATTATTAATGAATTTCAAATGTTTTAAAATTTAAATGATATTCAATTATACAAAATATTTTAGAAATTATTCAAGTTCTAGCCTATTTTATTCTAATTTCTTTCAATTCTAGCCACTCCAATTAAAATTTTATTACAATCATAGCCATCTCTTTCATTTCAATTCTAGCCAATTAATTGCAATTTTAGCTATTCTATATCTTTGTCAATCTAATTTCAAAACATCATCTTTTAATCTCATCCGTCCATCTTAAAATAAATTCAAAATCGAATCCTAGCCCTTTATCTCTTATCAAATTCTACGGTCAAGATTTAATCTCCTATTCTTCCTAAATTTTAATACCCTAAATGACTAAAACAAAAAACTTTTTCACTCTCTCTTCCTCCCCTCCCTCTCTCCAGCCGCCTCTCTCTCTCTACCCATTCTTTCCGGCGAGCTCCCTTCTCCATAGCCGTCGCCCCTCTCTCCCGCCTCTCTCTCCCCCTTTCGTTTTTTCTCCTCTTCTTATTTATCCCTCTCTCTGCCTCCCTCTCCCCTTCTCCACCGCCTCTTCTTTTCCTCTCCGTCCACCAGGCACCGGCGGAAAACCAACAGAAGCCGCCGGTGAAGGCAGCAACCAGCAGCACCAGCCGCCTCCCCTCCTTTCTCCCGTCGCCCAACCTCCTCCTCCTCTTCCCCTTCGTTCTCTCCATTTCGTTGGCGAGAACAGCAGCACAAGGAACCAGCAGCCACCAAGCGACGACCACTGCCCGACTAGAAGGGTCGCCGCACGGCTAGGCAGCAGCTGGACAGCAGCCTGCAAAGACTACCGGCAGCTCTGGCCAGCAAACACCACCAGCAACAAAACAACGAGCTCCGAAGGAGCCTCTTCTATGAGATTTCGAGGTTATTTAAAACGGATTTGTTACAGTTCCGTCCAGTTTTGCTCCCTTGTTCGTCTGATTATGTAAATTCTTAACACTACTTTGAAGTTCATGGATGTCCTATAAAAAAAAATAAAAAAAAAATAGAAAGAACCAATATATGTTTTTATTCTATCAATTGTCATGGAGTTGATCTAAAAAATCTTTAGAACTTCAAATGTTTTCTATGATTTGTCTTTATCTGTAGAGATGTGATGCACTATATCATTGACCCATGATTGATAAATTCAAACATTTTTTTTTGTAAATTAAATGTAATTTAGGCGTGACTGTTTGTCGTGACCGATATTTTCTAGCTACGCAGGGATAACAATCTGATTGATATTCACAGAAGTTGGTCTATTTTTTCTTTCATGGTTTAAGGAAAATGGGTCAAATTTTACTACATCATGATTATGATAAAAATTCATTTTTCTTCTTTCTTGATATTTTTACATTGTTAATTTTGGCTTGATATTTGTTCCTCCATATCTGTCAGGATGTAACGACCTGTTTAGTCGTTTTGAGCAACAGATTTTAATTCTGGGAAAAAACTGGCTGGGACGACGGATGGAAAGACGGACCGTCGTGGTCACGACGGCCCGTCGAGGAGGTGTCGTCCCATGGCACTTAGAATTTTGAAATTGGGTACTGAAAATCGACTCCCTGTAAATTGTGACGGACCTGCAGGACGTGCCGTCACATCCACGACGAACCGTCGTGAGTTCCGTTGCAAAACACTTCAACTTTTGAGAATTTGGTGCAAGAAACGAGTTTCTGACCGTCATGACGGAGGAGGACAGACGGACCGTCATGGCTGTGACGGGCCGTCACAGGCCACTTGAGCTCGAGGGAGCTGCGACGACCACCGTGACGGACCGTCGCAGGAACGACGGCCCGTCACAGGTTGCGCAGTCCCAGGCAAAATAGGATTCCTCTACACGTTTTAGGGGTCGTTTTGGACCATTCTTTCCTTAATTATAAAGATTGAGGGTTAATATTAATAGGTCTAATTACTTGGGGGTTAAAAGGGGTAACCTTAAGTTAATTAGTGGGTTTTATTGTCCTCCTTTACACTTAATTATACTTTTAATTAGGGTAAAAAGAAGGAGGGTTTGAATAAAACAAAACAAAAGAAAAGAACAGAAAGAGAGGAGAAACGAACGAGTAGAGAGAGAGAAACGAAGAGGATAGCAAGGATTTTGAGAAGATAGCTTGTTGATTCAATTCTTCGGTGGAAGTAGGTTATGGTTTATATTACGATACTCGTAGTGAACTCTTAATAGTGAATAATATGTGTTGATCATATTGTAAACCTGTCTATATGCTTAATTGTATGCTGCATGAACATGATTATGTAATTTTGATAAAACAAGCATGATGAAAACCATTGAATCCCAAATCTTGAAAGAAACTTTAATCTATGATATTAATGATGATGCCTTGGTATAAAAGAAGGCTTGACCAATTAAAGTAATGGGATTGATGATGCCTTGGTATAGAGAGGGCTTGATGAACGGATAGAAAAATTTAGTGGATCGGAGTGTCACGTTCCGACACTAGTATAGTGGATGGATCGGAGTGTCACGTTCCGACACATAGTATTAGTGGATCGGAGTGTCACGTTCCGACACATAGTATTAGTGGGACGGGTGTCACGAACCGACACGTAGATATAGGGGATCGGAGTGTCACGTACCGACACATATAGGGGATCGGAGTGTCACGTTCCGACACATATAGGGGATCGGAGTGTCACGTACCGACACATATAGGGGATCGGAGTGTCACATTCCGACACATATAGGGGATCGGAGTGTCACGTTCCGACACATATAGGGGATCGGAGTGTCACGTTCCGACACATAGTGGTAGGGGATCGAAGTGTCACGTACCGACACAAGAGGAAGAAAGATAATGAATCTTGAAAGATGTTAATATACTCAACATAATGAACTTAATTCCCAAATTAGTATGGTATTGAGGCTTGAGTCCTCATGGATGAACTTGATGGTAATTATTGACGATTATAATACTTGTTGCTACATGTTGAGTTTATAGTTGATTTATAATATTACTTGATATGTATTATCGCCTATTTTGAGTTAACTGATGATATCTACTCAGTACGTGTGGTTGTACTGACCCCCTACTTTTATGTTTTCCCCTTGTTATTTGTGTTATGCAGCAAACGTTCCGTCAACTTCGACTCAGCAGTAGATAAAGCCAGTCTTCACTCCATCGGAAATTCAGGGTGAGCTAATGCGTCTAGCTTGGACTGGGTCTCCTTCTTCAAGTCTTGATGCCTTGAACTTCCGGCATGGACTAGCTTTTTAGTTATATTTTGTTCTTAGACATTCCTAGTTTAGTAATTTGAGATAGATGTTCTTGTGATGATGACTTCCAGATTTTGGGGATATTAATAATAGTTTTGAGTTGTTTTATTAATGAGTTAAGTCTTCCGCATTATTTCTGTTGATATTATATTGAAATGTTAAGATTTAGATGGGTTGGTTCGCTCACATAGGAGGGTAAAATGTGGGTGCCAGTCGCGTCCCCGATTTGGGTCGTGACAGACTTGGTATCAGAGCATTAGGTTCATTGGTCTCATCACACAAGAACAGGTCTAGTAGAGTCTTAAAGAACGGTAGGGGGACGCCTTTACTTTTCTTTGAGAGGCTATAAGACTTTAGGAAAATTCCATTCTTTCATTCTTTCTTTCGTGCTACTACTTGAGTCCAATTGGTATCTAGGTGATACAAATTGGTATCTGACTATCTTCACTCTATTTCGCAGATGGTTAGAACTAGAGCAACGACCGCACCAGCAGCGACAACGGAAAGACATGAAACTACTGAGCCAGCCACTGGGGCTGTGGCTCGAGGAGGAACAGCGGCAAGAGGCCGTGGAAGAGGTCGTGGGAGGACGTCCTCTAGAGGAAGAGGACGAGCCCCTAGCCCATCTGATACTAGGGCGGTGACTCCTCCACCGACTGAGGATGCAGTAAGAGAGGGTGAGGAAGGGGAAACCGAACAAGGGCAGAATGAGGAAATGCCACCCCAACCTACCCCAGAGATGATCAACCAAGTACTTGCTTATCTTAACGGGTTGTCTGATCAGGGTCAAGCACCTCCAGTGGTTTCTGCACCAACACCTCCGGTTTCAGAGATACGACATGCGGCTACTATGGCTCCCCGCATGGATGCAACATTGGGAATAGGCACATTTCCACGTCTGACTACTGGGCCTATCATGACAAACGATCAACACGAACTTTTCAGTAAGTTCTTGAAATTGAAACCTCCAGTCTTCAAGGGTGCAGAATCTGAGGATGCTTATGATTTTCTGGTTGATTGTCATGAGCTACTACACAAGATGGGGATAGTAGAGAGGTTTGGTGTCGAGTTCGTGAGCTATCAGTTCCAAGGGAACGCCAAAATGTGGTGGCGTTCACATGTTGAGTGTCAACCAACAGAGGCACCACCTATGACTTGGGAATCATTCTCTACCCTATTTATGGAGAAATATATCCCAAGGACTTTGAGAGATAGAAAGAGGGATGAGTTCTTGAGTCTGGAGCAAGGTAGAATGACGGTTAATGCATACGAGGCTAAATTTCGCGCACTATCCAGATACGCCACCCAACTCTGTTTCAGTCCACAAGAACGGATCCGCCGTTTTGTGAAGGGGTTGAGGTCAGAATTGCGGATTTCAGCCTTACAGGTAGCGGCAACGGCGACATCCTTCCAAGAGGTGGTAGACTTTGTGATAGAGGTGGAAGGAGTGAAGCCAGATGACTTCACCACGACATCGACATCAAAGAGGTTTCGAAGGGGAGGCGAGTTTAATGGTTCTTACTCTAGAGGACAGAACTCCGGAGGTCACTCAGTTCGACCAATACAGTCTTCACTACAGACTGTAGTTGGGGGTCCACCTCAGAACGGTCAACACTACTCCGAGAGACCTATGCCCGATTCCAGAGAGTGCTATGGATGTGGGGAGATTGGACATATTAGGAGGAATTGTCCAAAACAGAGTTACAGAGCCCCACTAGCTAGAGGTAGGGGTGGTCATGGTAGAGGCCGTTTTTCTGGAGGACGTGGTGGTCGAGGTAATGGCGGTCACCAAAACGGCAGAGGTGATGGGCAAAACGGAGCCACTACTACACAACATGGTAGGGGCAACGGACAGACAAATAATGGGGCCCATTGTTATGCTTTTCCTGGGAGATCTGAAGCGGAGGCGTCTGATGCTGTTATCACAGGTAATCTTTCGGTTTGTGATTGCATGGCATCTGTATTATTTGATCCCGGATCCACATTCTCTTATGTATCTTCCACATTTGCTAATGGCCTAAATTTGCATTGTGAATTACTTGACATACCTATTCGTGTTTCTACTCCGGTGGGTGAGTCGGTGATAGTTGAAAGGGTATATAGGTCTTGTTTGGTGAATTTTGTGGGGAGCAACACTTATGTAGACTTGGTTATTTTAGAAATGGGTGACTTTGATGTAATTCTGGGTATGACTTGGCTTTCTCCGAATTTTGCGATTCTGGATTGTAATGCTAAAACAGTGACGTTAGCCAAGCCTGGGGCAGATCCGTTAGTGTGGGAGGGTGACTACACTTCCAATCCGGTGCGTATCATCTCATTTATTCGTGCTCAGAAGATGGTTAGTAAGGGTTGTCTAGCTTTCTTGGCACATCTTAGGGATGACACCACCCAAGTACCCTCAATTGAGTCGGTTTCGGTAGTCTGTGAATTTTTGGATGTGTTCCCTGCCGATCTTCCCGGTATGCCACCGGATAGGGATATTGACTTCTGTATCGATCTTGAACCCGGTACTCGCCCCATTTCTATACCCCCTTATAGAATGGCTCCCGCGGAGTTAAGAGAGTTAAAAGCACAACTTCAAGAGTTGTTGAACAAAGGCTTTATTAGACCAAGTGCATCTCCTTGGGGTGCTCCGGTTTTGTTTGTAAAGAAGAAGGATGGGAGTTTTCGGATGTGCATCGACTACAGACAGTTGAACAAGGTAACTATTAAGAACAAGTACCCCATTCCTCGCATTGATGACTTGTTCGATCAGTTACAAGGTGCATGTGTCTTCTCAAAAATTGACTTGAGATCCGGTTACCACCAATTGAAAATACGAGCAACGGATGTGCCAAAGACTGCTTTCCGAACTAGGTATGGGCATTATGAATTTGTGGTAATGTCTTTTGGTCTGACAAATGCCCCTGCTGCCTTTATGAGCTTGATGAACGGGATTTTCAAGCCATACTTGGACCTCTTTGTGATTGTGTTTATTGATGATATACTGATATACTCCAAAAGTAAGAAAGAACATGAGGAGCATTTGAAAATGGTGTTAGAGTTGTTGAGAAAGAAAAAGCTTTATGCGAAATTCTCCAAGTGTGAGTTTTGGCTAGATTCAGTGTCCTTCTTGGGGCACGTGGTTTCTAAGGATGGAGTGATGGTAGATCCTTCTAAGATTGAAACAGTGAAAAATTGGGTAAGACCCACTAATGTGTCAGAAATACGGAGTTTTGTTGGGTTAGCTAGCTACTACCGTCGATTCGTCAAGGGATTCTCTTCTATTGCTTCCCAATTGACGAACTTGACTAAGCAAAACGTCCCATTTGTATGGTCGGACGAGTGTGAGGAAAGCTTTCAGAAACTCAAGACTTTGTTGACTACCGCGCCTATCCTTACCTTGCCGGTAGAGGGTAAAAACTTCATTGTTTATTGTGATGCATCCTATTCTGGGTTGGGTGCAGTGCTAATGCAAGAGAAGAATGTGATTGCTTATGCTTCGAGGCAATTAAAGGTGCATGAACGTAACTACCCAACTCATGACTTGGAATTGGCCGCGGTAGTATTTGCACTAAAGCAATGGAGACACTACTTGTATGGGGTTAAGTGTGAGGTCTATACGGACCATCGTAGCCTATAGTATGTCTTTACTCAAAAAGATTTGAATTTGAGACAAAGGAGATGGATGGAACTACTGAAGGACTACGACATCACTATCTTGTATCATCCGGGAAAGGCGAATGTTGTGGCAGATGCCTTGAGTAGAAAGGCCGGAAGTATGGGAAGTCTAGCTCATTTGCAAGCTTCTAGACGCCCATTGGCTAGAGAAGTGCAAATTTTGGCTAATGACCTTATGAGGTTAGAAATAAATGAGAATGGAGGATTGTTAGCTTGTGTAGAGGCAAGATCTTCTTTCCTTGACCAGATCAAGGGAAAACAGTTTGATGATGAGAAACTAAGGCGAATTCGGGATAAAGTGTTGCAAGGAGAGGCTAAGGAAGCAATAATCGATGGGAAAGGTGTTTTGAGGATTAAGGGAAGAGTATGTGTACCCCGCATCGATGATTTGATCACCACTATTCTTATAGAAGCTCATAGTTCCGGATATTCTATACATCCTGGTGCAACCAAGATGTACCGCGACCTAAAGCAACACTTTTGGTGGAGTAGAATGAAGCGAGATATTGTTGAGTTTGTGGCCAAATGTCCAAATTGTCAACAAGTAAAGTATGAACACCAGAGGCCCGGAGGAACACTTCAGAGAATGCCCATTCCTGAATGGAAGTGGGAGAGAATCGCGATGGACTTCGTGGTTGGTCTTCCAAAGACAATGGGTAAGTATGACTCCATTTGGGTGATTGTTGATAGGTTAACTAAGTCTGCTCACTTCATTCCGGTCAAGGTGACCTACAATGCAGAGAAGTTAGCCAAAATCTACATCTCAGAGGTCGTTCGGTTACATGGGGTTCCACTCTCCATCATATCAGATAGAGGTACACAGTTTACTTCTAAGTTTTGGAGAACGTTGCATGCAGAATTAGGTACTAGGTTGGACCTTAGCACGGCATTTCACCCTCAGACCGATGGTCAGTCTGAGCGAACGATTCAAGTGTTGGAGGATATGCTTCGTGCATGTGTGATAGAGTTTGGTGGCCATTGGGATAGCTTCTTACCGTTGGTAGAGTTTTCATACAATAATAGCTATCACTCCAGTATTGACATGGCTCCATTTGAAGCATTGTATGGGAGGAGGTGTAGATCTCCCATTGGGTGGTTTGATGCATTTGAAGTTAGACCTTGGGGGACTGATCTGTTAAGAGATTCTATGGAGAAGGTGAAAGCTATTCAAGAAAAGCTTTTAGCGGCTCAAAGTAGACAAAAGGAGTATGCAGACCGAAAGGTTAGAGACTTGGAGTTCATGGAAGGTGAACAAGTCTTGTTGAAGGTTTCGCCCATGAAAGGGGTGATGCGGTTTGGAAAAAGAGGTAAGCTAAGTCCAAGGTATATTGGACCATTCGAGGTACTTAAGAGAATAGGGGAGGTGGCTTATGAATTAGCCTTACCCCCAGGGCTGTCCGGAGTGCATCCGGTATTTCATGTATCCATGTTGAAGAGATACCACGGAGATGGAAACTACATTATCCGTTGGGATTCAGTTTTGTTGGACGAGAACTTGACTTATGAAGAGGAACCGATTGCTATATTAGATAGAGAAGTTCGCAAGTTGAGGTCGAGAGAGATTGCATCCATCAAAGTTCAATGGAAGAATCGACCGGTTGAAGAAGCTACTTGGGAGAAGGAGGCAGATATGCAAGAAAAATACCCACATCTGTTTACGGATTCAGGTACTCCTTTTCGCCATTGTTTTTCCTCTTTTGATCGTTCGGGGACGAACGATGGGTAAATTGGTATCTATTGTAACGACCTGTTTAGTCGTTTTGAGCAATAGATTTTAATTCTGGGAAAAAACTGGCTGGGACGACGGATGGAACGACGGACCGTTGTGGTCACGACGGCCCGTCGAGGAGGTGTCGTCCCATGGCACTTAGAATTTTGAAATTGGGTACTGAAAATCGACTCTCTGTAAATTGTGACGGACCTGCAGGACGTGCCGTCACATCCACGACGAACCGTCGTGAGTTCCGTTGCAAAACACTTCAACTTTTGAGAATTTGGTGCAAGAAACGAGTTTCTGACCGTCATGACGGAGGAACAGGATGGACCGTCACGGCTGTGAAGGGCCGTCACAGGCCACTTGAGCTCGAGGGAGCTGCGACGACCACCGTGACGGACCGTCGCAGGAACGACGGCCCGTCACAGGTTGCGCAGTCCCAGGCAAAATAGGATTCCTCTACACGTTTTAGGGGTCGTTTTGGACCATTCTTTCCTTAATTATAAAGATTGAGGGTTAATATTAATAGGTCTAATTACTTGGGGGTTAAAAGGGGTAACCTTAAGTTAATTAGTGGGTTTTATTGTCCTCCTTTACACTTAATTATACTTTTAATTAGGGTAAAAAGAAGGAGGGTTTGAATAAAACAAAACAAAAGAAAAGAACAGAAAGAGAGGAGAAACGAACGAGTAGAGAGAGAGAAACGAAGAGGATAGCATGGATTTTGAGAAGATAGCTTGTTGATTCAATTCTTCGGTGGAAGTAGGTTATGGTTTATATTACGATACTCGTAGTGAACTCTTAATAATGAATAATATGTGTTGATCATATTGTAAACCTGTCTATATGCTTAATTGTATGCTGCATGAACATGATTATGTGATTTTGATAAAACAAGCATGATGAAAACCATTGAATCCCAAATCTTGAAAGAAACTTTAATCTATGATATTAATGATGATGCCTTGGTATAAAAGAAGGCTTGACGAATTAAAGTAATGGGATTGATGATGCCTTGGTATAGAGAGGGCTTGATGAACGGATAGAATGAATTTAGTGGATCGGAGTGTCACGTTCCGACACACAGTATTAGTGGATCGGAGTGTCACGTTCCGACACATAGTATTAGTGGATCGGAGTGTCACGTTCCGACACATAGTATTAGTGGGACGGGTGTCACGAACCGACACGTAGATATAGGGGATCGGAGTGTCACGTACCGACACATATAGGGGATCGGAGTGTCACGTTCTGACACATATAGGGGATCGGAGTGTCACGTACCGACACATATAGGGGATCGGAGTGTCACGTTCCGACACAAATAGGGGATCGGAGTGTCACGTTCCGACACATAGTGGTAGGGGATCGGAGTGTCACGTTCCGACACATAGTGGTAGGGGATCGGAGTGTCACGTACCGACACAAGAGGAAGAAAGATAATGAATCTTGAAAGATGTTGATATACTCAACATAATGAACTTAATTCCCAAATGAGTATGGTATTGAGGCTTGAGTCCTCATGGATGAACTTGATGGTAATTATTGACGATTATAATACTTGTTGCTACATGTTGAGTTTATAGTTGATTTATAATATTACTTTATATGTATTATCGCCTATTTTGAGTTAACCGATGATATCTACTCAGTACGTGTGGTTGTACTGACCCCCTACTTTTATGTTTTCCCCTTGTTATTTGTGTTATGCAGCAAACGTTCCGTCAACTTCGACTCAGCAGTAGATCAAGCCAGTCTTCACTCCATCGGAAATTCAGGGTGAGCTAATGCGTCTAGCTTGGACTGGGTCTCCTTCTTCAAGTCTTGATGCCTTGAACTTCCGGCATGGACTAGCTTTTTAGTTATATTTTGTTCTTAGACATTCCTAGTTTAGTAATTTGAGATAGATGTTCTTGTGATGATGACTTCTAGATTTTGGGGATATTAATAATAGTTTTGAGTTGTTTTATTAATGAGTTAAGTCTTCCGCATTATTTCTGTTGATATTATATTGAAATGTTAAGATTTAGATGGGTTGGTTCGCTCACATAGGAGGGTAAAATGTGGGTGCCAGTCGCGTCCCCGATTTGGGTCGTGACACAGGATCCCTTAAATATGATAATTTAGCTAATTGCTTGGTCAAATTGCTCTTTTGGCTTTGATTTAGATTTCTGCTTATTATTAATCTTTTTTTGCTTACCCATAATTAATCTTGTTTAGTTTATTTGACCCTCTTGGCTATGGTTAGTTTGATTAACGAATGGAAGAGTGTGCTACTTCTTTCCTTATATTTTCCTATTTTTTAATTCTAATATTGATTGATAGTATATAAATTGTTTCCCTTTTCCTTTTTAAAAGATATAATTATTTTATTTCCTTGTGGCTAATAGTGTTTAATTATGGCAGCCCAACTCTTGCTTGCTCTTATTTGGTAAAAAATAACCTTATACTTGGTAAAATAAATGCATAAAATAAAAAGTGATAAAATATTTGATTTGACTCTTCTTTATTAAGAGAAAAATAATATTTCTCTTCCTAATTTATTCCTACCTGCTTATATTTGGAAGTGATTTTTTTTAATTTGGTGAATTTGAATCTTCCTTTGAGTAAGGAAAACATTATATTTATTTAGTTCCTAAAATATTCTTTTCCTTATGTGTTCACCCCTCTTTGCTATATAAATAAGACCCTTCTCTCATTTGTTAAGGGACACACATTGACATCTTTGAAAAGAACTCACTTTCTCTAACTCATTCTTACTTTCTTACCACAAATGCTACATTATTCTTAAACTTTCTCATTCTCTCGTTGCTCATACATAAAATAACTCATACACTCTCAAAATCACAAGTTCTCATCACTCTTCATTCTCAATGCTCTCTTGCTACTCTAAATACATTAATATTTCGATAAACATTCAAGTGTTCTTCTTCGCTACCTTGCTTTTTGCTTTTGTTCGAGTAAAGGTTGGATCAACTTGCTTTTCATTGCTACCATTTCTAATCTACTCAAACGTTATTTGACTGCTTTAACAGGTTTCAAACTTGAAGTTCAAAGTTGAAGATTAATTGAAGAAAGATTTATTTGTTTATTTGAATGTATATGTATTTATTTATTTTTCTCCTATTTTATTTATTCGAATGTTGTAACAATTGTAACTCTAAAGATCATATATAATAAATTTATTTGGGGGGGGGGTCGTCTAGGGGAGGGGGATTTATATGCTTATTTGTTCGTTATAATTTTTAGAAATCATGCCTATAGGTTTGTCTTTAACCACCTAGATTTAATGTTTATAGGTGTTATAATCTAATCAATTTTCAATTTGCTTGACGCTTTTGTTAATAAGTCTTAAAAAATAATAAATTAGATTCCGTTAATTTTTTAATGTTAAAATAAAATCATAATAATTTAGTAGGCTGATTAGGTGTTTTAAGAATGTTATAATTTAGCATCATCTTGTCATGTAGAAACCATGTCTAGGGTTTAATTTGTTCATAACTTTTAAATTTACAAAATTAGGCATATATATGTTACTTTTTTGAACACCTAGAAATCATGTCTATAGGCTTGTAAATAAACTCTTAACATATCCATAAAAGATAATAAAGTTCGTTTGTGCATATTTGTGCCCTCCCCCTAAAATTAGTTAATATTATTTGATTAAGTAATCCTATTTGTTTTCTTGACAATTTTTGCATTTATGATGCAATATGTTGTTCCCTTAAAATAGTGATAATAATCTAAAATCATTTCATGCATTTAACAAATTATTTGGCTTTAAATATATTTCATCGTAAATCCTTTACATTTAATAAATTTACCACCTTAATGTTCTACTAGTTTTTTAGTACTTACAAAGTTTTGCAACATAATTTTCTTTAAAAAGTCATCATTCAATTTTTCTTTAAACTTTGGATTGATTATGACGTTGTTTATTTTAAAAAATAAATTATAAGCACTATCTCCTAACCTATCGTTAGTGGGAAAGTCAAAAGGAACTACGAGGTCCATTTTTTTAAAACCCGACGCGTCCCCGGAAGTACCACCTACCCATGAATTTCAAAAAAAATTATGTGTACTTATGTATAAATATTTATGTGTCTACATGTAAACTAAATCTTTTAAATGATTTTCAAAAACATAAACTATTTTTTAGACCGACCTCAAATCAAAATTATTTCTATGGTGGAAGAGCGCGATCAACAATATTGTGGCATCATCCCTATAAAGAAACAAACATTTTTTTTAATAAAACTTGCATACTCAAAACTCATCAATTTTCAAATTTTACTTTCGCACATTAATTGCTTAAAATTTGCCAATTTTGTTTATAACATAGTCTCGTATGCTTAAAATTTGATTGTTTATTTATTGCTATCATCTAGCCTTGCATGTTTAAATAAATAAAAATAATAAAATTAATTGTTTTATACTTATTATCACTTAGCAAGCATATTAATAATAATGAAGTGACATTGATTGCTACTTGTAACCCCCATATAAATTGCATAAGATACGGCCGGGACCCACACTTGTGGACCTCGAGGGATGCCTAACACCTTCCCCTCGAGGTAATTTGAACCCTTACCCTAATCTCTAGCTCTTTGACCTTAGTTAGACTTAATTAGGTTTAGGTGCCCTAACGCGCCTTAACTCGTTAGGTGGCGACTCCTCAAACTCAAAATCCCAAAAGAGTTGTTAGGTCGCGCACAAAACCCGTTTTCTGCGAAAATGGGGCGCGACAGAATGGCGACTCCGCTGGGGACATTAGGTTCTTACCATTACATGTTTAATGCTTATTTATGTGGGGTTTACTTTATATTGTTTATTTCATTATTTGCTAGGTGTTTATCATATTTAGTTATCATTTTATTGCCTTATTTACTGTACTCTTTTCATGTTCCACCCATTTTCCCCCTTCTTATTTGTTTATTACCATGTTTCATATTCCCCTGTTTCCCTTATTTGTTTACTACATTTAATATCATATCCTCTTTCCTTATTAGCGTGATTTTTTTTTACACCTTTATATGTTTAAATTCCTCTTATTTATTTATGCTTATTTATTTACTGTTTTATAAAATGCTTATATGTTACCACTTTCCAATTTAAATGCTAAGTGTTTATTGCTTTGATAACTGGCATTCCACTCATACTTCCCCCAATTGGGACCCTCTTTTTTTTTATTTGTTCTCGTGATGTTGTGCCTTTGCACCTCTCACAACTACTCTAATCCTATTCAAATACCCATTATAGAGAGTCGGCATATGCGTGGACGTAGTGGATAGTTTTACTACCGCGAAGCCACGAGCCTCTCGCATAGAATCCTTTCAAGTCCGTGTCAAGCCAACTCTTAGAAGTCCTGGTTAAGTCATACATGCTGCATAAGCCCTAGGAGGTTTGACCCTTGGTGTCAATCCATGTAATTAGTAGCCACCCTCTCGTCTAAATGGGCCCCAACACCCTTAGACAAATTGCTTATTTATGTGGCAACGTGATCATAATAATTAAATCAAGTCATTATGTCAAAATGGAGTTAAACTTTTTCTTCGACTCTAAACTTCAAATTGGCAAAGTATAACTTGAATCAATTATGTGACCTTATTCTATTAACTGTTATAATTGTCCCACTTTAAGTTTATTGTGTCATTCATTTGATATTATAGTTTTGGCTCACTATATAATAACTTGGTTTTGTGTTTGATTTACTTCTTTGACTAAAGGTTGTCTAGTATTTGGATAATTGGCTCGACTAAGATTCTGCAATATGACAAATATGTTCAGCCTTCGAAAAAATCACCCATCTTCTCGTCCAACAAGAAGTACCTTTTGGACCATCTCTCCTCATCCTATTCATACTCACACCCTCTCTCAACAAAGGTCTCCATCACGCCTCAACTTTGATGCTTCACAACATGAGGGAATAGGTGACAAAATAGAGAAGTCTAAGCTAGAAGCACTGCAGCGAAAAATGCATGACTTGGAGAAAAAGGTGAATGGAGGACTAAACTCAATACCTGCTCATGACCTGAGGTATAAAAATTTATGTCTACACCCAGGAGTTGAATTGCCGTCGGGATTTAAAATACCAAAATTCAACATGTTCGACGGACGTGGGGATCCAATGGCACATCTCAAAGATTTTTGCAGTAGGCTAGTTGGCTTAGAAAACAATGAACCTCTCCTAATGAGGTTATTTATCCAAAGCTTATCAGGAATAGCCTTCACTTGGTACGTCAAACAAGACTTTGACAAATGGCTCGCATGGGAAGACATGGCTCGAGACTTTGTGGAACAATACAAGTTTAATAAGAAGGTTGACCCCACAATGTTAAATTTGATCAAATTAAAGAAATTAAGTCATGAATCTTTTGAGGAATATGTCATACGATGGAGAATGGAAGCCTCCAAGATACGTCACTTACCGCATGAAGAGGAGTTGGTCCAAACTCTCATCAGATCACTTGAGGGTATATACTACAAAACCCTGTTCTTCGCTGGTATTCAAAGTTTCGACAGTCTAATTCGAATTGGAAAAGAGTTAGAATATGGCATTCATTCTGGAAGAATTGCTGATACACAAAAATCTTTTCAAGTCCTGAAAGACTCATTAGATGAAAGGAACGAAGATGTATCTACCTATATACCTCCGAAACAAAGAAATCAGAATATTGAGCAAATTCATGTTATTCTTGAGCCTTCCAATCCTCAGGTATCTCAACATAAGGTGAGGAAACCTCGTGTCTTCACTCCCTTAAGGGAAACTTTGACCGACATTTTCCAGAGATTATGGGCTAAAGGACTTCTAAGACCAATAAATGGATGGATTCCCAAGCACTCTACTTCAAACTTTGACTTATCCAAAAATTGTGCCTATCATTCAAACATTCAAGGTCATGACACCGAAGAATGTGCAGCATTGAGAAATAAGATTCAGAATATGATTGAAAAAGGAAAAATTATAGTGCAACAAGGACAACAAAACAACAATTGCAATCCTTCTATGGCGAATACATTCATCGTTAAAGGATATCCTACGAAGATGTACATTAGGCACTTGAAAAGGAAGCGTAAATCACATCAGAGAAAATGATAAGGACAAGACTCTTATGAATAAAGTTGGCTTTATTGTTCTCAGACCTTATGCCCAAGTCCTTCCTCATTCCTTTCATTTTTCCTTGTAATTCTGAACTACGTTTGACCTGATTTCCTTTTTGGATACGTAGGCAACCCTTGATGGGTCCGGTCTCTATCAAATAAATTTTCTTTCTCTCCCATGGTCATTCAAAACACACCTTTACGAATTCAAATCTAGACTAATTGACAATCCATGAACATATTTGACACTTGAATTCGAAGTGGAGCCTTAATGTCCAAATACAAGACAATCACTTTCTTTGGAACTTACAATTTTTTCTTTGAGTGAAGCAGGATCAAAATTCCTTACTAATAAACTGGGGCAGAATTTTTGAGGAAACCTCAAAAATTTTCATAAAGATGTTTGAAAAAGCGAGTATATATCTTATACTCTAAACTGGGGCAGAAATTTTTGAGAAATCCTCAAAAATTTCATCACAACGGAATGCAACTCTATAGGCCAAACAAGCATAGGTATGACCATCTCTCGCCCTTTGAATTTACAATTTTTCTCTGGATGCAGGAATAAATTATATATGAGCGTACTGTCATATTTAGAAGCTACTATGTAAGTCATACTATCCTCAGTTTTTTTTTTTAGAGGCTATTATCAAATTTCTTCTACGATTGACTGAATATATATTTAAGCTCTCCCACCTTATTATAATACGATATTTAGGGTTTTCCGCCTTACAATAGGATGTTTAGGCTCTTCCGCCTTAAAATGCGATATTTAGGCTCTTCCGCCTTAAAATGCGATATTTAGGCTCTTCCGCCTTACAATAGGATATTTAGGCTCGTCCGCCTTACAATACGACATTTAGGCTCGTCTGCCTTACAATATGACATTTAGGCTCTTCCGCCTTACAATAGGATGTTTAGGCTCTTCCGCCTTACAATAGGATGTTTAGGCTTTTCCGCCTTAAAATATGATGTTTAGGCTCGTCTGCCTTACAATACGACATTCAGGTTCTTTCGCCTTACAATAGGATGTTTAGGCTCGTCTGTCTTACAATACGACATTCAGGCTCGTCTGCCTTACAATACGACATTTAGGCTCTTCCGCCTTACAATAGGATATTTAGGCTCGTCTGCCTTACAATACGACATTTAGGCTCTTCCGCCTTACAATAGGATGTTTATGCTCTTCCGCCTTACAATAGGATGTTTAGGCTCGTCTGCCTTACAACACGACATTTACTCTCGTCTCTCCTTACAACCAGACATTTTACTTATATTATTATATGTTTATACTATCAAATATCTTGGAGTTTGACGTTATTTTTCAGAGATGGGTTCAATCCTTCAAGAAGTTTAAGACTATCAAGGCTTGCACTACGTCTCAAACAGATACGCTTTTTACCACCTCTTGTCTATTTAGAACTCATATTTTTACTATTGGTCATATTTTATCTATTTATAAGCTAACGTTTTATCTAGAATTTGTAGGAATATGATCGATCGCCCTTGATTACAATTATCACGCTATCCTCTATCACAACAATGACTCTATCAATTCTTCGCTTTTCATACTCCGAACCCTCGCTCGAAGGCTGATAGCCTTACTCTATCATGCTCTTCTCGCTTCTCTGTCACGCTCTTTTAGCCTCTCAATCTCTCTCTTCTCTCTACTCTAATCTTATCCATTCAAGCCGATATCGTGCCTTCCGAGTACCTTACCGCTCTTTCAACTTTTAAGAGTTTTGTTTGCTCTTGAATCTTGAACTACACACGACCTGATTCTCGTATAACCAGAGATATGTAGGCGACTTAAAACCAAAGTCTCGGTCGTACCCTTTTCAACTCTATATCATTTCAATTGATCCAATTGACATCTCTCGTCGGTCGGACAAAATCGGCTACTAAGTCAACGTTGGTTGCTTGACAATTCATTCTTCATTCTCAATCAACCAAGGGGCAGCTGTTGACACCCAATTTTGACCGACCTTTAACCATTTTAGAATTATATTCGACTAAATACGTATTTTGAAAATTTACTTAAAGTTTTAAAGTTTTAGTCGATCTTTCCTCAAAATTATATATTTTATTATCATTTACTTTATAAAATTATTGTAAATATTATTATTTTTTTTTAAAATTATTAATGAATTTCAAATGTTTTAAAATTTAAATGATTTTCAATTATACAAAATATTTTAGAAATTATTCAAGTTCTAGCCTATTTTATTCTAATTTCTTTCAATTCTAGCAACTCCAATTAAAATTTTATTACAATCATAGCCATCTCTTTCATTTCAATTCTAGCCACTTTAATTGCAATTTTAGCTATTCTATATCTTTGTCAATCTAATTTCAAAACATCATCTTTTAATCTCATCCGTCCATCTTAAAATAAATTCAAAATCGAATCCTAGCCCTTTATCTCTTATCAAATTCTACGGTCAAGATTTAATCTCCTATTCTTCCTAAATTCTAATACCCTAAATGACTAAAACAAAAACTTTTTCACTCTCTCTTCCTCCCCTCCCTCTCTCCAGCCGCCTCTCTCTCTCTACCCATTCTTTCCGGAGAGCTCCCTTCTCCATAGCCGTCGCCCTTCTCTCCCGCCTCTCTCTCCCCCTTTCGTTTTTTCTCCTCTTCTTCTTTATCCCTCTCTCTGCCTCCCTCTCCCCTTCTCCCACCGCCTCTTCTTTCTCCTCTCCATCCACAAGGCACCGGCGGAAAACCAACAGAAGCCGCCGGTGAAGGCAGCAACCAACATCCCACCAGCCGCCTCCCTCTCCTTTCTCCCGTCGCCCAACCTCCTCCTCCTCTTCCCCTTCGTTCTCTCCATTTCGTTGGCGAGAACAGCAGCACAAGGAACCAGCAGCCACCAAGCGACGACCACTGCCCGACTAGAAGGGTCGCCGCACGGCTAGGCAGCAGCTGGACAGCAGCCTGCGAAGACTACCGGCAGCTCTGGCCAGCAAACACCACCAGCAACAAAACAACGAGCTCCGAAGGAGCCTCTTCTATGAGATTTCGAGGTTATTTAAAATGGATTTGTTACAGTTCCGTCCAGGTTTGCTCCCTTGTTCGTCTGATTATTTAAATTCTTAACACTACTTTGAAGTTCATGGATGTCCTATAAAAAAAAATAAAATAGAAAGAATCAATATATGTTTTTATTCTATCAATTGTCATGGAGTTGATCTAAAAAATCTTTAGAACTTCAAATGTTTTCTATGATTTGTCTTTATTTGTAGAGATGTGATGCACTATATCATTGACCCATGATTGATAATTCAAACATTTTTTTTTGTAAGTTAAATGTAATTTAGGCGTGACTGTTTGTCGTGACCAATATTTTCTAGCTACGCAGGGATAACAATCTGATTGATATTCACAGAAGTTGGTCTATTTTTTCTTTCATGCTTTAAGGAAAATGGGTCAAATTTTACTACATCATGATTATGATGAAAAATCATTTTTCTTCTTTCTTGATATTTTTACATTGTTAATTTTGGCTTGATATTTGTTCCTCCATATCTGTCAGGATCCCTTAAATATGATAATTTAGCTAATTGCTTGGTCAAATTGCTCTTTTGGCTTTGATTTAGATTTCTGCTTATTATTAATCTTTTTTTGCTTACCCATAATTAATCTTGTTTAGTTTATTTGACCCTCTTGGCTATGGTTAGTTTGATTAACGAATGGAAGAGTGTGCTACTTCTTTCCTTATATTTTCCTATTTTTTAATTCTAATATTGATTGATAGTATATAAATTGTTTCCCTTTTCCTTTTTAAAAGATACAATTATTTTATTTCCTTGTGGCTAATAGTGTTTAATTATGGCAGCCCAACTCTTGCTTGCTCTTATTTGGTAAAAAATAACCTTATACTTGGTAAAATAAATGCATAAAATAAAAAGTGATAAAATATTTGATTTGACTCTTCTTTATTTAAGAGAAAAATAATATTTCTCTTCCTAAGTTATTCCTACCTGCTTATATTTGGAAGTGATTTTTTTTTTAATTTGGTGAATTTGAATCTTCCTTTGAGTAAGGAAAACATTATATTTATTTAGTTCCTTAAAATATTCTTTTCCTTATGTGTTCACCCCTCTTTGCTATATAAATAAGACCCTTCTCTCATTTGTTAAGGGACACACATTGACATCTTTGAAAAGAACTCACTTTCTCTAACTCATTCTTACTTTCTTACCACAAATGCTACATTATTCTTAAACTTTCTCATTCTCTCGTTGCTCATACATAAAATAACTCATACACTCATTCACTCTCAAAATCACAAGTTCTCATCACTCTTCATTCTCATTGCTCTTTTGCTACTCTAAATACATTAATATTTCGATAAACATTCAAGTGCTCTTCTTCGCTACCTTGCTTTTTGCTTTTGTTCGAGTAAAGGTTGGATCAACTTGCTTTTCATTGCTACCATTTCTAATCTACTCAAACGTTATTTGACTGCTTTAACAGGTTTAAAACTTGAAGTTCAAAGTTGAAGATTAATTGAAGAAAGATTTATTTGTTTATTTGAATGTATATGTATTTATTTATTTTTCTCCTATTTTATTTATTCGAATGTTGTAACAATTGTAACTCTAAAGATCATATATAATAATTTATTTGGGGGGGGGGTCGTCTAGGGGAGGGGGATTTATATGCTTATTTGTTCGTTATAATTTTTAGAAATCATGGCTATAGGTTTGTCTTTAACCACCTAGATTTAATGTTTATAGGTGTTATAATCTAATCAATTTTCAATTTGCTTGACGCTTTTGTTAATTAGTCTTAAAAAATAATAAATTAGATTCCGTTAATTTTTTAATGTTAAAATAAAATCATAATAATTTAGTAGGCTGATTAGGTGTTTTAACAATGTTATAATTTAGCATCATCTTGTCATGTAGAAACCATGTCTAAGGTTTAATTTGTTCATAACTTTTAAATTTACAAAATTAGGCATATATATGTTACTTTTTTGAACACCTAGAAATCATGTCTATAGGCTTGTAAATAAACTCTTAACATATCCATAAAAGATAATAAAGTTCGTTTGTGCATATTTGTGCCCTCCCCCTAAAATTAGTTAATATTATTTGATTATGTAATCCTATTATTTCATGCATTTAACAAATTATTTGGCTTTAAATATATTTCATTGTAAATCCTTTGCATTTAATAAATTTACCACCTTAATGTTCTACTAGTTTTTTAGTACTTACAAAGTTTTGCAACATAATTTTCTTTAAAAAGTCATTATTCAATTTTTCTTTAAACTTTGGATTGATTATGACGTTGTTTATTTTAAAAAATAAATTATAAGCACTATCTCCTAACCTATCGTTAGTGGGAAAGTCAAAAGGAACTACGAGGTCTAGTTCCAATTTTTTTAAAACCCGACGCGTCCCCGGAAGTACCACCTACCCATGAATTTCAAAAAAAAATTATGTGTACTTATGTGTAAATATTTATGTGTCTACATGTAAACTAAATCTTTTAAATGATTTTCAAAAACATAAACTATTTTTTAGACCGACCTCAAATCAAAATTGTTTCTATGGTGGAAGAGCGCGATCATCAATATTGTGGCATCATCCCTATAAAGAAACAAACATTTTTTTAATAAAAATTGCATACTCAAAACTCATCAATTTTCAAACTTTACTTTCGCACATTAATTGCTTAAAATTTGCCAATTTTGTTTATAACATAGTCTCGTATGCTTAAAATTTGATTGTTTAATTATTGCTATCATCTAGCCTTGCATGTTTAAATAAATAAAAATAATAAAATTAATTGTTTTATACTTATTATCACTTAGCAAGCATATTAATAATAATGAAGTGACATTGATTGGTACTTGTAACCCCCATATAAATTGCATGAGATACGGCCGGGACCCACACTTGTGGACCTCGAGGGATGCCTAACACCTTCCCCTCGAGGTAATTTGAACCCTTACCCTAATCTCTGGCTCGTTGACCTTAGTTAGACTTAATTAGGTTTAGGTGCCCTAACGCGCCTTAATTCGTTAGGTGGCGACTCCTCAAACTCAAAATCCCAAAAGAGTTGTTAGGTCGCGCACAAAACCCGTTTTCTGCGAAAATGGGGCGCGACAGCCCATATAGCTAAGGTAAGGGAAGTGTGTAAAAGTTGTGTAGGGACGCCTAATTTGGATTTGGATGTAATAGGGCTAAGATTACTTTCTCTCTCACTGATGGGAGAGGCTGCTATTTGGTTCACTAAGGTCCCTTATAACTCAATTTTCACTTGGAACCAACTAAGGGACGTTTTTTTAGCACGTTACTACCTAGTCTCCAAGAAACTAAATCACAAAGACAGAGTGAACAAGTGTGTGGAAATACCAAGAGAGTTAGTCAGCAGTTCTTGGAATAGATTGACTTCATTTTTGAGAAGTGTCCCCAATCACAGCATAGATGATTAGTCACTGAAGGAATACTTTTATAGGGGACAGGATGATAATAATAAAGCGGTATTGGATACTATAGCGAGTGTTTCTTATGGGGAGTGTCTTTATGCCGAGATTGCTGTAAAATTAGAGAAAATCTCCCAAAATAATAAAGCTTTGAGTATTAGGAAGTCAGATACTGGATGAAATACCTTCGCAGTGCAATCCACTCACAACCCAGCCACATATGAGATTCGTGAAGAGATGGCTCAGATGAGAACTGATCTTGGGTTGGTATTAGAACATGTCACTGGGGCTTCAGAAAAGATCAAAGCGGTTAACTACTTGTCTAAACCACCACCACCAAATGATGAAGGTTATTATGAGGAGGATTCCAATGCAGTAAATAAGCAGACGAGGGGTTCCCGACAGAGTGTCCAAGGCTCAAATAAGGAGAATTGGTGCCAAGGTCAAGGAAACCAAGGTCCGATCTATGGTAACTATAATCGTGAGGGTCATTATGTCCTAGATGGAAATTACAACCGTGACAACAACTTCAACAGGGGTCACTACGGTAGCAAAAATGATAGCAGTAGGACCTATGCTCCTCCTCAAAATCGTGAAGTTACTCCTAGGGATGGTGGAGGTATTATAGCGCGAGTTTAGGATATGTTTCACAAAATGATGAGGAGGTTCAATGATAGTGATGAGCATATTAATGAGTGAAGAAGTGATTTAGCGGGTATTTGGAAGAAAGTCGATGCACATGCAATATCGATTAAGCAGCTTGAGTTGCAAATGGCCCAAATGCTACTGTGAACACACGACAACCGGGTACTCTTCCTAGCAACACTGTCCAAAATCCAAAAAATGGAAACTGTAAGACAATCACTACTGGGGGTGGTAAGAAAACAATTGACCCACCTATGCCGTCTAATGAGGAAAAGGTGATAAAAAATAATGATAAAGTAGTAGAGATTAGTGGTGAAGTAGGAGATAACACTGGATAAGATTCTGAAGTGCCTAAAAAGGTAACTCCCATGCCTAGACCCCCCATTTCCTCAGAAAGTAGTGAAAAAGACTGAGGATGGTAAATATCGGTGTTTTATAACAATGTTGAAGAAACTTTATATTAATGTCCCTTTGGTAGAAGCTTTAGAACAAATGCCCGGTTATGTCAGGTTTATGAAAAATCTGGTTACAAAGAAAAGATCGGTTACTTTTGAGGATGATTATAGAATGCAAAATTGTAGTCCTATTGCTACAAGATCTCTGGTACAAAAGAAAGAAGATCCGGGTGCGTTCACTATTCCTTTTACAATCGGGTTATTACATTTTGCGAAAGCATTATGTGATATGGGGGCAAGCATAAATCTCATGCCCCTCTCGATTTACAAGAAGTTGCATTCGGGTGATCCAAAGCCCACTGCAATGCGACTACTGATGGCCGATCGAATAGTAAAAAGGCCTATAGGGATACTCCACGATGTGCTAGTGAAAATGGAGTCATTCATATTCCCGGTAGATTTTGTTATTCTTGATTGTGAAGTCAATTTTGAAGTGCCTATTATTATTGGGAGGAAATTCCTTGCAACGGGTAGAGCCTTAGTTGATATGGAAAATGGGCAGATGAAATTTTGGTTGAACAAAGATGAAGTGATCTTCAACATTTGTAGGTCCATGAGGCAGAGTGGTGAGCTCCAATCGGTATCTGCTATATCCTATAAAGAAAAGATGAAGAAGTACCATGAACTAAAAATTGAAAAACCAGAGTCTATGGTTGGGGATTTTGTGCTTTTATACAATTCTAGGTTGCACTTGTTTCCGGGAAAGCTCAAGTCCAAATGGACTGGCCCTTACTTGGTTACCCAACTATCCCTTGATGTAGCAGTTGAGTTGAAACGACAGAGGGTATGCGGTTTAAGGTGAATGGACAATGAATTAAAATCTATTTTGGGCATGCAAAATCGGTTGATAAATTGATTGAGGCATACCATCTTGATGAAGTCTGAGTGATCAAGTGTCCTCAGTCGTGCCGCGATGTTAAATCAGGCGCTGGTTGGGAGGCAACCCAATACTTATAGTTCTCTTTCTATTAATGGTAGCATTTTCTACAAATGGGTTTTAAATTTGCAGTTAGCACATCACCAAGAAATTCTGCAGAAAATCACTCTACAAAATTCACTGAAGGATACATCATTGGACCATCACGCTTGCGACGGACCTTCACATGAATCCATTGTTCCATGTACGTTTTTCTATTATTTTGAAAATTAGGGCACACACGACGGAACCCATGACGGACCATCGCATCTGTGATGGACCGTTGTTGGGGACTCGTTGCGTCATTAACCAGCATACCCGACCCGACTCGGCTAGGGAATTTTATAATTTTTAACCTATAAAACCCCCCACCCCTTCATTTGAACGATTTCTTTCCCTATTTCTCCCATTCCATCCCTTTCAAACTTCCAACTTCTTACCTCTCTTTCAACTGATCACTTCTCCAAATCCCCAATTACGAAAATCTTTTTTTTACTGGTCAGAGTGTGCTGTTGTGGTTCTGCTCTTGATAACCAAGTGCCTCACTTACTTGTTTTTCTCCTCTTCTCAGGTATGTGTCTCTGATCTCTACCCATTACATTACATTTTTGTTTTACAATTACTATTAGCCTATTTATTTTTGGTGGGTCTTCATTCTTTGATCCAATTTTGTTTGACCTAGGTTGAGAATCCTCGAATTTCCTTGTTAAAACTTGAGAAATTGGTGCTTTAGCATTGCTTGTTTGCTAGGTATTTGGGTTAGAAACATGTAGGTGTTACACTATGTATTTCGTTTGAGTCATAGTGGACAATTGTGGAATCTTCAGTTTTGTCACTGAATGACTGAATGAGATACTGATGACGGACTGTCATACCCACGACGGACCATCATAATGTCTGTTCCAACACCCCACCATTCGTTCTCTCTAAGTTTCCCCCAATGGATACATGCGACGGACCGTCGTTCCTATGATGGTCCATCCTTTACAGCCGTTATGGTTGTTAGAGACCCTTGTCCTAAGGGTCTCCAACTTTTTCTAAGTGTCCTCTGATGAACATCTAAGACGGACCATCATTAACACAACAGTCCATCCTGCACAACCGTCATGGTTGTCAGAGACCCTTGTCCTAAGAGTCTCCATTTATTTTTTAAGTTTCCTCTGACGGACATCTACGACGGACTGTCATAGCCTCGACGATCGGTCCTGCACAACCGTTTTGGTTGTCAGAGACCCTATTCCTAAGGGTCTCCAACTCTTTCTTAGTGTCCTCTGACGGACATCTAAGATGGACCGTCATTAAGACAATGGTCCGTGCTGCACAATCGTCATGGTTGTCAGAGAACCTTGTCCTTAGGGTCTCAATTTTTTTAAGTGTCCTCCGACGGACATCTACAATGGACCATCATACCCTCGACGGTTCGTCCTGCACAACTGTCATGACGGTCAGAGACCCCTCTCCTAAGGGTCTCCATACTTTTTCTAAGTGCCCCTTGACAGACATTGATGACGGACTATCATTATTACAACGGTCCGTCCTGCTTATCCCTCATAACTATCAGAGACTTTCCTTCAGGGGTATCCACATAAACATAGTTGAAGTAAGACATGATGGACCCCATGACGGTCTGTCAAACTCACGATGAGCCATCACCTGGTACGTCGTGTTTCCCTGTTACTACAATGATGCCATTACAACTTTTCTCTTATGTTTATTTTGTGTCATTTTTGCTTGCCTTGTTTGTTCCTTCTACTACTAATAATGATTATTTTACAGGTACTATCTCTAATTGCACCAAAAAAATATCGATTTTACGCACGTGGCGTTAAAAGTTTGTCGCCTCGTCTGCTCGACTGGTTATAGGCTCTGATGATGAGCATGATCCCGAGTACGTACCCCTAGGCACTGCCACTCCAGCACGAGAGGGATTTCAAGGTCACCACTACTTACCCTTTTCCGTGCATGATATATTTCTTTTGAAGGTCTGCAGGTGTGCCCATCTGGCACACTGATTAGCTCAAGACTCCGCTAGGCAGTGTTGATATCGGCCTCATCAGGGATGAGGCCAATGAGTTGTCTCCATGCAGAGGGCCTCGTCCAGAGGTGCCTCCACTTGGTTAGAATCTGGGTGACACTATAGCGAATGCTCGAACAGCTGTACAGGATGCTTCAGAAACCACTGACACTACCCCAGTCGAGTCTATCTCGGGTAGGAATTTCCCCTAGCTCCTATCGCTCAGCCCCTTTCCCTACTATGGTCCCGCTTGCTAGGGTCCAGAAACTAGAGTCTCAAATGGACACACTTCTTCATCACATCCAGCCTTGGATGCAGAAGTCTATTACTGAGGCGGAAGAGGTCTTGGAGCGTAAGATGGACCAGCACACAGAGCGGAAGATTGCTAAGGTTCATCAGTGCTTAGACGCTTTTGAGTTGCGGGTGCTAGCCTGGCCATCCCCTCAGGTGGACGTGTCAACCCTTCACGATGAGGTGGAGAGTCTGCAAGATGATGTAGATATGATCCAAGAGGATTGGGTGCCTGATTCTAAGGCTACTTCTGTAGAGCCTGCTGAGGACACAATGTTGGCTGCTTTATTTGCCAATTTTGAGATTCCACCACCTCCCCCTCTAGAGCATGCCAAGAGGCACAAGGGTCGATAGGAGGATGAGTCTAGAGCATGGAATAAGGAGCTCCATGAGATGGAGGTTGCGAGTAGAGCCTCGATTGCTGATGAGGAGGCGCGTCAGATAAGGGCTCTAGAGTCAGCTGCTGGGGAATCTAGATCCAAAGATGTGGAGACAGCGGGAGGCAATAATGATAGTGCTGTTTCTGATGAGGACACTACTGAGGGTGTCCAGACTACATAGGTAGTGGGTTCCGAGAACCAGACCCACCAGCGTGCTGTTCGCCGATGCTTTGCTCCCCAAGTTTGCTTCACCTACCACTCTCGTATTTCAATTTTTTATGCATTAGGGACAATTTCATATCGTTTTGTTGGGGGTGGGGTAAATGGAAAGTGAGTGCTAAGGTGAAGTTTGAGTAGCCCAATTCACGATCCTCTGTTGGGGTTTTCTTACATATGTTGTTTTTCCCCCAGAGACTGATTATTTTTATTTTTGAACCGGCATGTCTATATCTTGTGTACATAGTATAACTCTGAAGCATGATGGCTAAAACAAAAATGGTATCCTGATGTAATGAAAATGATGCATGGTTAGGTACAGTAATTGATAAATGTGCGGCATTAAGCATGACATATAGATACACCACTACATGACCCTAAGTCTAAGACTCAAACTAGGTATCTTATAATCTCGTAGAGTAATAAGATGTCAAGTGAGTGTGAAGAAAATTTGAATAGTCCACTATTTGTACTGAGTTAGAACTTTCCTGGTTAGTCCTGCTAAAAATAAGATGTAACACACAATTAGGAAAGGATCATAGGCCCTTATTCAATATGGCCAATTTTTAACCCAAATAAATAAATAAAACCAAATGAAATTAATCCCTCTTTGATCCAAATGATTTGAGCTTAAAATAGACCTTTCTTTTTCATCCCAAATGTTCTTTTCTGGGAATAATGTGTTGGCCCTAGTCCCTCCTTGGACATGTGCACCTCAACTTATGCCAAAAGCATAAGTTGAGGGTGGCTAATTCATTAAACAACCTTTTTGTAGCCCTGACCCTATTTTGGGTATTGTGTACTTTGAATCATGGAAAAGCCATGAGTTGAGGGCGACTATTGTTAGGAATGCTCTTGAAGGTGGGGATGAAAGAACAAAGAGAGAGAAAGAACAAAAGTAAAGTGACTCAAGAACCAGTTTAAAGAAGAGTGAAATAAAAAAAATATAATTAATACAAGCATGAAAAGAAAAGAGTCACTTACACAAATGAATAAAAAAGGGAAAATAGCAAGGTGAAAGCGTATTAGAAGTTGGGTGAAATAAAATGATAAAAAGTGGTACATTTAGCCGATATGTCAAGGAGGGAAAAAAGTCACTAAAGTATACCTAAATATACCCTATGTGATCCTGAGCCTATGTTACAAGTTAAGAAAGTCCTATCGTGATCCTAAGAGTTGTATGGCGAACTTAAAGCAGTGAAAATAAGGGCAAGCTTGTGGCAATATGTATGGATGAATTGTGAATTTTTTCTGAGAGTGAGTGTTGAAAAGTAATACTGATACTCAAACTGAAATCGTTGTTTGAAAAATAAGGATGTTGTTATGAAGTGAGAACAGTAGTTGCAATACCAGAAATATTAGAACCTCGGTGAGAAATTGAAGAGGATAGGTGTCAGTGCGTGGTGAGTCTGTGTCATGGTCTAGTTCCACATAATTAAAGCCTTATAGTGATAACATGCATAAAGATGATGAGACTGATCGCGATTGATATCCATATGATTGAGAAAGCTAAAATATGGATACTATTGTACAAATATTTTGTAGTGAGTCATAGTGCGTTGCTTGGGGACAAACAATGAATTTAAGTTGAGGGTGTTGATATGCCATGGTTTCACGGTATTTTTAATGCTTTTTCCTTAAGTTTAGTGTGTGTCCAAAAGTCTTTTTGTATTGATTTTTATGTAAGTTTATCCATATTTGCAGGAAATCTGTCCAAAGATGAGAGCGGAAGTTTTTGAAAAAAGAAATGCAGTAAGATCACCTACATGGCTTATGACGGTACGTCGAGCATGTGACGGTCCATAGGTGGAATCATAGTGAAGCTGCTGAAGGAAGATGGGGAAGTCTGATTTAGTATGGGATTACGGAAGTCCATGACGGACCGTCATTGCCATGACGGTCTGTCCTGCTTTCGTCACAATGATTAGAGAGTAGTCCTAGATGGACTGTCGTGATTCGAACGGTCCATTACACCTGCCGTTTAGGGTAATGAAGAAAGCAACAGAAGAATTTGTGAAGTATGGGACGACGTATATGACGGCCCATCGTGACCACAATGATTTGTCATGAGGTCTGTCGACTCGGACGTGTTTTGACAGATTTTCAGTGATTAGAATCCTTCTTTTATTAGATTTTTGTTTTTATAAATAGTTCGAAAAAACTTATTTTTGGGGTTAGATTCGTTGATATTAGAATCTTTGATGTTACACTTTTTGATGTTAGACTCTTTGATAGTACACTTTTTGATAGGAGACTTTTTGATATTTAAACTTTTGGATAATCTTTAGTTCTCTTCTTCAAGTATTGAAGGATTAATTTCAGTAATTGTTACACTTTTTCTGGAATTGATTGTTGGTGCTTTTGTTGATTAATCAAGTGAACTTCTCGATTTTATTCTTTCTCATCAAAGTAAGTTCATGAATTCTTATATTAAATATACGAATAGTATGATTATGACCATGGGTAACTAAACTCCATAACTAGGGTTGTGGGAACCATGGGTGAATAATGAGGTAAAACCTAACTAAAATAGCAATTCTAGAATAGTTTCTTGCATGTATTGCTAATTCTTTCGTTTAGAAGTCTTTTTAGCGGATGACCAACGTTAGAAATCGCCTTAATGCTACTTGCCAGACCAAGGAGGTAGATAATAGGAAAAAAATTATCAACATAGATTTAGTGTATACTATCTAATAGTCTAGTATCTATTGGTAAGAGGTAATAACTTAGTCAAATATCGAATACAATGATTAATATGAGGTAAAGGTAAGGGTTAGTATAGCAACACATGTAGCCGGACCAAGGTGCAGACTAAAATTTTCTATATGCTGGATCAAGGATTTAGAAATACATATTTTATCACTTTACATGCAAGATACTAGGAAAGAATTGTTACAGTAAGAATTATCAAGTTAAGAACCTCTGGGGAACATTTAATCCCTAGTTACTTTTATTAATCGATTAAGCTTCAAGATTTGAATCTATTAGTTTTTTACATTAATCTAGGTAATTAATTTCATTAATTTAGAAATAAAACCCCCCTTTAGTTTTTATTATTTTGTAAGTAAATAGTTGAATAAATAATAGTAATAATAGAATAAAGTTAAGTGTGAACTATTTTCCTCGTGGGATCGACCCCAACCTCATAAGTTGGGTTCTTTACTTGATACGATCGCTTTACTTCTTATTTAAGAAGTAAGTTTGAGCTTATCACGTGGATAGTCTCATGACCCAACATAGGGTGTAGAGTTTATATTTCCATGATTCCCCCAAGTTCCATAACTATGTTTCAACTATAGGTTCTAGTTAGTGGATCCACCTTGAAATCCATGTCACATTTGGTTCTACTTTGGACGAAAGACCACCTCTTTTTCGTGTGGGGTTCTATGACAACAGATTTCATGTTTAGTGTGACATGGTCTATGTTGGTTAAGGCTATAGTTTCCCTAAAGTAAAATGGACAAAGGAAGCAAATGACTAGATCCCTAAATAGAATGACTTAATTGAGGTAACTTAGGATAGGTGGAAGTAATGAACCCATCTATACACTACACAAGTAGCTCCTTAGGAAGTTCAAGGAAGGTGTTCTAATACATGTCAATATGTATGTGTTCTTTATGCATGACATTGTAATATTTTTATACTTATTGTAAAGATGTGCATGATATGAATCTTTATGCGTGATGTTAATCTTGTTCACTATATGATGAAGGTCTCGACATAACTATGTCTATGTCGTATTATACTTCTATGATGGTATGTGTTGTCTTGTGTAGATGATATGTATGATTTTATTTGTGTTCCTAAGGTGATACATTGCACCAAGTATCCCTAAAGGATTACTTGGGAGACTAATGAAGTAGTTCATTGTAAGGAGGAATGAGCTCACTGTAAAGTGATCTGAAATTGAACTTCAATTCTATATGTGCTTTTCTATGATGTTTGGAGTTTGCTTGTGTTTCTATGAAGTATTAAAATGATGTAAACGCTATTTTTAAAGGTTTCATAAACATTTACTCAAAAAGGCATTAAATATGATTTTCAAGAAAAACGGCCCCTTTAAATGCATGTTTTTGCATGGTTGCCATACTTGGTGCATTCTTGTACTAATCCCATTCTTCTCTACCATTTACACAAAGTGTAGATTATGGATGCTTATAGTATGTATTGAATGGTGAAGAGCTTGATAAATGATTTCCCATGCCCAAGGAAAGGAATCCTTAAGTTCAAGGATGTCCTAATGTGTACTTATTGTAAAGTCTATTAAATATTTGATATTTTTGTATTATATCTAAGAGTCGTGTAATTAATGTATTCTAATGTTGTTGAGTCTATGATGACAAAGATACTTAGAGTCTATATATGTATTATGACTTATATTTTGTATGAAGTAAAGTTTCTAGCATATGAGGTGCTATGAAAATTTCTAAATTTTCCACTTAACTTACTAAGTCTAAGCGATGAATGATAACTATGGTCTTGAATAAGATCTCTGAGAGGTCAAGTATGCCATGTTACTTCTAGGAGTGCTCTCCAAGTATGAAAAACGTGGTATCAGAGCACCATATTTTTAAAAGTTGTTTAAGGTCTAAAAAGTCTCATATTGCAACGTCTAGTAGAGTCTTGTATAATTGGTGGTGAGTCGCGACACATCAAATGGTACGAGAGGCTATCAGACGATAGAGTTTCCCTTTTTCATCATTCTCATATTGTGCCATAGAACTTAACTCTATAAGCTCTCTCTTATGTTTTCTTGTTCGGTAGTCTTTTTATATATGATTGCTTGGATGAGATTGTTCCATATGTTTGAGGGAGAAAAGGTGAGTTCAAATGCTTATCTTTTTTTGTGGTTTGAATGAGTATTTGTGAAGGTGAATTTTTGTATGTTTTGATGATGTGATTTCAATTATGGCTATTTATGAAAACAATGTGAAATAGCATATTATGTTGAAAAATATATGTCATGATATAGTTAAAGTATGTTAGAAGTTATTAAGGATAAAATGAGTTATTTTGGAATGATGTGTTCCTAAATGGTTTTTAATGATGGTAGCCTTATGCTACGGTTTGAACTTGAAATGCTTGGTGACTACCTATGGAAGCAGGCTTCCCCAAGAATATGTGCTTAAAAATGTCCAATGTTTCCCTTTGTATCTATGTGGTTGAATGAGATGACATAACTTGATAATTGGGGATAAATTGCCTAGGAAATAAAGTTTTGAATGCTTTGCTTGACTTATTGTACACCTTGTAAATGGTAATCACTTTTAAGTGATGACAAATGAAGATCATTTAGTTAATATCCTTTTAAGTTTGGGTTTAGTTGCTCTTAATTGGATTTACCCTAAGTGGGGGATGGTGATTAAGTAGTAAGGTTGTAGATATTTTTCTACCATTGACCTTCTATTTTGGCTTGAACTTGAATCTATTGAATTTATATTAAGCTTGTCCATGAATAGAGTTTTTCATAAAGTATGAATTTCATAACCTCTAGATGTTTGGCATGACTTGATTGATATAACCTTAAGGATATTTTAAGATTCCAAAGTGCATTAAATAAATTTTATATAAAATCCATTTTTTGTCATGTGTATTGTGCATCATAAAATGCTAATTGTGCACTGGGATTCATGAGATAAGTCAAGAAACTTGTTGTAGTAACTTGAGAGGCTTAACCTTATGATAAAAAGTTGAGTCTCTTTCAAATCAAATATGTTGAGTATCTTTAAAACAATGTGACTTTTATGATTTGGAATGAATAATTGTAGTCTCATTTTTTTAAGTGAAAGCATGTTTAGCTAAGTGCTGATGTGTATGCCTATGATTTGTGTTATTCCTTTCAATATGCTTATCGTGAAGGTGAGTACTATGTTAAGGATTGAATTTTCATGAAATGGCTTCCTATTTGGTGTGATGTACTTGGTGTGACTTACCATTTAGACTTAACTAGGAAGGAACCATGAGCATGTCCTTGTTAAAAGTTGAGAATTTCTCATTTTAAGAGGAAATTGACCGTCTACCTTGCTTAGGTGTGAACTCATGATACATGTAAGTGTGTTGAGGTGAAGGACATTCCTCTATGGACACGACTAAGCATGGTTTCATTGAGTATGACCTTCATGGCACTAGGTCTTACTAATGAAGATCTTTATTGATTAAATTAATTCAAGTCTATAAAGTATGAGTGCCTACTTGTTTTGAGTATTGTTGAAATCTGCCAATGTGTGGCCTTGCAAGATGATCTCGTAATGAATTAAGCTGTAATTACCATGTTATGATCAGGAGAAGGTTGTTCCTCCTATGAACAATATAAGAGCCTATGTGTTTGTGGCATTAAAGAGTGAGTGAGTATTGTTTTTGCTTGCTTGTGTGCATTGAGTGCTAAAATAATTTGATGATGTTATTAATGTTATGAATTTCTCTATGTTGCCTTGAAGTCCTTGTTGTGATTAAAGAGCCCTAAGTATCATTTGAGGGTGAATGTTCCCAAGTAGGGAATATTATAAGACCCCAAAATGAGATAGGGTGTCTAGATCCTAACATGTTTGAATTAAGGTTATAAGGTCCTAAAATGACTTATAATATAATTTAGAGGTAGTGTGAAAAGTTTGAAGTTATTTGGAAGTCGAACGTCAAGGGAGAACCAAAAAGTTTGACGACGAGTCACCTATGTGCCTCATGTGTTTATGCATGATTTTATTTGTGTTTCATGAGCTTGTTAAGCCTATAAATGAGTTATAATGATGTTTAATGATGGTAAATGATTTTTCGAGAAGTTTGGAGGTCAAACGACCAAGAAGGTCCAAGGCGTTTGAAAGATAGCCCTTAAGATGTTCACTGTGTGTCTTGATCACATTGGAAACATCCGGGTACGAATTCTAAAAGGTCAACACAAGAGGATCAAGATCCAAGTTTGGTCGAGACACTGCCTTGGCTGTGTCCATTGACGGACCCAACGACGGCCAGTTGGTCCACCAACGGCCCGTTATTCAACTCTCGTCGACTGTCAAATGCCTTGGGCAGGTATCAAGCCATGAATTTGGCTATGTAACAGTCGACGGAATCTAGGCACAGTCCGTTGACAGACCAACGTGCCGTCAGTGCCTCCGTCGATGGTGGCGTGCAAGTGACAGCAACGTCTATTTTAATTAAAAGGGTGGATGAGAAATTCACCCCACGTCCTAACCTGGCCCTAATAGGTTTATTTATCTGTTTTTGAGTGTATATAATTCATCAAAAACGTGATCACCTCATTCTAGAATTCTCTCACACGATTGAAGCCTTTCCGTTTAAAAATATTTCCTTTCAAACCTCAATTATTGGTGAAGCTCAAGAAGTGATTGGAATTGTATTTTATGTGAATGGATCATCATGTTTTAGAGGTTTTAAACTATACAAAGGTATGTTGATATTCATTTCTAGTTATCTTTAAATCTACAGAGCCATTCTCAAAGATTTCAAAAGAGAAAAATATGATCAAACACTTTCTTCTTAAATATACCATATGATCTTTCTTAAATTGATTTCAAAAGGATAATATGAATGTATTTATGATTATCTAATTATTTTGAAGTGGTTTTCAATCCAATTGCATGATGAACCCACGCTCTATTACTAAAACGATTTAGCTGTGCTTGGGCTTTGTGATGTAGATTTATTATCGATTTAGTTATGATTCTATTACATTGAAGTTTTTGTATCTACTATTATTTATATGAATTGATCATGATTTTATGATGAAGGGTCCATGTGGATCCATGTATGAACAATTGAACATGCCTAGCTTAGTATTCTAGGAATTCACTGTAACATGTCCCTTTTTATGATTAAATGTTGAACTCGATTATGTTGTGGTTCTTGTAGATACTTTTTTAGGTCAATATTATGGTTGAATTGTGTATATAAATCTTGTATGATCAAAATAAATAAGGATTGTTTTGAATTAATATAGGTTCTTCTAGTCTATGTAGTTGTAACTTGTAATCTTGACGTTAGGTTACTTGTTATATGAATTGATCAAGGTTAATTTCTATAGCTGCTGTCTATAACAAAATATGAGGATGAATTATATTTAATGAATACAATATGGGTCAATTCATGATAGTTTGAATAGGATTAACCTAAGTAAACTTACCTTCCATGAACTCCTTATATGAAACACGCTTGTGTGGACCTTAATGGCAATTGTAGTAGTGTCTCATCTAGACTATGATTTCATTAGATACTGCCTAGAATGTACTTTATTGGTAAAATATGATTTATGATCTATACTTTGGTAACTTGATAAGATGGCCTATTCTCTCTACTCTACATTGAATTGATAGTTAAATGACTACAATAGTATCTTGATCTTGAAGTGCTTAATCATGTTTTCAGTGTGACCAAGTGTAGGATTAGATACTTCCTTAGAGTGATATGATTCATGAAATTTGCTAATGGTCTATGTTTTTCTACTTCCTAGTATATGTGAGATGCCTTGTATTACGTTATAGAATGATCTTGTAGCGAATTGTACATGGTTTATTCTATGATAAAGTACATTTAGTTACTTCACTATATATGAATTTTTGATGAACAAGGTGTATTGATCAATAATGATAAATGGGTGAGAAATTGGTTAGAATTCTTATCTCTTCTACTTTCCGTATAATATTGTAGTTGCTAAATCCATGTATGGCATTGTGTGGTATGGTCCACTTATGGTGGCGATGTTTAATTTATTGTCAATATATATATATATATATATATATATTATATATATATATATATATATATATATATATATATATATATATATATATATATATATATATCTGTGTGTGTGTGTGTGTGTGTGTGTTGTGTGTGTGTGTGTTGACCATGTCCATGAAGGCAAATTGATAAATATATGAGCACGTGTTTATGATGGTACTATGTGAACCTTATGACTACTTTCCTATTTTAGTTGTAATTTAGGTTGTTTGGCTATTATGTAAGCAGGCGTATGTCCATGTTAGGTTTAAGTATAGGTGCTTCCATTGATGATTTAAAAATGTTTAATAATCCCTTAACCATGTACCCCTATGTGAATGCATGAATAGCACAAGGTAGGAGTCTTTAGTGTAATATGAAATTTGCTTGTATCCTATGCTACTGTGTGTTGTGTGGTTTATGCTTGAATGTATATTATGGTCTAAGAGGGTGGATGCCTCTATATGTTTTTGATAACCATTATGTGATCATGTTGACCATTGTACTCACATACTAACTTTACATGCATGTTACAACTAGTATAGGTCATGGTGTCTAAACGTAAGGTAGTTTTCAAATTCACTAGTGTCTTCTATTATGTATGTTAAGATGATGTTAATGAAAGTATGAAATATGTTTTCTTAGCTAGGATGAATTGATAGGTGTACTAGTATGGGCAAGGATATGGGACTTTACCTATGCATTGCACATGTGTACCTCTATAGGATAGTTCTAGTTTTGGTTTCTATATGTATGAATATGTATGTGTGAAATTGTGTGACCTAATATGTGAAAGGTTTGCTCACATATATGTATACACTCACACACATGAAAGATGATCTAGTTAATAGGGGGGACTTGAAAGGTGTGCCCAAGAACAGTCTAAAACTAGATAGGTGCTTTAATATGTTGTAAGCATATGTGATTAGATATCCTAAGTCTATGTTTTACAAATAAATAATATTAAAGGCTTTTTCAATAAAGGGAACTTATATTAGCACCGAGTGAGCTTGTAGATGAGGTGGTGACACTTTCCAAGATAAGGAAGGTGGGGTTCACCAGGGTTCTCATGTGAAGGAGTGACACTTTCCCAAATAGGGGAGGTAGGGTTCACTATGGTCATCACATATTTTTATGATTCCCCAAAGTTCCATAACTATGTTTACACTAGAGGATACTAACTAGTGGATCCACGTTGAAAGCTATCTCACATTTGGTTCTACTTTGTCCGGTAGAGCACCTCCTTTCAGTGTGGGGTTCTATGACACCAGATTCGATGTTTAGCATCACATGGTGTATGTCGGTTAAGGCTATAGTTTCCTTAAATTTAAAATGGATAATGGAATTAAATGAGTAGGACCCTAAATAGAATGACTTAAGGGAGGTTACTTAGGATAGCTGGAAGTTATGAACCCATCTAGACATTACACAAGTAGCTCCTTAGGAAGTTCAAGGAAGGTGTTCTAGTGCATGTCAATATATATGTATTCCTTATTAATGACATTGTAGTATTTGTATACTTGTTATGAAGATGTGTATGATATGAATCTTTATGCATGATGTTAACCTTGTTCACTATATGATGAAGGTCTCCACTTAACTATGTCTATGTCGTATTATACTTCTATGATGGTATGTGTTGTCTTGTGTGGATGATATGTATGATTTTACTTGTGGCCCTAAGGTGATAAATTTCACCAAGTATCCCTAAAGGATTACCTGGGAGACTATGTATTAAAAGATATAGTTCACGTAAAAGGAGGCTAAGTACACCATGTTACTTCTAAGGGGCGACCCTCGGAAGTGACACATGCTGACACCTTCATTCATCACATCACACACTTTACATACTTCACATAATCATATATGTCCTTTATGCCTAATCCGCTACATACATCTCATAGCGAGCTTCTTAAAACAATTAACAAAAATAACTTCATTCAAGCATACACTCTAGGCTACTTCACATAATCACTTCAAAAGGCACATTTAACAAGAACGACATATTTATCATCTTACTTCGCATAACAAGCCTTCATAACCTCATTCACAATCAACTAATAACTTCATATTCATACAATTCAAGTAAACACCGCTATCAAGAAGGTGGACCATACCACTCAAGTTATTTCAAAATTAAAGCTAAACAACATAACCAACTTACCCTTTAATCAAAGATTTCATCACCTATAACATATTCATAATAATATTCCATTTGGGAAGTATATAAACCACAATAACAATCATAAGAAAAAAAACTCAAAGACTACCAATTCATGCTCATATAACCCATTTCTTTGGACAACATTAGATGAAAAGATTTAACTTGATTACATTAAAGTTATAACCTTAAAATCATCAAACACAATTATAAATATCATTATCAAGTCATTAGAAACTTTTTCATGCAAGACCCATACTTAGAATTGAAGATAGAAGAAACTAGGGTTGAAAACTCTTTTGAAATGTTTTAGAAAGGGGATACTTTAATTGAAGAGAGTTCAAGGGTGTATACCATGCCTCACATTGAAGAAATACCAATGATGTATGATCGATAAAACACCAACAACAACCCTCCTAGTATTCTTGACTTCTAGCTTCCATGGTAACTTGAGAGAGTCTTCTAACAGAGAGGGGTTTTGGGTTTTAGGAAGAGGGGTCTAAAATTTGGTCTTAGGGTTTATAACACATTAATATACCTAATAAACCCTAAACTAACGTCCTAGGATCATTAAATACTTGCGGTGAATTTACAAAACACCCCAAGACTTAACAGGCAGCTTTGCAGCTTTTAGGATAGCCACCATCGACGGACCAACCAACGATCCGTTTGTCAATGGACGGGCCGTTGGTGAGGTCTCGTTGGTTGGAATGCAACTCCATAACTTGAAGAGATTCTTTTCCAAACGACATACGAGGTCTACAGACCGTTGCCTGGTTGAATAACAATCAATTTGCTCGTCGATTGGACATTGTTTTGGCAGTGTTGGTCAAAGTCTTGAGCCCTTCATCTAAGGCCCCTTGTGCGTTCTAGGTGGGGTTGTGCCCAGATGTTAAAGACCAAAAATAAGTCGTCTAGGTCTTAGGAACATCCCACATCAATTTCAAGCAAAACGAACACGTAAAACTCACTCAAACACACCAAGACACACAACCGCTATCTAAGGTACACCTTCCAAACGTCTTAGACGTTCTCGGACGTTTGACCTCAAAACATAACCAAACATCAGACACTGCCTAATAACACTAAGGTAACTCATTTAAATTACAATTAGCTCAATAAACACTCGTGAGGGTATATTTCACCTTTGTTCATTTTGGGGCGTTACAACTTGTGCGATGCGTAGGTAGGCTCATTACTTCTACCTATCCTAAGTACCTTACCTTAGGTTATCCTAGTTAGGGTAACTTTAATCTAATTTAATAACATTGTCCATTTTACTTTGGGGAAACTACAGACTTAACCGACACTAAGAACATGGGTGCAAAACATGGAACTTAGTGTTGTAGAGCCTTACACTAGAGGAAGGTTCCCTACTTATCCAAAGTTGAACATTAACACATGATAGCAGACTATGTGATATAACTTTTTAGATCCTTTGTGGAAAGCATAGTTTATGAAGCTTGGGGGCTATCATGGAAACATCACTCTATGCCCTTTTATGTTATTAGTATATCCATCCCGTGAGAACTATGGTCAACCCTACCTTCCCTCCGTGGGAAGGCTTCACCCCTTATATACAAGCTGACTCACTATTGAAAGGAAGTTATTACATTACTTTAAAAAACATAGGATTAGGAGATTTAACCCTTCATATGCTTAGTTTATAGGTTATAGATGAGAGTTCATCAACCTAAGTCATGTGAGAAACCCTTTCACATCGACATAGCATATTCAAGCAAAATCTAGCTTAAGGTACTCTTGGGAACACCTTTTATGAGCCCCTCTATTGACTAGATTATCATATATGCATAATGTACATGTTTTGATGTGTGTACTAATATCTGAGCAAACCTTTCACATAAATACCTTTGACCCACACATGTTCATACTTTGCTTCATTCATACATATAAGACATGTTAAGCACATAACTATTCATTCAAATTCATGTACATATAGAATAAACCTAGGAACTATCTTATTAAGACACACACGTGCAATACATAGACAAGGTCCCATACCCTAGTCCATACTAGTACACCTATCAATTCATCCTAGTTAAGAGATATATGATACTTCATGGACATGTAATTTACATGCATAGTAGTAGACATTAGTACATATGACAATTATCGTTTCATTAGACACCGTGAATCAATACTACTTATAAGCATGCATGAGATGTGTATCTGTACATTGGACTACATGTTCACATAATGGAAACAATCCTAACATTGAGGCAACCACCTTATAAATGTCAAAATACACATGCCATTACCTTAAACCATAGACAACTAACATATATAGTAACAAGAACTATAGACCACACACAAAAACATTATAATATAGGAGACAAGACATCTTTATTACTTGAATCTAAGGCTCCTAATCATGCTTAAGACCACATATTCATGTAGAGGTTCATAGGTAGGAATCATACTATACAAGAGTATTCAAACATCAATATGTAGACAATACCTATCCCTAATATAGTCATTTTAACGTATAGTGAGCATCATCAATATAACCTAGATCAGGAACTAGCAGTGAAGACTAGGCATAATACTTCACATTTTGTGATCATCATAACAACACTCTCAAGATATAATTGCCTTCAAGGCCATGAGCAACACATATAACGATTGAGAATAAGATAATCACCGCCACCATCATAACAACACTCTCAAGATATAATTCCTCCTAGCTTTGATCATCATTGATCGATTCCCATAATTCAATATCAATACATTTATAAAGAACTAATAATAGGTGATTTAACATAATTGAAACATAATTCATATTCAATCACACAAATAGCAATAGTAATAGGTGATTCAACATAATTGAAACATAATTCAATTAACATAGAATCAAGATAAAAAGACCCACATTATAGGCCAATTTGAGAAGTTTGGAGTATCATAAGTTTATCATGAAATTTGATTCAAATTCATATTCAAAAATATAATTATTAATTTATCATAAACATTCTTTTGAAATCAATTTGAGAAAAACCCCAAGGCTAGATTGGAAATTGGGAATTTTGGTCGTTAAATCACTTTAAAAATCCTTGATTGAACTCCTTAGATGAATGAATAACTAAGGATAAAGGATCACCATACCTTATTTATTGAAGACCCATGAGAAATTTTACAAGAAACCAGGAAAATCCAACCCCTACCTTGAACTTGAGTTTTCTCTCCAATGGAGGTTTGAGAGAATTTGCACAAGAATGGAATTTTGGGATTTTTGATTTTCTTATAGGGTGTTGGATTTTGATTTGGGAAAGGGATTAAATAATCTTAAAACCTGTTTATAACCGTCACCCAATATTACCAAAGCACCCCCACGTTTATTTGAACTTTTAGATATGTCAAACTCAACTTCTATTCTAGAAATCTCGTTGGGGAAAAAGTCGGCGATGTAAAGCTGTTCCCGCATGATTTTTTTGAAAATAACTTCCAAGAAAGTTGAGTCTGAATTTTGTTTGCGACGCGGACCAACTTTTTGACTTATGGTGTACCAAGTCCACGACGCGGACCTATTTCACCAAGGAACAAAAGCTGCTGACATCGGCAGCTTCTCGGCCCACGGTTTGGTCCTTCTCAAGGTTCCATTGTTTGGTCCTTGGGGTGTTTTTCCCGGACATTTCCACCTCAAATACTCTCGTTTACATATTAGTAACCTCTCATATACATTTGAGAATCAAACAACACATAAAACATACCAAGGCACACTAGAACACACAGATACGTTTCAAGGGTTAACTTTTGAACGTCTTGGACGTTGTTAAACGTTTGACCTCCAAAATACTTCAAATAAAGTATAAATACTGTAAACAACTTAATTAACTTATTGTAAGCATTTTTAGCCATTTTTGAGGCTCTAAAAACCTTAATTCATTTTGAGGGTCCTTGCAACTATGTAATCTTTTTATACGAAAGGTGTATGTATACTCGAAATGAATATGTATTATGTGTAAGCGAGAGATCTAAATAAACTTCATCAAGTACTATAGATGAAAAGTTTTAAATTTTCTTTGTTTCAACCTATGTATATAATGATAAATTCAAGCGGATAGTCTTAGTCCTCTCCAAGGATGACGACGCTGATTACATCTAGGGGAAACTTCCAAATGTGACAAACTTGGTACTCGAGGATGAATGAATTTCTAAATGGGTGATATTGTTACAACCCTCAAAATAGAGTAAGTTATATAGAGCCTCACATTTGTCTAAAAGGTTTAATAACGTGTTGATAAATTTTTTACATCCTTTATTATTGATTTGAAGAGGTTTGGAAGTCAAATATCCAAGAACGAACAAGATGTTCGAAAGTAGTTTTTAAACGTGCTAGTGTGTCCTTTTATGTTTGCCTTGTATTTATGTGTTGTATGAAGTATAAAAATATTATAGGTGACCTAGTGTCTTTATATACATTCTAAGGGTAAAAAAATTTGGGTACGACTCCCTGAGGATCACCTTAAGGGTCCTTGAGAAGGATCCAAACATTAGAGAAGGAAGCTGCCCAAGGCAGCGTGCAGAACAAAGAAGTGAAGCCCACCTCGTGTCGCAAGATTGGCGCTCATCTTCCTGTGCGTCGTACTAACTACATCAGGCTCACTGACCAAAAAATTATGGGAGGCAATATTTGGGGCTGCCTCCGCGACGTGCAACCATTTCCCATATTTGGTTGCGTTCTTTTAAAATCATTTTTGACATGTATAAAAGTCCCAATAAGTATGGTGGTGTTTTAGTAACTTAGGGAGTCTGTTATTAACTTTTTTTAGGACCTATTTAACCCCTTTCCCATGTAAAAACCCCATCACCATTAATAAAACATAATCCCCGAATCTCTTTTCTCTTCCAAAAACCCCAAAACCTCCATTGAAGACCAAGCTCAAGAACAAACTATGAAGGTTGATTCTTGGAGATTTATTCTCAGATTTTAGTGCCTTAGTGGTACTTCTAATATAAAAGGTACTCTAATTATTCATCCCTATATTACCATTCATTTATGGAGTCCTTTCAAATCTTTTTCCAAACATGATTCTAAGTCAAAAATCCTATCTTTCAATCTAGCCATGGGTTCTTTCTCAAATTGATTTCAAAACAATTCTAATGACGAATATATGTGTAGATACTAATATTATGATGAATTTCTATCAAATTTTATAAAGAACCCATGATCCTCCTAATTTCTTAATTGGCCTATAATGCAGGTCTTGTGATCTTCATTATATGGTGATTATATTATCTATAGATTATCATGAATTGCTTAGTTTTACATTCGTTTATGTAAGTTGATTATGAATTGTTGGGAATTGATCAATATGATAGTTATCTTAAAGATTCGGTAAGTTGACCTATTTTCTTCTTAATTGCTTAGAATGTATATTGAATTGTGATGATTAGTATGATCCACTTATGGTTCCGGTTTTTACATTCTTATACATGTTATTGTGTTTTGATCATAGACTTGAAGACAATATATGCAAAATGAATTGACATGATTATTTCAATGTGAAGGAAGTTGAAGCAGAGAATCTTGATTCTAATATCATGTTCTAAGTGTATTGGTGTTATGTGAAGTATATGAATAACCCTCAAAACAAGTGGAATGACCTAGGTGCGGGCCTGATGTTATATGTATATGTGTGATGATTATGTTAGGATTAGGTGGTATTTATGTGTAGTGATGAAGAATATCCTTCTAGCATGACCCCTACCTATATGAACCCTATATTAATGTGTGATCGAAGTATGCTAGGAGTCTTATATTCAATTGTTGAATATTTTCTAGTGTCCTATGATTTAATGTGAGTGTGTGTAGTCTATTGTCCCTAATACTCTATATGTGTGCATGACTTGAGACTTGAGGAATGTTGTACATGTGTTGTTATCTTGAGAGGGTGATGTTATACTATAGCCATTATGTAATCATGTTGACCTATGTACACACACACACTTCATGTATCACTATGAATAGGATAGATTAATGATGAGTAAAGAAAGGGTAGTTCTCCTATTCATCATTACCTATTTTATGCATGAAACTATGTGATAATGAAGTTATGAACATGTATTAATAGAGGTATTATGTGAAGGTAGATCTCACATTGTATGCACATCACACACATGTTGTATGAATGTAGGAATATGTGAAATGACATTCTCACATAAAGTAATGTCTGTGACGAAGGACATTCACATCTTAAATACCTTTAATCTATATGATGTATGAGGTATTTATTCCCAAATTCCTTATGAACTAATTTATTTAAAGGCTTAATGATGTTTAAAAAGGGAGTTTAAGCTTAGCGCCGACTGAACATGACAAATAAGAGTGGGAGCTTTATGTTAGTAAGTCCAGCTTCACACAAAGAGAACCTTCATGTTAGTAAGTTTTGGTTCTAAACATAGATTGTTATCTCATGAGATGGAAACGTCCACGTTAGAAAGTCAAGGTTTCTTATAGCAATCTCCTTGTTCCTTAACTACCTGCCCTTGTGATGCCATGTGTATATATTGTAACTACTATATGAAATAACTTGTATGCATTGCTTTAATATGAACTCTATGATTCCATGTGTATATATTGTGAGTAGGAGAAGGTAGTTCCTCCTTAAACAAAGCTAAGTATGGTGATGTCATATATGACCTTGATGATGTTATGTGTAGACTATAAGATTGTAATTGATCTATATTATTCACGATTCTTGTGCAACTACATGAATTTTTTTAATTTTTCTATTGAGTTGAAGTGTGGGTTATGTCTAAGTGTGTAATTGAAATCCATAGTATGTCTAACTTTGTGGTTTAATAATGAACATTACTAAATTTGGAGAAGGTTGTTCCTACAAATTGCAATAAATATGAGAAGTAAGTATGCATGGAATGAATTATAAAAGTAGTCCGTGTTTAATTATGTTGCTTTGAATGCATTCTAGAATGAATTTGGAGTTCCTTGTATGTTTTTCGCATTATATTTTATGTGATCACATATTCAAGTGTTGTGATGTGCTATGGGAGTCATTGAGTTGTTGAAATTTTTTCAAATGTCATTAGAGGACGTATGTTTTCCAACTGGGGTAGTATTAATACACTCTGAAAATGAGTTAGTTTTGATTATATCCTAACATGTTTTTATGATATTATTAAGTCCTTAAATGACTAATTATATTTTTAAAATGTAGTGTGAAAGTTTGGTGTGGTTTAGAGGAGTTATGAGGTCAAATATCCAAGAACGCCGAAGACGTTCAAACTTTTTCCCTCGAAACCTACTTGAGTGTCTTAGTGTGTCTTGTTAGATTTTACGTGTTGTTTGAAGTTGAAATTGATGTGAGAGGTTCCTAAGATGTATACGAGAGTATTTGAGGTGGAAAAATTGGGGAAAAACTACCAGAGTATCAACAAAAGGGTTCTTGAGGAGGACCCAACCTTGGGTCGACAAGCTGCCCAAGGAAGCAGATTTTGTCCCTTGATAAAACAGGTCGGCATCGCGGACTTGGTCCACCATAGGTAAAAAAGTTAGTCCAAATCATGAACGTAATGCAGACTCAACTTCCCCCAAAGTTTTTTTTTCAAAAATATCATGGGAGAACTGGTCCGTGTCGCGGACTTGTTCCCTGATGAAGATTCTGAAAGCTAAATGTTTAGTTTGACATGTCTAAAAAACAAAATAAGTATGGTGGTGTTTTGGTAACTTAGGGGGATTTTTATTAAGTTTTTAGGACCCTTTAAACCCTTTCCCACGAAAAAACCCCAACACCCAATATGAAAAATAAAAACCCTAAAATTCTCATCTTCTCCAAATTCTATCAAACCTCAATTGCACAGAAACATCAAGTTCAAGCTATGGGCTGAATTTTCATGGTTTCTTATCAAATTACCCATGGTTATTTAATAAATTATGTATGATTATCTTTCATCCTTATTTATCCATTCATATGAGGAGTCAATCAAGGATTTTCAAATGTGATTCAATGACCAAAATTTCCAATTTTCTATCTAGCCATGGGTTCTTTGTCAAATTGATTTCAAAAGCATGTTTATGATAAATTTATGATTATATAATGTTTTTAATATTAATTTAAGTCCAATTTTAGGATGAACCTATGATCCTCCTAATTTATCAAATTGGCCTATAATGTGGGTCTTGGGATCTTGACTATATGTTGATTATGTTGAATTATATATTACTATTTTTATTTATGTGAATTTAATATGAATTTTTGATTATTTATCAATGATGATCAAGGTTTAGGGATTGGGTAAATTTATCTCTACTCCTCTACTTTCTATGGACTTGATGAAGTAGTGACCTAATGTAAATCTTGAAACCATGATGTTTTAAATAAGATTTTGTTATGTAATGGTACTTTTAGCTACTTTTTTATACATGTATCTATGTTGTATTATTGGAATTTTTCTATGATGATCAAAGCTTGGAGGAATTGTAAGTTTGCCCTATTCTCTCTACTCTTCTATAGAATTGCTAGATGCTTGGCATTGTATGACATTTCGTGGTATGGTCCACTTATGGCGGTGGTATTTACCTTATTGTAAATCCTTATATGTGTTGTCTATGTTCTTGAAGGAAATTGTATCTTGAAAGTATGGTTGTTATATTACCCAATGTGAAGTATTATGACTAGTCTTCAATGTTAGTTCTTGATCTAGGTTATATTGATGATGCTTCCTATACGTTTAAATGACTATGTTAAGGAAAGGTATGGTCTACATGTTTATGTTTTAATACTCTTGTCTAGTGTGATTCCTCTATATATTAATCCCATATAAATCTGTAGTCGAAGTAGGCTATCAGTCTTCTATTAAATTGTTGAATATATACTTGGCTCCTATGATGTAATGTGAATGTGTGTAGTCTATAGTCTTAAATACTCTAGATGTGTTTAACTCAAAGACTTGAAAGAATGTTGTACATGTGTTGTGATATTTAGAGGGTGGCTTCCTGAATAGTAATTGATAGTCATTATGTGATCATGTTGACCAATATAGACACACACATTTCATGCATGACTATGAATATGATAGTTTCATGATGACTAAGGAAAGGATAGTCCTCCTATGCATCATTAAATATTTTATGGATGTAAATATATTATTAGTGAATTTATGAAAGTGTGATTAGAGGTGTTATGTGAAGGTAGATCTCACATTCTATGCACACAAACATGATGTATGATTATGTGGAAAGACGTTCTCACATAAAGTACGGTCTATGATAAAAGGACATTGTCATCTTAGGATCCTTTGAGCTATATGTTGTATGAAGAAGAAAGATCCTAAATCCTTATTTATGAATTAATGCATTAAAGTCTTGAATATATAAAAATGGGTGTTAGAGACTATCCCTGAGTGAACATGAAAAATGAGAGTGGGGGCTTCACGTTAGTAAATCTGGCTGCACACAGAGAGAACCTTCACATTTAGCATGTCCGGGTTTGCAACGTAGATGTTTTCTCATGTGATGGAAACCTCCACGCTAGTAAGTCTAGGATTCTAGAAGCAATCTCCATGTTTCATAACTATGTGCCCCCGTAGGTTATTTGTTCTGGATACAACTTATATAGCTATGTATGATTGGTTACACCATAGGCAAGTGCTAACCCTCTCTTTTCTGTGTGGGAGCATAACACTGATTTCCATATATCTCACATGGTCTATGTCGGTTATGGCTAAGTCTCTCAAAGTAAGAATGAACTAAGATAAGATTATGGTCTCTAATCATAAATCCTTGACGATATTACTTACTATAGGTAGGATAATTGCCCCCTACCTATGCATTGCACAAGTGAACTTTAAGAAAGAATAATATTAGTACATGTATGAAAGTAAGATTTATGTTATTTGTACGAATTGTACGAATGCATGATTAAATGACTCTGTTATGACTAAGACATGAATTATGTGTATGTCTATGAATTACACTTATAGCTTCGAAATGAGTTTACTTTGTATTTGTAGGGGTATGGGACTCCATGTCTACATTGCACAAGTAAGCTTGTGAAGGAGTTGTGAGGGTGGTTTATTCATGATATGAATTAAATAATTTATGGCTAAGGTTGTAGTAAACCAAAGAGTCCTTATGTGATGCTATGAATTATGTGGTCTTACGTCTAGTTATGAATTAAAATGTTATGACTTGTGAAGTATGTTATTCCTAGTCTAAGGTGACTTCTTAGGTACACTTGGTGGAACTAATATTATGTGATGCTGACTACACATTGCACTAGTGTGACTTAGGAGTTGTATTAGGTGATTGTCTGTCTATGATGATCTTATGACTTGTGAATATATGTGGTTGTGTTTATGAAGAATATCTATGAAAGACTATTGTATGGTGACCTCAAGGTGATACGTTATACTAGGTACACTTGAGGGTTAATTAAGGAAAGAAGTAAGATAAGAGAGGTAATGTATTATATGTGTTGAATATGCCTCAAAGTATGATAACTGGCTTTATGTGCTATTGTGGGTATTATCCATGTCTATATGATGTATGTGAACTATATTGAGCTTATATGTGCCGATGTTCATGAAGTTTACTAAAAAGACATGTCGCATGATTTCACATGTAATGTCCTCTTGAAATGCAGTTTTTGTCATGGTTGTCATACTTAGTGCATTCTTGTACCAATATCATTCTTCTTCGTCTTTTTACACAAAGTGTAGGTGGTGATTTTTATAGGATGTCTCCATAGTTAAGGTCTTGGATAGATCTCCGATGTTCATGTAAAGGTAACCTTATGATTCAAGGGTTTCCTATGTCAAGATGCTTTCTTTAAGTTGATGTAATAGCTTAAACATATATTTTATATTCTTAAGGTTCGTATGCCTACTCTATTCTATTGAGTTGTGTCTTAACATGGCAAAGAAACTCATAGTCTTACTATATATTATGAGGTTTATACATACATACATATATATATATATATATATATATATATATATATATATATATATATATATAATATATATATATATATATATATATATTATACAATCATATGATGTGCTATGAAAATGTTTAGATTTTCCCCTATTTTTATGTTTATGCTATGAAAAATGTCTAAGGTCTTGTATAAGACCACTAAGAGGTCAAATACATCGTGTTGCGATCTAAGAGTACTCTAACTTTTAGTGAGTACTTTGGTTTGTTACAATCGGTATCCATTTGGTTGGTTTGAGGTTAGTGAATTTCTACTCCTTGGTCGCAAGATATTGTATGAGGCCATGGAAAAGTTTCAAAGGAGAAGGCATAGGTTTCAAATAGCCTATTGTTGGAACAATCATATGCACCCAATAGAAGGAGAGACCTGAAGTTTGAAATAGGTGATTGTGTCTACTTGAAGATTTCACCCATGAATGGGGTTACGAGATTTGGTAAAAGGGGGAAGCTTAGCCCCCGATATGTAGGACCTTATATCATATTGAAGTTGGTAGGGAATTTTTTTTATGTGTTGAAGTTACCGAGTTAATTAGCCCCGATTCACCCGATATTTCATGTATATGTGATCAAGAATTGTATCGGAGACCCAATGTTTATTTTCCCGATAGAAGGCTTAGGGGTGAATGAGAACCTTTCTTATGAAAAGGTTCCGGTCAAAATCCTAGATCGTGAAGTCATGAAATTGATTTATAAAGAGGTTCCTCGGTAAACGTCCTATGGACAATCCATCTAGTTGAGGGTGCAACATCGGAGGCTGAGGTCAACATGAAGTCCCGACACCCTCATATTTTCCTCTTATTTATAGCCAAAGTTGACGTTAGTAGTTTATCTTAAGAGAAAATTATGAATAGTATTGAACTAAGCTTGTTTTACTTGTATGTGCATTCTTTGCAAGGGTTCATACTTAAAATTGAATTCTCGTATAATTCATTCTCATGGTTAACTTATACTTGTGTGTCATATGGTATGTTGTCTCCATGAGAGTGGTAGTAAACATGATTACTGTTCTGTTGAGAAAAAAAATTTCATATCAGTTCCTTCATGTTCATTTTCAGCTCACATTCAAAATTAGTTCCTCATTATGTGATATGAAATGGTGAGCTCTTATATGTGGTAAATTTTGAATTGATTTGTGATGTGTAATGCCATCATTATGTGTTGAATGGAGTTCAAAATTCCTCCTATAAACTTTGACTCATTATGATTAGTTTGTTGTTGGACTGCTAGTTTTCGATTCTTTAATTCCCCTATAAAAGGATTAAGGTGTCATTCGGGGACGAATGTTCCTATGAAGTAGACTGGAGCCTAACCTATTAAATGATGGTTAAAATTATGTTTCTATACCCACACTAATTTAATAAAATTGATTTAGATGTATTTGATCCTAAACATTAAATGACGAGCTTGACGTCACGAAACTAGAGAAATTGAATTAGTAGACGTTCTTATGTTTTGTGAAGTCTCAGGAGTGTAGTATCAAGTATAAAACTTGGAAAAATATTTTAAATCGGTAAATAATATTTATAGGTTAAAAATGTCCAGTTACCACTCCCCTCGGACCACCCAAAGTGTCCTTGAAAAGGACCCAAGCATTGGAAAGGAAGCTGCCAAAGTAGCCTGCCAAACAGCCAAGATTTGAGGGTGGTAATACATTGCACAGCCCAAAAGGAAAAGGAAATAATTTCCTCGGGACGTGGGATGTAAGAAAACATTCTGGCTCAAGTAGGATTCTAGAAAAAGATTTGGAGGTGCCACCGCGACGCGCAGCCATGTCCCAGATTTGATCACGTCGTTTTTAAGTCAAATTGACTTCACAAAAAGACCCAATTAAGTGAGAGTTCTTTTGTATAATTTAGGGGAAGGTATATATTGATTTTATATTAGTTGCAAGTCATTATTACAAACCCAAATCAATTCCCCAATTGTAATCAAAATCACTCTTAGCTTTCTCTAGTTTCTCTTACTACTCCATAGATACCCATTGAAAAAGAAGACAACACTTTCTCTAGGGATTATAGATCAAGACTTTCCTTCACCATTAATAAAGGATTTCAATCGTATGGAATCTATTCACTCTTGAGATCTCTTTCCCCATGAGTCTCTTCAAAAATTTGTTTTCAATGTTCTTCAAAAATTTTGTTTTCATCCAATTTCGTGAGTCTTCTTTCAAGATGAAATTTTGTAGTATTAATTCCATTATTATAAATTAATTATGTATATTTATGTGTGGATTGATGTATCCCTTAAGGCTTTGACCTAAATCTCTACAAGACCCATGATTCCTCTTATTATGCTAGACCTAACTTGTGATCTAGGTTGGTTTATGATTGAGGAAGATATAATTGACTGTATTATTGTATAGTTTACTATTGTATGATGATGGTGATTGAATTGTTGGTTAAGTATCATTCAATTGGGGGTAAGAATTCGGAAGCCATTGGTAAGACTTTCAACATCATGAATAGTTTATTTCAATATTATGTTGGTCTATTCTTGATGTTAAATTGAATTGAAATATGAATATGTGAGTATGATAGGAATATGATGAGATTATGAGTATGATGGCATGTTATGAATATAATTAATGTGAGATGATCATAGGGGTATTATAATGCAAGATTGAAAGTGTTTCTCTTGTGTACCTTATTATTGTGACTATTTAGTGTTGATCTCACTAAATGTTTGGTTGTGATTTAAGGAAATTCTAATTCTAAACATATGAGCTAGGATCATGATTATAAAAAGCGTTAGTCTCCTAACGACTATATTATAAGGTAATGTTAAGGACGGATTAAAGAGACTTCATAAAGGGAATTTACCTTAGATCGAGAAAACTAGAAAGTGAGAGGTGTACCTTCCCAAGTGGAAAAGTATGTACACCATTTTTCTCAAGATATGGAGACTATAATGCGAATTAGCATAAAGAGGGTTTCCAATACATATGACCTTATTCCGTAACTATGTCCCCCACAGGAATAATAGCTAGTGGATCCACCTAGATGCTATGTTTATGTATGGTTCTACCTTGGAAAGTAAAGAACCTTCTTTAGGTGTAGTATTTCATGACACTTGTGTGACACCTCTAAAATGACATAGGTGAAACAATATCCTAACATGTTTGTAATGAGGGTATAATTTCCTAAGATTATTTATAATGTGGTAATGTGTGAGTGTCTAAAGGTGTAGCTGCGTTGGAAGTCAAACGTCAAGGGACAACCAAGACGTTCGACGACTAGTAACCTATGTGCCTCATGTGTTGTTATGTGTCTATATATATGTTTCATTTATTAATTAGGTATTTATATGAGTTATGATAGTGATTATAGTCAGTGTTTCAATTTTTATGAATTTTGGAGGTCAAACATCAAAGAACGTCCGTGATGTTTGAAAGATTTGCCTTAAAATAACCTTGTGTGTCTTGGCATGTTTTGTAAAGTTTTACGCATTTTTATGGATGAAATTTATATGGGAGTTCATAAAATTATATAGGAACATATTCTTATTGGAAACGCCCGGGATAAAATCCCCATGGACTAACTAGGGTTCTTTGAGGAAGGACCCTTCATTGAGTCAAAGGCTTTCTGGGCTAGTTCAATCGACGGCCTGTAGGCTAGTCGATGCCTCGTCGATGGAGGTCGTTGTTCCTGACTTAGACTAGGATGATCAAGATTGCAATGGCTAATCTCTTAACAAAATCACGTCCAAACAGGACCGTCCATACGTGGACAAACGGTCCGTCGATGGCCAGTCGTTTGTGAGGCCTACAACTGTGCAACTTCACTATTAAGTGAAGAGGTGAATTTATAAATTCACCCCATGACAAAATACAAGTTTGGGATGTTACTTAGGGGTATTTTAGGTATTTTAAGTGGATATATATGTCCTAAATTCCTAGATGAATTTATTCTTCCAAATCAAAACCCCAAAATCTCATGAAATTCTCTAGAACTCAATTGTAGCCAAAAATGAAGGAAGAGGTTGGATTGGAGATTTTAGTGGTGATTAGTCATCAATTCCACGGATCAACATCATTTAGGTATGGTTTGATCGTTGAAACTCTATTAATCAAGGAGCCTAAAATTCCAAAAGTTTTCTAAAGATTATCTTGTCAAATTTTATGATCTATTAATAGGTTCTTGCATTAATGGTTTTGAATCATTATATATTAATTATATTGATATTAATATAATTATTTTAACTCAATTAAACTATGAACCCATGTAATTGATGAGCCGTAGTTTTTGACTACTTTGTTGTTGACTTGAGATTCACTTACATGTTATGAATTCTATTATAGGTTTTCTTTGATTGATAAATCTATATTTAATTGACCTAGATTCATTGAGTATTATGCTTTTTTGTATTAAATTTATGTCATGGCAATGGGTAAGGACTTTCGGGTACTCAATTTGATGATTAAGTAATGGATTGAAGTGGTGAGAATGTATTGGTGGTACGCTGTCCTAATTCTACTTATTTTAAGTAATGTAGATGTTAAATTATTTTGAGATAGGTATGCCCAAATTATGGTGGCGGTGCTATGTGAATGATGTGGCCTTGTCGGCATTTCTTTATGTATTATGATGATCAGGGCCTTGTCGGCAAATACTTGTTGTATTATGATGATTCATGTAGTTGATTATGTGAAGTATGATTATATATATACATGTGAATAATGTGAAAGTATGTGTTCTTCTTTTGATATTAGATGATAATGTTAGACTATGTGTATAAGATGAATTAAAAGATGATAATGGTTATTCTTATGTGCTTCTAGGATGATAAGCAACATTTGCTAAAAGTTTAGGTGCATTGGAAGTCAAACATCGAGGGACGACTAAGACGTTCGGCGACTAAGTAACCTATGTGCCTCATATATTATTTTATGTTTTTATGTGTGATTATTATGTTTTAAGGTCCTCAAATGAGTTATTATAGCATACATAGTAAGTGTGTTAAGTTTCTTGAAGTTTTGAGGTGAAACGTCAAAGAATGTCCATATCGTTTGAAAGATGTGCCTTGAAACGACCTTGTGTGTCTAAGCATGTTTTGTCGAGTTTTACGTGTTCGTTTAGGATGAAATTTTTGTGAGATATGTTAAAATCATAGAATATCTTTTTTGGGTTGGAAAAGTCCGCGAGAATATCCCCAAGAATCATCCAAGGGTCCTTGATTAATGACCCATGTTGGTGGCAAAATCTGCTCAAGGCAGTCCACCTACAGATGGCAATCGACCGCCAGTGTCCTAGTTGACGTCCTGTAGGTGGTGGGAATCATTTGATACTTAGGATGTGGAGCTAAGCTACCAATTCAAAGTCTCTTAAACCATCAATGGAGGACAGGATGGCCTGTGTATGAACCTACGCCCCGTCGATGGGCAACCGTTGATGGAGTCTGGCCTTGCGTGCAGTTTAGTGCCAAGTTTAGGGTGAACTTGTCATTTAACCCCAATTCCAAATAAGAGTATTGGAGGTTCTTAATGTTTGGGTATTTTAAGCACGTATATAAGTGTTTAACATTTAGAAGATTTCATTCTTGCAAATCAAAACCCCAAATCCTTGAGAATTCTCTCTAGAACTCCATTTGAGTCAAAAGTCGAGGTAGATCTCGGTGTGACGAATTGAAAGGAGATTCTTTATCAAAGTGAAGATTTAGCTGCATAAATGTATTTATTTGATCCTTGAAACTATCTTCATCAAGAATCCTGATTCTCAAGATGTTTTCTAAAGTTTTCAAAGTTGAATTGTCCAATTTCATGAATACCATGAGTTCTTCCATTAATCATTTTTAAACATTTAATAATTATTTATTGATAATTTTAATCCAAATTAACTATGAACCCATGAATTGGATGAACCTTAGATTTTGACTAAGTTATGGGTTACTGATATTGACCTATTGTATATGAATTATGGTGTAGATTTCTATGGGCTTTCTAATGATGTAAGAATTGTGCTCAATTGATATATAGGTTGTATTAGATTGATGAATCTTTATTAAATTGACCTATTTTCATTGATTTTCATAATTTCTATATTGAATTATTGTTCATGGCCATTGGTAAGGGCCTTATGGTATTGAATTGAATGATTTAGAAACGAATTGGGGTGTTGATGATGATGTGGTGGTAAGATGACCTATTTTGATTATCTTTTGATGTTAATTAGACTTAAATTATATTGTGATTGGTATGGTCCATTTATGCTGGCGGTGTTATGTGCTTTATATGCAATTAACGTGGCCTTGTTGGCGTTGCTTAATGCAATATGATGATCATAGCCTTGTCGGCACTAGTTGAAGTAATGTGGCTATTTTTATAGTTTATTATGTGAAGTATGATGATATATATGTACATATTAAGCAATGAGAAAGTATATGTGTTCTATTGATGTTATGTAGGTAGTCATGTTAGAGTATGATTTTGACGTTGTGTGTATAGTCTTACGGTTGAGTCTTAGTTATTCTTATTGACTATATAAGCCTATTTTTGTCACATTGATGATGTTATGATAGTGTATAGGACGACTTCAATATGATATAAATATATTTATGTATTTCTAGAATGACATGTATTATGAGTTTATATTTAAGTATGTGGTGTCTTGTTTAAGTTGACTTTTATCCCTTACCTGATGTATATATAATTATTGATATGTGATGTATAAATTTAGGATGTTAAAGTTTTTAGTATTGAATGTATGAATTACATGTTACCTTAAATGAAGTTAAGAGGGTCTTTTATGTGAAAACCTTGAACCTAGTTTTAAAGTTATAAATGTTGAAGCCGTAAGCCGTAATGGTATCTCTTTGTTTTGCTTAAGTGAGACTTAGGAATGATTTAAGTTGGATGATTACATACTAAGATATGTCTAAGGTGAAGATAATTAACTTCATCGTACAGTGAAAAGACTTCACTCTAACAGTGAATGAGGTTACAGTGAAGTGATTTCTAAAACTATGATATTTTAGTTAAATGTTATATTATGTGTTTCTAAGTTGTTAAATGTTGATCTTCTGATTATAATATGATTTTTAAAATTAAAAAATTCATATTTCAAATAAATGTCTGTTTTCATGAGATTCATGCATTATGCCATACTTAGTACTTATGGTTGTGATAATCAAAGCTTTTGTCTATCTCAATAATTTTTGGTAGGTGAGGAGCTTTTGGGAAGTGAACACTTGGACCGTATCATTTTTCAAGAGAAGTTGAAGTATGTCCTCATTTGAGTCGAGGGACTATATGTCTTTTTTGTTTTCATTTGAAGTATTGTAATGGACTAAGTATTTCTATATTTTGAGGTATGGGTCGTGTCCCAACTATTCTCGTGTCTCAAGTTTGATGATATTTAGACTTAGTATTTCATATGACTTTGTATAAAAGATATTGTTAAAGACTATGATATTTTTTGTTAAAAGTTTTAATTTTGCACTACTATTCACTATGTTTATGCGGCGAATGATATGTAAGGGCTTATACAAGACCGCCGAGAGGTCAAGTATGACCTATCCATGGATTCTTCCATTAATGGTTTTAATTCATTATATATTGATTATATTGATGTTAATTATATGATTTAACTCAATCAAACTACGAACCCATGTAATTGATGAACCCTAGTTTTTTACTACGTTGTGGTTGACTTGATATTGACTTAATGCTTATGAATTCTATTGTAGTTTTTTATGGGCTATTGAATGATATAATTATTGTATTCAATTTATGTATATGTTATCTTAGATTGATAAATATATATTGAATTGACCTAGATTCATGGAGTATTATGGTTTATGTATTGAATTGATGTTCATGGCTATGGGTAAGGGATTTTTGGTATTGAATTGGATGATTAAACAATGGATTGATGTGGTGAGAATGTATTGGTGGTACGGTGACCTAATTCTACTTATTTTATATAATGTAGCTCTTTAGTTATGTTGTTATTGATATGCTTCACTTACTATGGTGGTGCTATGTGAATTTTGTGGCCTTGTCGGCGTTACTTTATGGATTATGATGATCATGACCTTTTCATAAAATACTTGGTGTATTATGATGATTTGTGTAATTGATTATGTGAAGTATGATCATATCTATCTACATGTGAGTAATGTGAAAGTATGTTTTCTTCTATTGATATTAGATGATCATGTTAGACTATGTGTATAGGATGACTTAAAAGATGATAATGGTTATTACTATGATCTTCTATGATGATATGTAATATGTGCTAAAGTGAAGTATTGGTGTCTTGTGAGGTTTACTTGTGTCCCTTACTTGATACATTATGAATGTGAAAATCATATGTGTTTACGTAGGATGCTAAAGCCTCTTAGTCTTGTATGTATGAATGAGATGAGACCTTGAATGCTTCTAAGAAGGTCCTTTTTGTGAAACCTTAAACCAAGTGGTAAGATTATGAACCTTGAAGTCAAAAGTGGTAATGGTATCCTTAGTGTATGAATGATAGACTTAAGGTTACTTAGCTGGAACGACATCATATCATCCTTAGGAAAGTCATGAAGCTATCCTCTTCGGTTGTGTAAGGCATACTTAGGGGACCTCTTTAGTAGGGTGAATGTGATTGGGTTATGAACTAGATATGAACCTCTCGTGTGATCCATTAATGAAAATTACTCTATGAGAACAAAGGCTATCACCGAGTGAGTATGGTTTGGGAAGTATCTCTAGTGATGTATGAGACTAGAGTACAAAGAAACCTTTATATTCCTTAACCATGTGCCTACATGGGGTTTGTCCTAGTTTTACCCTTGGCAAGTAGAACACCCTCTTCGGAGTAGGGGTAGACTTTGGATTCAATACCTAGATTGCATGGTCTATATTGGTTAATTCCTATTCTCATCATGTTGGATGCTATCTAGTATTGGAGAACATCCAAAATAATGAAATTAAACGCTATCTACACATGGCACGAGTAGTCATTGAAGTATCTAGAATGAGGTTCCCTCGTTCCTCCAAGACCATTATGTGAAGACCTATAAACAACGTGTCACATCCAAGGAGAACCCCCTAGAAGTAAAATGGCGTACTTTACCTCTCGGAGGTCTTATACAAGGCCATAGTTATCATTCGTCGCATTGTCGTACGTAAATTTAGCAGAAAATTTATAACTTTTTAGCACATCATATGCTAGAACAACACTTTCATTATATATACAAATATCATAATACATAGTCAAAGACTCTAGTCTCTTCCCATACTATACTCAACAACATAAGAGTACATTAGGGGTACGACCCTTAGAACATAAAGAATAATTAGATATTTAGTAGACTTTACAGTAAAGACATGACTTAGGAATCCTTGGACTTAAGGATTCCTTTCCTTGAGCTTGGGGATCATCTATCAAGATATTCTCCATTTAAGACCTCCTTTAAGAATCCCTAACCTACACTTTGTGTAGAAGTTTGATACGAATGGAATTAATACTAGAATGCACTAAGTATGGCAACCATGCAATTAAAAGGGACATTTTCATGAAATCATACTTCATGACTTTTTGAGTAAATCTTCATAAAGCCATTATACAATAGAATTTATATCATTCACATGCTTTATATTGACATATTCAAAATCCAATTATCATGTAAATCACATATAGAATTTAAGTCACTTTTAGGGTCCACTTTACAGTAAGCTATTTGCCTTGACAGTGAACTTTTCCTCTTTACAATGAAATTATTTAACTCTTTAACCTCCCAAGTAATCCTTTATTGATAATTGGTGAAATGCATCACCTTAAGGTCACAATGAAAACAATACATTCACTTACATAAGAAAACACATACCACCATAGAAGTATAATACATCAAAGACACATTTAAGTCTAGAACATAAGGCATTAAAGTGAACATTACTTATTATTCACATATACAAATTTCACTTCACATAACACATTCTAAGACCTTACTCACAATACCAATCTTAGTCTACTAGTGCAATGTACATGTGAAGCCCCATAACCTCACACATAATTAGTAAACCTATCATGAGACCCCAAGCCCTAAATCTCTATTTCAGACATCAATTAGGACATATAGACAATTTCATTTATGCCAACAAGACCTTCATCATATTTTTCATTAAGACCAACATTGTAACAACCCTAAAAATGAATAAGATAAGAAATTCTTAATGTGTCAAGAATGCCTATAATTAGACTAGGGTTCACACGGATTGATTCACGTAGAACCAGACCTTAGAGCCCTTACTATATCCAAGCCAGATAACTTGGGAAGTTAGTTGAAATTGAAAAGGTTGGGTCCAGCCCAGCCCAGGTTCAAGAGTTATAGGAATTTTAATTTCTAGAGGAGTGCAACACTTAAAGGAGGAAGACCTGAGCCCAGAAGGTTAATGGAGGTGAGATGTAGCGTCCAAAAAAGAACTGTACTAAGTGTGGCCGTGCTCACAGTGGAGAGTATAGACAGGGCACTAATGCCTGCTTTGGTTCCGATAAGAGTGGGCATATGGTTAGAGACTGCCCACAGATTAGAGGTCTGGTTGGAGGTAATGCTCATCCTAGGCCTAAGCCACAGGGTGCAGCAGCAACCGATCCTCCTAAGAGGAACAAGTTCTATGCCCTAAACGGTAGAGAGGAAAAGGAGAAGTCCGATGATGTGGTCACAAGTATGATGCAAGTATTCTCAACTTCTATTTATGCTTTACTTGATCCAGGGTCTATGCTTTCCTTTGGAACTCCTTTGGTTGCTCTCACATTTGAAATATTTCATGATGTTTTGCATGATCCTATAGTGGTTAGTACATCTTCAGGAGAAAATGTAAGATTTGATAGAGTATACAAGGATTTCCCAATAATTGTATGTGGTAAGACTATGTGTGCAGACTTGGTTGAGCTACCAATCATTGATTTTGATGTTATTCTTGGTGTGGAATGGATTCATAGTTGTTATGCTTGTATAGATTGGCATAGTTGGGTTGTAAGATTTTGTTTCCCTAATAAAGAAGAGCTAGTCTGGGAGGGGTACAACTCAAGTAATACTAGTCCTTGATTTCAAAAACTTCAAGCCAATAAAATGATGTCCAAGGGGTTATTGTGTCATCTTGTGAGTATTAATGATTTGGATCATGACATTCCTTCCATAGAATCAGTGCCCGTAGTGAATGAGTTCCAGGATGTATTTCCTGATGATTTTCCTCGAGTTTTTCCCCTTGAGAGATTGACTTTCGTATCGACTTAGAACCATATACTAAACCAATTTCAATCCCTCCTTACAGAATGTTTCCAGCTAAACTCAATAATTTGAAGATATAGTTAAAAAATCTCACTGAGGTGTTTCATTCAGCCGAGCATATCCCCTTGGGGTGCTCCAGTGTTGTTTCTGAAAAAGAAAGATGGAACCCTTAGAATGTGTATTGAATATAGGCACCTCAATAAAGTCACTATCAAGAATAAGTACCCGCTTCGTAGAATAGATGACTTGTTTGACCAACTCCAAGGGTCTAGTTTCTTCTCGAAGATTCATCTTTATTCAGGGTACCATCAGCTCAGGGTTAGGGATGGATATATCCCAAAGACAACCTTTTATACCTCTTATGGTCATTATGACTTTCTAGTTATGTCATTTAGTCTCACAAATGCACCTACTGTATTTATGGATCTCATGAACACAGTCTTCCGTGATTTCCTTGACTCATTTGTCATAGTATTCATTTATGACATTCTCATCTACTCTAAGACCAAGGATGAGCATGTTCAATATTTCAGACTAACCTTGCATGTACTTAGACAACACTAGTTGTATGTCAAATTCAGAAAGTATGAATTCAGGCTTAGATCTGTGACCTTCCTGGGTCATGTTTTGTCCGACAAAGGTGTAAAGGTAGATCCCAGAAAAATTGAAGGTGTTAAGAACTTTCCAAAACCACTTACTCCCACAGATATTCATAGCTTCTTGGTATTGGCTGGTAATTATCGCAGGTTCGTGGAGGGTTTTGATTCCATTGCTGTCTCACTAACAACTTCGAGTAAGAAGAAGACCAAGTTTAAATGGACGGAGTTTTGTTAGAAGAGTTTCCAGGAGTTAAAGTATAGACTCACTTCAGTCTCGGTGATTACTTTGCCTAAGTGTGGTGAGAATTACACTATGTATTGTGATACATCTAGGGTTTGTTTGGGTTGTCATTTTATGCAGGGTGGTAAGGTGATAGCTTGTGCTTCCAGACAGCTCAAGGTCCATGAAAATAATTATCCCGCTCATGACCTGGAGTTCACTGCTGTGGTGTTTGCACTGAAGCTGTGGAGTCACTACTTGTAAAAGGTGCATGTGGACGTGTTCACAGACCACAAGAGTCTCTAGTACGTACATGTTCACACAAAGAGAGATGAATCTACGTCAGAGAAGATGTTTGGAGCTGTTTAAGGACTATGACATAAATGTCCACTACCATCAAGGTAAGGCTAATGTTGTAGCTGATTCTTTTAGTAGGATGAGCATGGGAAGTACAACCCACGTTAAGGATGAGAAGAAGGGGTTGGTGAAATATACATAGACTGGTTTGACTTGGTATGCGGTTAGTTGAATCTACTAGTGGGGGTGTTTCAATTCATCCTAGTTCATAATCATTCTTAGTAGTTGAGGTTATCCACCACGTAAGGACTATGGTGACCTACCTTCCTACACAAGGAATGTACACCTCTCATCTTGAAGTTCACTCGGTGCTATGGTGAGTTCCCTTTATTGAAAAGCCATTATTACATTACTTTATAAAATTAGGCTTTAGGAGATGGAATCCCTACATGCTTAGCTCATAGGTCATTGATGAGAGTTCATCGACCTAAATCATATGAGAAACACTTTAACATGGATATAACATATATCATTCGCACTATATCGTTTATGTTATGCCTCGTATTTTGATACGTAGTGCGCGTCATGAACTAGTAGATGTAAGTCCGGGGAATGAGATTTTATTTTAAGTTCCAAGTGTTTAAAGAAATATTAGGCAAGGATGTTAATTCTAAATGTGATATTAATTAGTCGCTGATTAGGCTATTAACTTTAAGTGTGGGATTAATTAGTGGCTGATTAGGCCATTAACTTTAAGTGTGGGATTAATTAGTGGCTTATTAGGATTTAATTAATCGAGTGGGCCCCACCACTCAAGGCAAAGTAAAAGGATCAGATTGGGAGCTGGCCTTAGTGGAGCATGGGTAGTGGGGGGCTGTCTCCACTTCATTTTATTAAATATTAAAAAGGAATCAGATTGGAAGATGGCCTTAGTGGAGCATGTGTTGTGGGGGGGGGGGCTGCCTCCACTTCATATTATTAAATGATGTAGTGAAATGCTTTGCAAGCAGACCATCTCTTTAACCACTTGACTTGGGCAGCCATATAAATGGATAAAACCAGCCATGAAACTCTCGGCCAGCAGCTACAAAGAAATTGGTTGTAATCTCTTTGTTTGGTGTGTTAATTCCTTAGAATACCTTTGTTAATGAGCCATTAATATTAAGAAGGGGGCGTGAACAGTAGCTTAGGAAATTTGTTTTAGTTATTGAATTTGCTAAGTATGAACAGAAACCATGATCGGATTGCTAGTGGTGTTATATTAGTGTTGGGCTGTTTTGATTAAAGCAAACTACGGGAAATTATGTTTTGGTGTTATGCATATGTTAATGTGATTATGGGTATATACTCCAAAGGATGAATACGATAAGGTAGATGTGTTGCGAATTATAAAATGAGTTATAGCTCGGTCTGTCGTTGTTTCATTACTATAGTTGCCGAGACGGAACTGTTTTGGGGGAGGCTATTTAATATGATTCGTTGGGTTATATGTGTTATTGGTATTGCTATGGATAATTTGGTTTGTTGTCGGATTGGGACGAAGTAAGGATTATAGGGGAAGTGCTGCCGGATTTTCGTTAGATTATTAACTAGCTTACAATAAGTAGTAAAGCGCGACGTTTATCTAATTGCGGCACGATTGTTGCTTGTTATAGATTAATAGCTTGAGCAGTAAATATTGGCATGCGCCTCGACTATACGGTATGTAACACTATCATTTCCTTCTTTGTTTGGCATGAATTTTAAAAATGAGTAAACAACGGACAGATTTGATACCTACTTCTAGAGCGTCTAGGTGACGTATATTCTTACTTCAACAACTATTCCCTTATATATCGGCTATGTCTAAGGCTATGGTGATTTTTGATATTTATGGTAGTGCTTCTTAGAGTCATTGACATTTTACGTTTCCATATCGTATTAAAGGTTCATAATCTTGATATAACGTTAATCTTTGGTAATACTCCTTGCTAGTTCACGTTGATTGTTCTATTGAGTTATAACAATTATTTTAATTGCATATGGTTGCTCATAATATTCTGCTCGTGCATAGAGTCATTTATTATTTCACCGAGTCCTGGGCCGGGTAATGTTCGTGCGGAGTTTCTTGCATATGTCACCCAGTCCCTCACTAGAGGGCCGGGAATGTATATTATATATATGATTGGTGATGAAGATGGTTATGATGATGATGATGACGGAGATGATGTGATGACTATTTCACCGAGTCCCTCACTAGAGGGACAAGTATGTATGATGTATATATAATGATGATTATTTTGCCAAGTCCCTTACTAGGGAAGCTGGGCATGTTTTATGTTAAAGATATGCATGATTTTCACTTAAAAGGTACATCTGTAGCGATATATTGTTTCGACTTATCATGTTGGTATCCTGTCATCTTTACCTTATGCTTTACATACTCAGTACATTGTCCGTACTGACCCCCTTTTCTAGGGGGGCTGCGTTTCATGCCCGCAGGTGTAGACACTCAGTTCGGTGATCCTCCCGCCTAGGATATCTACTCTGCTTTTTGGGAGAGCTCCACTGTTCCAGAGCCCAGTCATTTTGGTACATAACTTTTGTGTAGTCTTTTGCTTGTCTATGGGTATGGCGGTGCCCTGTCCCGTCGAGTTTCACTACTATACTCTTAAAGGTCTGTAGACATCGTGTGGGTATGTTTTGGATAATGGTCTGTACATGGTTTGTTTGGGATGTCCGTTTGTACAAAGGCAGCCTTGTCGGCTGCGTGCATCATTGTGTATTGTATAGTGGCAGCCTTATCGGCTGCGTAAGCTATTATGCTTTGGATAGTGGCGGCCCTGTCGGCTCGCGTATGTTGTTGTTACGGTTGAATTATTATGACTTTTTATGTGACAACAACTTTATATATATATTTGGCGTTGAGGTTGGCTTGATTTGATTAAATTCCATATCGTCTTAGTTTCAGTTGGTCATACTTTATAGGTTTGTATGCGATTGTCCAAAATGGACATTAGTCACGGCCCATCGGGTTGGGTCGTGACAGTTTAGGATACACTTTAGCACACCTTTCAAGGATCCTATATTGACTATATATGTGAGTACTACTTTCACTTAACACATTAAGGTCACATATGTTCATACATTCATATTCATACACATAGAAACCATAGCTACAAAATATCTTATCAAGGCACACATGTGCAATGCATAGGCAAGGTCCCATACCCTTGCCCATATAAGTACACCTATCAAGTCATCCTAGTTAAGTAAATACATATCAAACTTTCATAGACATCATCATAACATGCATACTAGTAGACACTAGCGAATATGACAACTAACTTTCATTTAGACACCATCACCTATACTACTTGTCAGCATGAATAATGTGTGAGTGTGTACTTACGTTGGTCAACATGATCACATAATGACTATCCATAGATTATTGAGGCAGCCACCCTCTTAAAACCGTAATACAACAAACAAAGCATAGATCACACAACACCATTTAGAATAGGAGGCAAGACAAATTTCATATTACATTAAAGACTCGTACTTTAGCTATTCACACATTCAGATAGGGGTATATGGTAGGGATCATTAATCCTTAATACTTCATTAAGGGAATCATCTATACATGATCTTTACATAAACATTTAAATGATCATAACAATAGTAACATAATCTAGATTCACAACTAAAGTAGAAGGGTAGGCACAAGTTACACATAAGGTGATCATCATAACCACTCATCCATAGTTTCATCAATTTGACTAAAGGTCCATGTTAAACACATATAAAATAATAATAAAGTAAACATCGCCACCATAAGTGGACCATTCAACACAATGCCATACAAGGCTTCAGCCATATTACTATAAAGAAGTAGAGAAGTAGTAGTGTAGAGCAATTCTTACCAATCCTTTAGACTTTGGTCATCATTGACTATTACTACTCTTTCATCAATAATTAAAATATAGGGTATTAAATAAAGTACCATAGTAATAAACTAAACCATGTACAAGTTTCTACAAGATCATATTACAATGTAATACATTACATCACATATATACTAGTAAGTATAAGAACATAGATCTTTAATCCAATTCACTTGCATTGATCAACATTAACAATTTATAGGCTAGAAAAATCTATTAAATCTTTACCAATTCAATGATCATCTTATTCATATTAGATCAATTCTACCTAATTATCATCACATTACACATATAGGCAGTACCTAAGGACAATTACCCATGATCGAGTCATATAAGAACCAACCTAACGTCAAGATCACAAGTTATAACTTGATAGACTTGAAGAACCTAGATCAATTCATATAATCCTTATTTACATTGATCGTACGTGATTCATATCCATACTTCAAACATGATATTAATCTAAAACAGTAGCTACAAAATTCTCAACATAATCGAATTCCACTTATGTACAATTAAGAACCAATGTTACAGTGATCTCATTGACAAATAGACTAAACATGCTCAAATCATCGTACATTGATCATCATGGATACTTAATAATAAATTAAACATTAATTTAGGTAAATGACCATAAATATATACAATTCAACGTAACACAATGACAATTCAACCATTAACAAGACATGACAACAATGCCCATGCAATGGCTAAATAAGTTTTGGGAAGGGACATGGGCTCATAATGCAATTGGATTAATTTCATCCTACATTGATCATCATGGATACTTAATAATAAATTAATCATTAATTTAGGTAAATAACCATAAATATATACAATTCAACGTAACACAATGACAATTCAACGATTAACAAGACATGACAACAATGCCCATGCAATGGCTAAATCGATTTTGGGATGGGACATGGGCTCATAATGCAATTGGATTAATTTAACGTTAAAAAAATAACATTAACATAAATTATTCATAATTAGTCTATTGAAAATATTTGGAGAAGGAACCCATGGCTAGAATGAAGAAGAAGAGATTTGATCATAAAACTTTCTTTGAAAATATTGCAATTAACCCTCCATGTGAAAGGTTACTTACAGATAAAGGATTACCATACCTTTTTATAGTTTAAAACCTATAAAAATTAATGATTAATACAAGGTAATACAAGATCCAAGTTGTTCTCGAGATTCACCAATAAAGGATGTTTGTATGGGAGAATTTGTTTTGGAGGGGAAGTCTATTATGTGTGTATGAAATTTGGAATGGGTTGATCACGTGTTTGATCACTTTTATACAACAAAAAATAGCTAATTAAACATTCTAGGGTCATGTTAGGAAGTGGGGTGAATTTACCATTCACCTATTTAATGAAAAAGTTCGAGGCAATGGCACCTGGCTGCATCGATGGACCACCATCGATGGGCCATCCTTGCCTTCAGTCGGTTGGAGATTGAAGTGTTCATGAGTTGAGACTTTCCCAATATAAGTTTACATAGACAAGACCTCACCAACGGTCCATTGGTCAACCAACTGGGCATCTTTTGTTTTAGTCGATTGACATTGCCAAGGCAGTGTCTCGACAGCCCTTGGGTCCTTCTTATGGTCCATTTTGCCTGACCCTTGAGAAGTCGTATATGGTAATTTCCAACGTAAATATGCCCATTTAAAATTCATGGACCTTTCATGAAGTTTTCATCCAAAATGCATACATAAAACATGTCCAAACATGCTAGGCCCCATCAAGACATACTTGAACGTCTCAAGGGCTAACTTTCGAACGTCTTAGACGTTATAGGACGGCTTACCTCAAATCTTCATGAAAATTTATAAAATCATATAAAAATCATTATAACTCATTTTAAGACTTCATAAGATCATCAAATACAAATATAAGCACGTATAGAGACATGAGACACATAGGTAACTAGTCATCGAACGTCTTGGTCGCCCCTTGACTTTGACATCCAAATAACCTCAAACCCTATAGAGTGCCTCAATACCATATTATACACCATCTTAGGAACTTATATCCTTATTGTCAACATGTTATTCCCTAGAAACCCGAAATTGTTTTTGGGGTCTTATACCATAGGCCTATCTGAAGAAGACGGATGCAGTTAGAAATTCGCCTAGACTTTTGACTCCCACCAACATAAGAAGACTTTGGAAGACCCGGAAAATAAAAAAAAGTAATTATAGACTCACAAGTGTCTAAAAATGATTTAAAATATGTTAATTAAGTGTTTTATAGTATGTACACTTGATTTAAGGTGATTTGGAAGTCAAAATACAAGGAACGACCTAGACATTCGACGACTAGTAACTAAAGGGGTCTTAAGCGTTTTTATGTGATTATGAGTTTTTAATGGAATTATTAGTTCATTATATGAGTTATAATGATGTATGTATGTAGTGTCTTAAATTTCCTAAAGTTTGGAGGTCAAACGTCCAAGACATTTGAAAGTTATCCCTTTGACGTACTAGAGGGTATTTAGCGAGTTTTGATGTGTGGAGAGTTTTTTTTTGTGTCCATAAAACAGAAGTGTTTACTATTATTAATATACATGTTATGTGAGGGTAAGAATCCTCGAGGACCAACCTAAGGGTCCCCAAGGAGAACTCAAATGTTGGACCAGGAGGCTGCCCAAGGTAGCTAGCAGGTCAAAACATTGGACCTTGCCCTCGCGGAGCATGTCTCGCACGGGGATCAGTGCCTCAAATTTTATTTTTAGGGAAGAATCAGGGTATGCCTCCGTGATATGCAGCCACTTTCTAGATCCAGTTGTATCGTTTTTAAGTCAATTTTGACATGTCTAAAAGTCTAAATAAGTATGAGGGGCATTTTGGTAACTTTGGGTGACGGTTATAAATTGTTTTGAGGACCTTATTGACCACTTTAAAAGAAAATAAAAATCCCAAATCTCTCTTTTCTTACAAATTCTCTCAAACATCCATAAATGGGATAACTCAAGTTCAAGCTAGAGGTTAGATTTTCATGGTTTATTTTTCAATTTCTTGTGGTTTTCTCATGTATAAAGGTATGATGATTCATATTAAATAACCTTTCATTTAAAGAGTTTCTTTCAATGTTTTCAAAGAGAATTCCTGATCAAAATTCTTATCTTCTATTCTAGCCATGGTAAATCCTTGAACTAAAGGATTCATTTCCTTGATCTTGGGAATCACATATAAATCTCCTCATCATTACATATATCGTTTAAACATTCATAACCTACACTTTTTTAAAAAAAATTAAAGAAGAATGGTGTTCGTACAAGAATGCACTAAGTATGACAACCATGCAAACAAATGCATTTAGAAGGGACATTTTACTTTGAAACCATACATCAAGCCTTTTTGTGAAAACTTCATAAAACACGATACAATAATTCATAATATCCCATAAAAATATACATTTAATTTAAAGCATAATTGGCATAATTTTAAAGTTAGCTTATTTCATGTAACAGTAAGCTTATTTCCTTTTTACATTAAACTCTTTTTCCTTCTCAACTAGTTAACTCCCCAAGTAACCCTCTAGTGATGCTTGGTGCAATGTGTATATAATGTCCCGTTAAACTATCCACATTAAATCAACACCTTAAGGAAACAAGTAAACATGCATACAACCTTCCTCACTCCAACACATGCGTTCATTAAACCATCTCATATATGAAGACATATAACCCACACTTGACTCAATATACTTTATGGACCACATAAAAGAAATCATTACAAGACCACAGACAAGTCGAGATTTTCAAAATCATCATATGAACACAATAGTCAACATTAACATATATGGACTTCAATACATATAGACATCATGGACCTTACTTTTAACCATAATCTAAGTGTAGAAGTGCAATGTACATGTGAAGTCCCATAACCTCACATATACTAAGTAAAGCCTTTTTAAAAAGACTACAAGACATAAGATTTACTTTATACATCAGCCATAATACTATAGTCAATGACATGTACACCAAAAAGGAACTTCATAAGACAAACACTATGCATATAAGGTAATACCACATAATAAAGACTCATTAGGACTTAACATCCATTCCACAATAAGTAGACAACTCCAGAATATCATGCATAAGGACAGAAACATAATCAAATATATTAGAATACCTTCCTAGAACTCCCCTTAAATGATACTTTGTGCAATGCATAGGTAAACTCCCATACCCTCACCTACACTAAGCAACTTCCCTTTGGTGATCCTAGTTAGGTTCCTAGCTTTACTTCCATAGTCCATTTTACTTTAGAGAAAATATAGCCTTAAACGATACTTAATCCATGGATTCTAAACATGGAATTTGGTGTTGTACAACCTTACACCAAGGGAAGGTGCTCTACCTTGCCAAGGTAGAACATTAAAATCATGATTTTTTTGATCTCTGTCTGAGGACCTATGTCTCACTTTAAAGATCCTATAGGGCATGCATGGTTTATGGAACTTGGAGGTATATGTGGAAACTCTCTTTATGCCTAATGAGGCCATTTTAGTTATCCACTTATGGAAAATATCTTTATGCCTATTGAGGTATTTTAGTTATCCACCTCGTGAGGACTATGGTGAACAAGCTTTCCCACATTTGGAAGGGGAACCCCTCATTTATGTTCACTCGGTGCTAAGCTAAGTTCCCTTTATTGAAAAACCATAATTATCACTACTTATAAAAATATACACTTAGGAGAGTTAACCCATCATATGCTTAGCTAATAGGTGATAGATGAGATTTCATCAACCTAAATCGTTTGAGAAGACCTTTCACATTGACCCAACATATTCAAGCACCATCTAGTTTAGGCTGCACTTAAAAACACCTTTGAAGAGTCCATCTACTAGCTAGATAATCATACAAGCATTATGGACATACTTTCATATGGGTGTGTGTATACACAGATGTGAGCAAGCCATTCAAATAACACCCATAGACCACACATGTTCATACTTGTACTTCATTGATGCATAAGAGTACAAGTGTAACTATATGAGCAATCCTTTCATAAAAACAGATTTAGACAATATGAATACTCATACTTCATCATATCATGTGATATTGTTAAAATGTTTATTGAATCGATTAATACGAGCATGATAAAGACTGTAAAAAATATATTTGCTATTTTGAATAAAGAATGAGTGTCCTATGGCATGATGAGTAATAGATTTGTTTTTGACTTCTTAATATCTTGTGAGCCCCTTGATGTTGTGGAATTGATGTTTTACCTAAAATTTAGGGTAGTATTCTTATCTTTGTAGGATGATGATTTGGGTTTGATTGACGTAAAAGATATCATAGTTTAATGTTGAAAGAAAACATAGAGTCCTTATGGCTAAGTCTCTATGTTGTCTTCCCCTAATGATGTATGACCTTGGTCTCTACTGTATTGTTGAAGAACTTATGTTGTTAAGTAGTATGACCTAACTTGATAATTGGGGGATAATTCGTAAAAAATGACAAGGTTTATAATTCCTTGGTGTTCCTATGCTAACTTATTGTAAATCCTTTTAAAGTTCTAATAACTTTTAAGTGATGAAAATGAAGGTTGTTAAGTTAAAATCCTCTTAATATTGGGTTAGGTTGCTCTTAATTGGGTTTACCCTATGTGGGAAGTGGTGATATGAGTAGTAGGGTTGTAGATATTTCAATCTTGTCCTTGTATTCTTACTTGAACTTTAATCTAACAAATTTTAGTATTCTTGGTCATGATAGAAGTCTTGTCTCAATAATTAATTGTATGACCTTCACATGATTGGTATGTATTGATTGACACTATCTTAATAGTATTTTGAATATTATAAAGTACTTGGAATTTTTTTTTATTAACTTAATGGTTCCCTCATGTTGATTGTGTATCTTGATATGCTAGTTGTGCATTTAACTTCATTAGGTAAGATAAGAAACATGGTTGTAATCACTTGTGAGGTGTACTACATTGCCTTATAATGGAAATAATAGTCTCTCTAAGATTAAAAGTATAGAGTCTCTTGAAAACTATATGACTTTTACAATATGAAAGGAATGATTGTAGGTCAACCTTTGAAAAGTGAAGTCATGTCTAGCTACTGTCCGTGTGTGTGCCTATAAATGGTAAGGCTTTCCCTAAATGATGCTCTACGTGAAGGATATTGCTATGTTAGGAATTGACATTTCTTTAAATGACTCCGTAATTGTTGTCATGTGGTTTGTGTTCCTTACCATTTTGACATCACTAGGAAGGATGTTTGATCATGCCATGGTTAAAAGTTCAGAAATTTAAAGGTTATAGTAAAGATGAACTTGGTGCACTTGCTTGGTTATGAACTCATGAGACACGTAAGTCTGTTGAGGTTAAGGACATTCCTCCATCGACACAACTAGACATGGTATGGTTGAGTATGACCCTCATAGCACTAGGTCTAACTAATAATAATCCACTATCAATCCGATTAACTTAAGTCTATATGTATTGAAGTATGAGTTCTTAAATGGCTTTTGAGTATTGTTAGAATCTGCCTATGTGTGACCTTAAATGATGAGATTAATGAATTGAAATTTAATTAACATGTTATGATTAGGAGAAGGATTATATTCCAATGAATATGGGAAGTGCCTAGTTGTTTGATTCATTAAAGGGTGAGTGAGTAAATGTTTTGCTTGCTTGTATGCATTAAGTGATAAATGGTTTGACGTGTGTTCCTTGAAAGTTTGATGCATTAATTTCTATATGATGATGTTATGACTGTTATAAAATACTCAATAATTCATTAAAGTCCTTGTTGTGATTATAGTGTTCTAAGTTTCATTTGAGGACAAATGTTCCCAAGTGGGGATTATTGTAAAACCCCTAAAATAAGTTAGATTTATCGATACTAACATATTATTCATAAGGGTACAAGGTCCTAAAATGGATTATTATATGGTATTGAGGTAGAGTGCAAGATTTGAGGTGATTTGGAAGTGAAACGTCAAGGGACATACCAAGGCATTAGACGACTAGTCACCTATGTGCCTCATGTGTCTATACTTGATAATACATGTATGTATCAATCCTATGAAATCTTAAATTGAGTTATAATGATGTTTATGTTTGTCTTGATGGGGCCTAACATGCTTATACGTGTTGCGTACAATTGTTTTGGGCGAAACTGATGTGGAAGGTAATTTACTTGTTAATGTTCATATTTACACTGGAATGTACGGGTACCAAATCCTAAGGGCCCTGGCAAATTGCCCTCAAGATGGACCCAAAGGCTGTCGAGACACTACCTTGGTAGTGTCAATCGACGACCTCAAAGGATGTCTTGTTTGTCAATGATGCCCCATCGATGGGGAGGCATTGATGGGAACTTATACTTTGGAAGGTTTGGCCACGCAAAACCCTCAATCCTAAATGACGAAAGCAGAGGACGGTCCGTAGATTGACCCACACCCCATCGTTGGTGTCCGTTGATGAAGGCCTGCAGTCAATGCCATGCATGCTGCCTAAGTATTGGGTTAATGGGAAATTCACCCCATGTGCAAACCTTAACTAGGCGGTTTATTTACCTATTTTAAGTATTTATAGATGAACTAAAACGTCAATATCCCATATCCAATCCTCCAAATAAAAATCAAACCTCCCTCTCCCAAAATATCCTCGATAGAAACCTCCATTCAAGGGGAATTTCAAGGTAAACATTGATGGTATTGCCATGGATTCTTCACCAATTTGTATTGGATTCTTCATGAAATAGATTTATGGTTATCCTTAAACTCTAAGTAACCATTTAGTTGGAGAGTTGACTTTCATCACCAAATCTCTTCTTCCTCAATATAGCTATGGGTTCTTTCTTAAATTGATTACAAAATAATAACATGAATGTATTGTTGATTATCTATTGATTTGAACGCGATTTTTATCCAATATCATGTTGAACCCATGCTCTCTCACAAACTCGATTTTAGCCTATGTATGGCTTTACGATTTTTACTTTATGCTTATCGATTTGTGATTCAACTATGTTAATATGCTTATGTCTACTGTCTAGAATGTATATTTATGGTTAATGGTTGAGGAATTATGCAATTGGATCAAGGTATGCAGATTTGATAATGCCTAGTCTAAGTGTCTATGTGATCACTGTAACATTGCCGTTATAATGCGTGAATGAGGAAATCGATAAAGTTAATTTTATTGATAACCACTTTTTAACATGTATTTATATTATCAATTATATTCAATGGATCCAATGGGTATTAAGCCTTGAAAATTAGATAGTATTGATGCACGTTCTCCTATGTTCTATAAATTGCTAATGTAGTTCTATGTATCTCGACTCCATGGTAATTGGTTCATGAGATTGTATAGGGTTAATGGTACTTTAGCTACTTCCTACAATGGATTATAATTATGAATTATGTGTTTGTATCCAATGTCGATTGATACTTGAAGACTTAATCCCTAATTCCTCTCTATTGTAATTCTAGGATGCTTACTATGTTCTCGAGTTTATTAGCAGTTGTAGTAGAATTTCGTCTGGACTATGATTTATTTAAGCTGCTGCCCTTCATGTACATTATTGATGAATTTTTATTAATGATCAAGACTAGGAAATTGGTGGATGATCTATGACTCCCTACTTTCTATTATATATTTGATGCCTTGAATTATGTTATTGTATGATCTTGTAGCTACTTGTACATGGTTTCATTCATAATTAAATGTATATTTAGATACTCCCCTATAACTTATTGTTTATGAAAAATTGTATTGATTAAGATGATAAAAGGTTGATGAATTGGTAAGAATCACTTTCCCTTTGTACTTCTCTATCATATTGTTGATGAAGCCTTGTATGGCATTGTATAGAATGGTCCACCTAAGGTGGAGGTGTTTACCTTATTTTAATTATACATCTATTTATCATGGCCTTGAAGGCAAATTAATGAATATATGAATAAGTGGTTAAGATGATCACCTTATGTGTAACATGTGCATAGTCTTCTACTCTAGTTGTGAATCTAGGTTGTGGTTCTATTGTCATGAGCATGTAAATGTTTGGGTTAAGATCATATATAGGTTCTTCCATTAATGAAGTGTTAAGAATTGATGACCCTTACCTATGTACCCATATGTGAATGTGTGAATAGCTAAGGTTAGGAGTGTTGAATGTAATTTGAAGATCTTCTTGCCTCCTATGCTAAATTGTTTTGTGTAGTCTATGCTTGATTGTTCATTGTTGTGTTAAGAGGGTGTTTGACTTAAGGTGTTATTAATATCCATTATGTGATCATGTTGACCAATGTACACACACACTCACACATTATGCATGCTTACATTATTGTAAAGGGTCATAGTGTCAAATGAAAGGTTGATCTCATAATCACTAGGTTTCGACTACTATGCATGAAAGGTAAATGTATGTGAGGTATGTTATCTATTCCATCTAACTAGGATGACTTGATAATTCATATAATATGGTCAAGGTTATGGGACCTTGTTTATGCATTACACATGTGTACCTTGATATGATAGTTCCTAGATTTGGTTTCTATGGACATGAAATTGATGTATGAAAATTTTATGAATGTGTTTTACATTCTATTATGTTAGGTATATGGTATGATGAAGTATGATTATACCTAGTGTCTAATTATGTTTATATGAAAGCATGGCTTGTATAGTTACACTTGTACACTTATACATCAATGAATTAAAATATGAATATGTGTGGTTTAAAGGTGTTATGTGAAAGGTTTGCTCATATGTATGTACACAAATACACATAAGTGTTGATCTAGTCAGTAGAGGGGCTCTTGAAAGGTGCTCTCAAGAGTAATTTAATCGAGATAAATGCTTACATATGCTATGTTCAAGTGAAAGATTTTGTCACATGATATAGGTTGATGAAAGGACTTCTCATCTATAACCTATGAGCTAAGCATATAGGGAGTGAATCTCCTAAACCCTATAGTTTCCCTAATGTAAAATGGACATTGGAAGTAAAGTAAGGACTCTAACTAGGATAACCTAAGGGTTGTTGCTTAGTGTAGGTGGGGGTATGAGACTTCACCTATGAATTTTACATCTTACACTTGAGGGAAGTCCTAGGAAGGTGTTATAATGTATGTGTCTATGTTTATGGTTCTCTTGCATGAAACTATGTTAATGTCTATATGAGGAGGTGATATGATTCAATTATGCTAGTTCTTGCAAAATTGATTTTCAAAAATATGAATTCTTATGCGTTTTTTACCTATTGCGAAATTGATCTTTGCAATTTAATTATTTATAGTTCCTTTTGATTATTATTCTTATATTATGACATATAATAATTCAATTATGATAGTTCTTGATGAGTTTATCTAGTTTATGGAATAGATCATGAAATTGACCCTAGTCCCTAACCCTAAGTTATGAAATAGTGATGAATTGATGTTTAGTGGTTCAATTGACTTTATAATTGCACAAATTATTATAATATGATAATATGGCACCCGTTGTGGGGTTGAATTGGATGGTTTATTATAAAAAATTGGGTGATGGCTTGTGAAGGAGATTCGGGTAAGTCTTGTGATCTCAAAACGTTACATAAATTATGTTTACTTGTGTTTAGCAATGAAGTTCTATTGAAGTACACCTTATGATAAGATTGATTAGGGTTGGGATTATGTTGAATTAAAATGTCTTAACTTATGGTTTGTGAGTTTTTTAGGATATAATGATATAAGGTTGGTGATGAATTGCTTATGTGCCTAATTATGATATAGTGATGTAAATGTGCTAATCTCACAATGTGAATTGTATTAAAAGTATGTTCTCATGTAATTTCTAATGAGCTAAAGACTATGACTATATATTAAGTTGTCTTCTATGACCTAAACTAACTTATGATAATTAATGGAAGATATTTAAAAAGGGACTCTAGTTTAGCACTGAGTGAAATAGTAGTGAGGAGTGTCCCTTCCCACATAAGGAAGGTAGGATTACTATTGTCCTCATTAGGTTGGATACTATTATGCTTGTAGCATAAAGAGGGTCCAAAACACATCTTTTAGTTCTTGAACTATCTTGCCCCAATAGGAATATTAGCTAGTGGATCCACATCGTTGCTATGTTTATGTTTTGTACTACCTTGGCAAGTAGTCTTCGTTCTTTTTGTATAGGGTTCCATGACACCGGATTCCACATTCGCTCATGTGATTTATGTCGGTTAAAGAAAGATGTTCCCAAAAATAAAACGAAGTAAAAAAGTGATATCTAACTAGGATAACCTAAGGGGTTTGACTTAGTTTATGTAGGGATATGTGAATCTACCTATACATAGAACTAGTAATCCTTGAGGGAAGTCTTAGGAGGATATTTTCATAAGTTATGGTCTTTTGAAATAATATCATGCTTAGGTTTATTCTTCATGTTAGTGTTCTATATTGCTAAATTTGAGGAGGAATACTTATGATTGTATGATATGTGGAGTTGGAGATTATTCATGATCCTTTGACTAGTTTTCTTGGTTGAGTGAGGTTATGGAGCTTCACTTGACCATTGTACTAGTATACTTTGTGAAGGGTTATGGATAAGAGCCTTTACTTATGTTTTAATGTTATATACTCTTGAGTATACTTGATGGTTATACTATGATAGTAGAGTTGCATTAACTATGAGTTTTATTATTCTATATACACACTAACATTGTTTAAATTAAGTAGGTTGATGTTGTTATGAATATTCTTGTATCATTAAGAAATATATGATTCTTGCCTTATATGTTTTCTTTTATAGCGCATAAGACTTTTCAATGTAAGTTGGCATGCTTTTATAAAATGTTCCTTTTTATCAAGATTTCTATATTGCATGTCCATATGATTCCATAGTTAGTACAACTGAAGTTCTAACCCTACTTCTCCCTTTCCCCCTAACATTTTAGGTTCCGGTCGTGAAGGGTTCGTGACCATTTCAAGGAAGGATTGGATCATTTCTCCAAGTGTGGGTATGTCCTCATGTTCCAAGGATGATGGCTTTTTATCACTCTACCAATGTTACATTGTTATAGTCTAAGGAAAATTGTTTCACTCATGTTCTTTGAAGATAATTTTGTATGACATAAGAAGAATATATACATTTTGTAAGGGCTTTGAACATATTGGTCTATTCCGTTTAGATGGTTTAATATTTGACTTCCTTATTAAGACTGTATTATGTATGCTATCTATATGTGGCATAAAAGTAAGACTATGTTATTTTTTTTATGAGGAGTCTATGTATACTGGCTATGAATATATTATGTGTAAGCGAGGGGTTTAAGTAGACCTCATGATGTAGAAATATGTGAAAAATTTTAATTTATGCACTTTTTAACCAATGAATGTAGCGATGAATGCTAAGGGGCTAGTCTTTGTTCTCTCTGAGGACAATTATGTTGGTTAGGTCTAGGGGGTGCTACCCGAATATGACAAGCCTAGTGTTAGAGCATGAGTTTAAATATTTTTAGACTCGATGTCTCATTAAATCACATCTATGTAGAATTTAATTCATAATTTTGAAGCGTTCCACATTTGTTAATCAAAAACTATGTGATGCTTAAGAAACTCTTATCATTTTGTACTCTTATGTCATTCCTCTATATTCTTTTTATGTGGTTTCACCTAGACCATTTATCGTGGTTATAGATATTATTACTCTTTAATGCCCCACAACGAACTAAAGTGAAATAGAGCCTCATGAGTGTTCCGAAGGTGTGCCTTAGAAAGTGATCTTGCGTGCTGTTGTGTTTGAGTGAGTTTTACGGGTTCGTTTTGCTGACACTGATATGAGGTTTTCATAACACCTAGACGACTTAGTTTAGGGGTTTAACATTCAGGAACGACCCAAAATAGGACCCACAAGGGGCCCTATATGAAGGGCCAAGACTTGGACAATACAACCAAGGGCACTACTCAATCGACGAGCCGGTCAACTTGGCATAGGCCCATCAACGCCCTGTCAAGTTTGAGGCGTCGTCCCATACATAGTGGGAAGTATATCCCCCAGTAAAATCAGTCTTTGAAGCCATCGACGCCCAACATCACGGACCATCGATCAAACAACACCCAGTAGCTTGGGTCATCGATTGGAACTTGCTAAAGCTGCTCCATGTTTTCTACCACTTGGGGTGTTTTGTGTAAATTTACCTCAGGTCTTTTACTACCATACGATTATAGTTTTAGGGTTTTTATGTTATATTAAGTTACTTTTTAACCCTCGATCTGTACAAGACCCCTCACTTCAAATATTCAAACTCCCTCTCTAAAAAAAAATCTCCCAAAGTCACATGTGGAGGTAAGACTCAAGGAAGGCAATGGGGGATGGTTTGTACATGTATATTCACCAAAATTTGTGTTTTTTTTAGGTTTGGTATAAATCCTTGAACTCACTTCCATTCAAGGTGTCCTTTGAAATAAATTTTGAAAAAGGGTTTACAACCCTTATTTCTTCTATCTTCAAATATAAATATGGATCTTGCATGACAACGATTTGAATGGCGCAGTAATGATGTTTCTAATGTTATTTTATGATTTTAAGCTTAAAACTTCAATGAAATCATGTTAATGTTTTTCATCAAATTTTGACTTAAGAAGTGGGTCATATGATCATGAATTGGTAGTCTTTGAGTTTAGTATTCTTATGGTTGTTATTCTAGTTTAGCTACTTCAGAAATCGATTATTATGATGAATTATTGAGTATAATGTTATAGGTGATGATAGCTTGTATTAAAGGGTAAGTTGGTTATGTTTTTAGCTTTAATTTTGAAATACTCTTGAGTGGTATGGTCCACCTTCTTGGTGGAAGTGTTACTTGAATTATATGAATATGAAGATACTAGTTTAATGTGAATGAGGCTATGAAGTCTTGTTATGCCATGTAAGATGATAAATATGCAATTCTTTTTAAATGTGCCTTATGTAATGATTATGTTAAGTAGGTAGAGGTTATGCCTAAATCAATGTATTCATGTTAATTCTTTCATGAAGCTCGCTATGAAATGTATGTTAAGGATAAGGTATAAAGGACTTTTATGATTATTTGAAGTATGTAAAGTGTATGATGTGATGAATGAAGGTCTAAGCATATATAGAAGTTAAATGTAAATGAAATTAACAATATGTGTAAGGTGTTCTCACAAATATACACATAATCACATTTGAATGAACGAATGAAGCTATGTTATGTCAAGAAGGAGTTTTGAGGTGCACACTTTTCATGAGTTCAAATAAAGTGTTTAGTAGCAACCTTACTATTCCTAATGAGATTTCTAAGATAAGTTGGAGGATGAATACCTTTCGTGAGTTGAGCTGTGGTGTTGACTAGTTATCCTTAACCTATTGTTTATAATATTTAGAATTTATGGGGAGTTATTTATAGTACCGAGAGGATATGAAGGAGAGGTGGATTACACTTCATGAGTTGAGATGTTGTATTCCAATGTAACTTTTCAGATGAGTACTCCTCGTTAGTAGAGAATGAGTTATCAAGTAGTAATCTATTTATCCCTTAACAGTGGGCCAACATAGGTTTAGCTATACGGGGAGCCATGTAATATCTAAGTGAATAACCTCATTCTACACAAGTGAGGATCCCTCATTCTATAGGATTTAATATGGGAATTCCATGTCTAGGTCTCATTGTGTAATTCGGTTAACCTAACTCCCACAAAAGTAATGAAAGTACTATGTATTATAAAAGAACATGCTATCCATTGAAATTTAATGAACTAAGTCTTCTAAAAGAATGTGTCACTTAGGGTAGGTGGTGGAATGGGACGCTATCTATCCATTTCACTGGGTACGACCTTCAAAAAGGGATAACTTGGTGCGAAACCTTCTAAAAGAGTGTACTACTTAGGGCAGGTTGTGGTATGGGACTCTATCTACTCGTTGCACTAAGTAGGACTTCCAAAAGGGAAGACTTTTGTATTTTGTAGGGTGTGCTTCAATTGTATTGCTAGTGAGTGGGTGCTTGTTATCCCGAGTTGAGTATGACAAAAGGGAGGAAGTTTTGACGGTCACTTTTGTGTGTATTGAAGGAGGTATGTGAATACTTCATTCATCTCATACCTTAGTGAATTTAGGATGATCTTTCAAGGGAAACTCCAATGGAAATGATGTCTATTCATTATCGACAATACTTTGGAAGTTCACTATCTTTGTAGTCTTTTTAGTTCACTTTAATGTTTGGTCGAATTTGATGTATATTTTATTTAGTCATTGTAAAATGTTCAAATTCAATGGATGATATTAGGAGCACTAAATGAGAGTAGTAGTATGGGATTCTACTCTTACATTGCACTTAGTTTGACCTATAAGTACTATTTGATTAGGGCACTTACATGAAGTTCATTTAAATGTATGTTTGGTACTTGTTTATCTAGGAGTGTGGATCTGATTTCCCTTATGAAGTAAGCCTATGGTTGGTTTTTCTAAAGCTTCTTTGCTAAGACTTAGAGAGGGTGTATGGGCAGTCTATTCTTTCCTCACTTTAGGAAATCCTAGGATAACTTGGGTTAGGGAATCATCACGGGAAAAAGGGTTCACATGACTTGCACTGTGAATTCACTGTAATGTCAATTTGAGTTCAGTTTGATGTTTTGGGATGTTATTGTGAAGTGTTCTTTTAGTTTAAAAATTATAGAAATATTCCTTTAAGTGTTAAATGATGTTCTTTTTGTTTTTTTGTTTCTAAATTCATGAGTGTTTTACTTTAGTAGCATGAAATGTTATTTCACTTAAATGTCCCTTTTTGCATGGCTTTGCTTATGCCATACTTCGTACATTATTTGTACTAATCCCATACTTTTCTATACTATATAAGTATATGTTTGAAGCAAGGTTGAAGTTTAGAAGGCAAGACATGCAAAAGTTCCTCTCAAGACAAAGTGTGTCCTCATATAATCGAGGTCATAATTCCTATATTATTAGTTTCTTTATGTTAAGACTTATTATATATTTCATTTCAATGTAAAGGGTTGTGTCCCTATGTTATTTATGTCTTGTCTTGAAGTTTTGCATGTTAGTATAATATTTCTTAAGTATTTATGAATGAATTCCATTCTATGAATTTATTCATGAAAAGTTTTAATTCTGCATGACTTTTCATGTCTTATGTAATGAATGATTGTTAAGGCTTGTATAAGATCTAAAAGGGTCAAGTATGCTCGGTCACGAAATGAGGGTTCTCTCTAACTTATAGGGGATGCTTTCGGGTCGTGAAAGACTTGGTATTAGAGCATAACGTTTTGTAAAATAGTTTAAGGTTTAAAAGTCACACAAGCCACGTCTAGTAGTATCTTGGTCCTTGTGTGAGTCGCGACACATCCACGGACAAGAGGCTAAAGGATGATAGAGTTTAAGTTTCTTCATTACTCTGGAATCGTACGATAGAACTTAACTCCATAAGGTGTCTCTATCTTGGGTTCCCTTATACGGTAGTCTTCTAGGTGTGATTGTTTCGAAGGGAGATATTTCTATGTTTTGTGGAGATAACAGGTAAGTTTCGATGTTATGATGGTTTTGTGGCTAAAAGAGTAAATTTGAAGGTATGTTTTGAAATTTGGGATGTGATACCATTTATGGGTAGGTGTGAATTATGAGATTGGGAGTCTTGTGAAGAAAAACTTAATGGTGATGTAGTGCTAAGCATAGTAAGAATTATAAGAATTAATAAAGTGCTTTTGAGAATAAATGAGTATCTTGTGATTATGTTTAATAATGGTAAATATGCTTTAAGGTGTTAATTTTAGGAAATGTGTAGAGAATGTGGAGATTTATTAGAATGTGAAGGCAACTACCTTGTGTGACTAATGATGCATAGTTGGTCTTGTGATTTGTGGATTTAGTGGTGTAGGCTTACACTAAGATGGAAATGTGGTATGAATATCTAGTGAGGAAATTTTGTTCCATGGAATTGAGTTAAGTGATACCTAAGATTTGAATGAAGTAATGTCTAGGAGAGTTTGTCTAGGCTTGAATCCTTAGAGGAAAGTGTTATGCTTAACTTGTAAGGTTGATGTTTAATCATGATGTGCATGAGTTGAGGGTAGTGTGAGTTCCTACCTTGTGAGAGGTATAATGGTGCTTTGAAGTATGAGTCCTTGATGATGGATTTACCCTAAGTGGGGGAGAGTGAGTTGAGTAGAATGGCATATAATGTACTTAGTTCAACAGAATCCTCAAGGGTCACTAAGTGGGAGTTGTACTTTGGGATGCTACTCTCACATTGCACGTAGTGAAACCAACCAAGTCTCTTTGGAGTAAGTTAAGTTGGTCTTGTCCTTTATATTGTCGTGCCATCTTGATCAAATTTCCTTGAAGGTGCATTATGAATTTGAATTAACTATAATGAAGTTCAAATTTTATGAAAATTACATTTTTCATGAGCAATGATTCAATATTGTTAGAAATGATGTTTATAATCATTTTTAATGTTGGAGAAGGTAGTTCATCCATGCGTAAATAAATGAATGTGAGATTGAATTTTTGAACTTTTGCCAAAGCTTCGTTTGTATAGTGATATTCATTATAAGTTTTGTGGAATTTGAGATAATTAGATTTGTCTTGATAGTAGTTTCAATGTGTGCAAAATGTTTCATATGAACATGTTTAATGTTGGAGAAGGTAGATCCTCCATAGGAGAAGGTTAAGTGTGAGTTTTGAAAATTTTGAAGTTTCGCAAAGAGTTGCTTATGTTGCTAAGTTTTTTAAAAATGTGAAATGACGCTCCTTGATAGTTGATGCTTTGATTTTGAGAGAGTTGACCGTGATTGCAATGTGTTATGTGATTCTAAGTGATTCCTTGTTCTTAAAGTTTTAGTGTCATTCGAGGACGAATATTGTTCCAAGTGGGGGAGAATGTAACGCCCCAAAACAAACTAAGGTGAACTATAGCCTCATTAGTGTTTAATGAGTTAATTTTGAATTTAAAATGAGGTAATGTAGTGTTATTATGCAGTGTGTGAAGTTTGGTTATATTTGGAGGTCAAACGTCCATGATGTTTGGAAGGTGTGCCTTAGAAAGTGTTCTTGTGTCTTGTTGTGTTTGATTGAATTTTACGTGTTTCTTTTGCTTGAAACTGATGTGAGGTGTTCCTAATACCTAGATGACTTAGTTTAGATTTTTGATGTACGGGAACAACCACAACTAGGACCCACAAAGGGCCCTAGATGAAGGGCCCAAGAGTTGGATAAAACTGTCAAGACCAATGCCTAATCGATGAGGCAGTCTACTTGACACCCCATCGATTAGGGGGCGTCATCCCAAACTTAGTGTGAATTCTATTCCCCACATTAAACCATTCTCTATAGCAATCGACATCCAGCAGCACGGGCCGTCGATCAAACAACACCCAGTAGCTTCGGTCGTCGATTAGGACCTGCTAAAGCTGTTGCACGTTTGCTGCCTACTTGGGGTGTTTTTTATATATTCACCCCAAGTACTTTCGAACCCTAGGCATATATTTTTAGGGTTATTAAGTTATATTATATTAGTTTTAATCCCTAGACCTAGACAAGACCCCTCACTTCATATATTCAACCTCCCTCTCTAAAGAAAACTCTCTCAAAGTCACCATTGGAGCTAGGACTCAAGGAAGGAAAGAAGGTCTAGTGTAGACGTGTATCTTCATCAAAATTAGTGGTTTTCCTTTTCTTTGAAGTGTGGTATTCATCGTTGAACTCTCTTCCACTCAAGGAGTCCCTTCAAATGAATTTTCAAAAGGGGTTTAAAACCCTAGTTTCAACTATCTTCAAATCTAAATATGGGTCTTGCATGAAAACGTTCGTAATGACTTAAAAATGATGTTTCTAATGTTAGTTGATGATTTTAAGGTTAAAACATCAATGAAATTGTTTTATATATTTTCATCAAATTTTGATTTAAGAAATGGGTATATGAGCATGATCCCGTAGTCTTTGAGTTTTGTTTTCATATTGTTGTTATTGTTGTTTAGCTACTTCCCAAAGGGATTATTATGATGAATTATTGAGTAAAATGTTATAGGTGATTAAAGCTTGGATTAAAGGGTAAGCTAGTTATGTAGTTTAGCTTTAATTTCAAAATACTCTTGAGTAACATGATTCACCTTCTTGGTGGTGGTGTTACTTGAATTGTATGAATTTGAAGTTACTAGTTTATTTTGAATGAGGCTATGAAGGCTTGTTATTTGAAGGAAGATGATAAATATGACATTGTTTTTAAATGTGCCTTATCAAGTGATTATATGATGTAGCCTAGAGTGTATGCTTGAATGAGTTTATTGTTGTTAATTATTTTATAAATCTCACTATGAGATATATGTCAAGGATTAGGCATAAAGGACTTATGGGGATTATTTGAAGTATGTAATGTGTGTGATGTGATGAATGAAGGTCTAAGCATGTATATAATTTAAATATAAATGAAATGAAGCTTATATGGAAGGTGTTCTCACATTTACACACATACTCAAACTTGAATGAATGAATGAAACTAACTCAAGTCAGGAAGGGGAGTTTTGAGGTTTACACTCTTCGTGATTTGAGATAAAGTGTTTTGTAGCAACCTCACTATTCTAAATGAGGTTTGTAACATAGGTTTGAGGATGAATTCCCTTCATGAGTTGAGATATGGTATTGACTAGTTATCCTTAACCAATTGTTTATAATATTGAGAATCCATGGGGAGTTCTGTATAGGACCAAGAGGATATGAAGGAGAGGTGGATTACACTTCGTGAGTTGAGATGTTCTATATCAATGTACCTCTTGATATGAGTACTCCTTGTTAGTAGAGAATGAGTTACTTAGTAAAAATATCCTTATCCCTTAACAATGGGCCCGCATAGGTGTAGCTATTAGGCAAGCCATGTAAGATAAAAACGAATGACCTCAATATAGGCAAGTGAGTATACCTCATCTGATAGTGGTTAATATGGGGATTCCATGTCTAGGTATCATGGTCTATGTAGGTTAATCTAACTCCCACAAAAGTAATTAAAGTACTAAGTCCTATAAGAGAATATAACTCCTATGTGAATTTAATAAACTAAGTCTTTTAAAAGAATGTGCTACTTAGGGAAGACGGTGGTATGGGATGCTATCTATCCATTGCATTAGGTAGGACCTTCTGAAAGGGAAGACTTGGGGACAAACCTTCTAAAAGAGTGTACTACTTAGGGAAGGTGGTGGTATGTGACTCTACGTACTCATTGCACTAAGTAGGCATTAAAGAAGGGAAGACTGGTGTTTTGTTTGGTGTACTTTTATTATATTGCTACTGAGTGGGTGCTTTTTATCCCTAGTCACTTTTGTGTGTATTGAATGAGGTATGTCAATACTTCCTTTATGTCTTACCTTAGTGCATCTTAGGATGATCTTTGAAGGGAAACTCCTACGGAAATGATTTTTATCCTTATCAACAATACTTTTGAAGTTCACTATCTTTGTTGTCTTTTTAATTCACTTTAATGTAAAATTTATTTAGTCATTGTGAAGTATTTAAGTTCAAGGGAAGCTATTATGAGCTCTAAGTGGGAGTATTGGTATGGGATGCTACTCTCACATTGCACTTAGTGTGACCTATAAGTACTATTTGATAAGGGAACTTACATGAAGTTCGAATGAATGTATGTTTGGTACTTATTTATTTAGGAGTGTGGATTTGATTTCCCTTATGAAGTTATCCTATGGTTGGTAGTCTTAAATAAACTTTTGGTGTTACTTGAAGTGGGTGTATGGGCAGTCTATTCCTGCCTCACTTTAGGGAATCCTAGGATAACTTCTGTTAGGGAAAATCAAGTGAAAGGGTTCACATGACTTGCACGATGAGTTCACTGTAATGCCAATTTGAGTTCACTCTGAAGTTTAGGAAAGTTACTGTAATGTATTCCTTTAGTTTAAAAATTATGGAAATACTTCTTTAAGTGTTAAATGATGTTCCTTGTGTTGTTTTGTTTCTAAATTCATAAATGTTTTACTTAAGTGGCATGAAATGTTATTTTACTTCAATGTCCGTTTTTGCACGTCTTGGAATATGTCATTATTTGTACAAACCCCATACTCTTCTATACTATCTAAGTATAGGATGGGAGCAAGGTTGATGTTTAGAAGTCAAAGCTTTGGAACGTTCCTCTCAAGACAAAGTATGTTCTCATATTTTCGGGGGCATAATTCCTATATTCTTAGTCTCTTTATGTTAAGATTTATTATATATTTCGTTTAAATATAAAGGGTTGTGTCCCTATGTTATTTATTTCTTGTCTTTTTTGCATGTCAGGATAATATTTCTTAAGTATTTATATACAAATTTCTATCTATAAATTTATTCATGAAACTTTTTAATTCCGTGTGACTTTTTATGTCTTAAGTGATGAACGATAGTCAATACTTGTATATGATCTAAAAGGGTCAAGTATTCTCGGTCACGAAACGAGGGCTCTCCATAAGTACTAGGGGTGATTTCAGGTCCTAACATATTCTAAGATAAGTTGTTAGAAGGGTCGAGGAATAAATGGCTAATGTGGGAGCTCACGACAACCAAGTGCCTCCGCTTGAAGAAGTTTCTATTGGTGACAAAGTTCTGGTTGTTCCTCCACCGATTACTAATGGAGATATAATGGTAGAATTTCTCAATTTGTCCCAATCCATGACCTTTCAAGGTAATGTTGTAACTTCTCATGTCCAATATATGACAGCCTATGTGAATAGGGAAGTTGGAACTCGAGTGCCTCAATATGCAAATATTATGGCCTCTCGGTTGATAGAAATTACTAATATAAATCCATATATGTTCTTAGGGTCGAGGTCTAAAGAGGATTATCAATATTTCCTCGATGAAGTCTATAAGATTCTCTATGATATGGGTGTGATCTCATTTATTAGGGCTAAGTTGGAGGCCTATCAAGGCGTGGTCTAGTACTTCAGAGATCTTTAAGAAGGCTTTTGTTGATAGGTTCTTTCCTTGAGAGTTGAGGGAAGCTAAGGTGGAAGAATTCATTAACCTTCGTCAAAGAGGTATGTGTGTACTTGACTACTCCTTTAAAGTTACGAAGTTCTCCAGATATATTCCATCCTTGGTGTCAAACCCAAGGGACTAAATGAGTAGTTTTCTTATGGGAGTGATCCAATACTTTAGTTGACGAAAGTCATTTGTCTATGCTTCATGAAATATGAATAAATCTTGTCTCATTTTCATGCTCAAAATGTAGAAGAAACTAGGTTAAAGAGAAATAATAGAGAGTCTCAGAGGGTCACGTCTTAGAATGGTGGTGTTTCATAGAGGATGTTGGAAATTAAAGACAAGCCTAGATTCAAGAAGAAGTTCTCCAATCAAAATTTTGTAAGGCTCGTGCTGATAAGGTGTCTAACCCTAAGTCTCAAAAAGGTAGACGTACTAGTTCACCCACTAAGAAGCAAACTTGTGAAAAGTGTGGCACGAAACATTACGGTAATTGCCTTATTGGGACGGACAAGTGCTTTGGGTGTGGAAAAACTTGCTACAAGGGTTAAGGATTGCACTTGTTTTAAGGGCCAAGATATAGGAAGTGGTAAAGCTCAAGATAGTTGTTCTAATGTGGATGCTCTAAAGAAAAATCACTTTTATGCACTTCTCTCTATGAGTGAACAAGAGAGTTCTCCTGATGTGGTGACCACTATGTTACAAGTCTTTTACTTTGATATTTATGCTTTCTTGATCCGGGTGCTACATTATTTTTTGTTACTCCATTGCATGCTAGAAATTTCAATATTTTTCCTGATATTCTACTAGAACCTTTCATGGTGACAACCTAGTAAGTGAGATGGTTGTTGCAAAGAGGTTATATAGAATTTTTCCTTTAATATTTCCCATTAGAGTTACTCATATTGAATTAATAAAACTCGATATGGTCGATTTTGATTTGATTTTAGGGATGTACTGGTTGCATGATTATTTTTCCTCAATTAGTTATAGAACAAGAATTGCCAATTTTAATTTTTCCAGATGAACCTGTCTTAGAATGGAAGGGGGACATTCTCTTCCTAGAGTTTTTGTCATCTCTTTGTCTTAAGGCTTGTAAAATCATATAAAAGGATGTTTATACCATATAGTAACAATCAAATATTGAGACTCCAAAAATCCTCCAATTAATTTAGTTCCCTTGGTGAGTGAATTTTCTGAGGTCTTTCCTAATGATCTTGCTGAATCTCTGCGGAACGAGAAATTGATTTTGATATTGACATGCTTCATGATACTAACCCCATTTCAATTCCTCTTTATTAGATGGCTCCGTCCGAATTAAAAGAGTTAAAGGGTGAAATTTAAAGATTTGCTAGAAAAAGTCTTCATTAAAACTAGTATTTCTCCATGGGTGCACCAGTATTATTGGTGAAGAAGAAGAATGGGTCTCTTAGAATGTGCATTGATTATCGCCAACTTAATAAAGACACTATTTAGGAAAAGTGTCCTCTCCCTCGAAATCACTTGTTTGATCAACTCACAAGGGCAAACTACTTTTCTAAGATTGACTTGAGATTGGGGTTATCACCAACTTAGGGTGAGAAATTACGATATACCGAAAGTGGCATTTCGAACTAGATATGATCACCATGCGTTTCTAGTAATGTCCTTTATTGTTAGTATTGCTCCGTAGGTGTTTATAGAACTAATGAATAAGGTGCTTCGAAGTTACCTAGATTCATTTGTCATTGTCTTCATGTACGAAATCTTGGTATATTAAGAAAATTATGGTGAAAATATGATTCATTAGAGAGTGGTATTGAATGTGCTTAAGGAAAACCAATTATTTTCCAAGTACAGCGAATACGAGTTTTGGTTGAGGTCCATGGAGTTTCTTTGTCAGATCATCTGTAGTGAAGGGTTTGAGGTTGATCTAAGAGAAACCGAGGTGGTTAAGAATTGACCTAGACCATCGACTCAAACCTAAATTAGAATATTTTTTGGTCTAGCAGGATATTTTAGGAGGTTTGTCGATTGTATTGAATCCATTGCATCCCCTTGACTGCTTTGACCCAAAATATTGTTAAATGTTAGTGGTCGAAGACATGTGAAAGAAGTTTCAAAATCATGAAAGATAGGCTTACCTCCGATCAGGTGTTGACTTTACTGGAGGGTACCAAGGGCTTTGTTGCATATCATGATGCATCCTAAGTGGTCTTAGGGTGTGTCCTTATGCAACATTGGAAAGTACAAAATTTATTATTCTAGAAACCTTACGGTGCAGATGAATAATTATCCACTTCATATCCTTGAGTTAGATGACGTGGGATTAGCCTTGAAAATATTGAGGCATTATTTGTATGGTGTCCATGTTGATGAGTATACCGACCACAAGAGCCTTCAATATGTGTGTACTGAGAAGGAGTTAAATCTCCGACAATGAAGGTGGTTGAAATTGTTTAAGATTACGACATTAGGGTTCTGTACAACCCCAAAAAAGCTAATATGGTTGTGGATGCTCTAAGTCGTATGACCATTAGTAGTTTTTCTCATCTAGAGGAAGCCAAGAAAGACCTAGCATATGATTTTCATAGGTTTACCCGTTTGGGTGTTAGATCTGAAAAATCTGCAAATTTTTGTTTTATTGTCCATCATAACTCCGAATCACCTTTGGTGGTCGAGGTGAAGTCTAAGAAACACCTTGATAAACCATTGATGTATTTGGAGGATTCGGTACTTGGTAACCTCAATGAGTGATTGTCCGTAGGGGGATGGTGTCTTGAGGTATCAAGGAAGGTTTTCTGTGCCCAAAGTTGATGACTTGAGAAACCAATTTCTTGAGGGTGCTCATGGATCATTTTATTCCATTCATCCGGGTTCGACAAAGAAGTATGATGACCTTAGAGAACTATTTTGGGAGGAAGGCTTAACAATGGAACAATGGAATTTGTTGCAAAATGTCCGAATTGTCAACAAGTGAAAGTAGAATTCATGGTAGATTTTCCTCAAACACAAAAGCAACATGACTCCATATTATTGATTGTGGATAGGTAGATCTAATCTGATGATATTATTGCTGTCAAGTCTACTTACTCGGCGGAGTATTATACAAGGATCTTCATAAATGAGATTGTGTGTCGCCATGGTATTCCTCTATCCGTCATATCAGATATGGGTGCACAATTTGCATCTATGTATTGGATGACATTCCAAAAAGGGTTGGGTATAACGGAGTGTACTCAAATACTCCAAAAGTCTAGAGCCTAATAAGATCCTAACATTAGAGTCAAAGATGTGTAAAATATTTTAAGGTAAAATAAAATGTGTATAAATAACATAGGAGGTGTTAGAATCAAAGAGTCAAGAAATGTCCATGACGTTCGGAGACTAATTCAAGAGGTGCTAGTGTGCCTTATCCTATTTGACAAGGTTTTAGAAGTCAAAATTTGATAAAATTTTATAGTATGGTAGATATTACATATTAGAGTTCATCTATAGTATAAACGCGCAGGTAAAAACCCCAAATGACTTACTAAAGGGTCCTTAAGGAGGACACTTGCTTTTTGGCTAAAAGTTCTCTTCCGACAGTAGCCATCGACATATGGCAATCTACGTGGCGTGGTCCAATCGATAGGGCGTCGATATCAACTGTCGATGGAAACTTAGACATTTTGGAAAAGGGTTCATTTTGGACAATCCCTAACCAAAACGATGGTTGGTTTAAGGTAACATCCACTGACCTGCGTCCCTTAGGTCAAGGTTTCATTGTTCAGGAAACGTATTTTATGCCACGTTATAAGTTAGTCCAATTAATTAATTAGGTGGTTAGTTAATTATTTAGGGGTTAAGGGAGGTCTAATTATGTTAGTTAATGACTTATATAGAGATCTAAACCAAATTTAATTAACCTAATTCTCATAATTCCAAAAACTCAATTGCTTTTCCTTCTCTCTTCTTTCTTTGTTCGTAATAGAAGAACTCCACTAAATGGCTAGGTCAAGGTTAAAGTACATTAAAAAGGGGGATTTTTCTACATAATTCTTCATCAATTAACAAGATATGGGATCCGTTCACTGTTGTGATTCCTTTCCCCAAAGGGTTCTTCAATAATTGATTTCAAAAATATGAGTTTCAAGTTGGTTTTCTTCTATTGTCAATTTGATCTTCTAATTTGTATTGTTTATGGTTTTTTTATTATTATTCTTGTATTGTGATGTAATATAATTCAATTATGCTAGTTCTTTATGAATACATTGTAACACCCTTGAACGAACTAAGGTGAACTAGAGAATTTTTAAATGTTTCTCGAGTTAATTTTGTGTTAAAATGAGTTATATTGATGTTATTTGGCAGTGCGTGATGTTGGAGCTCAAACATCCGAGAACGTCCATGACGTTTTGAAGGTGTTTCTTAGAAAGTACTTTTTTATGTTGATGGGTTTTAATGAGTTTCACGTGTTCGTTTTTATATAAATTGTTGTGGGATGTTCCTAAGACCTAAATGAATATGTTAAGTGGTTTAACGTCCGGCTTAAACCCCACCTAGGACCCACTAGGGGCCCTAGTAGAGGACACCTACACCTAGGAAGAACATTCCAAGACTGCCCCAAAATCAGCCTCAAACGGCGGGGGCAATCGACGCCCCTTGGGTTAATCGACGTCCGCCTTCTAGGAGCGTACGTTTAGACGTAGTATTGGTGTCCAATCCTCCATGATTCCATAAGCAGACACAAATGACACCCTGCATCACGGACCTTCGTTTAGTAGAAAACGCGTTGCGTATGTTCTTCGATTGTGGTCCTGTAAAAGCTGTTGGACATTGCTGCCATGGCTTGGGGTGTTATGTAAATTTGAACCAAGTCTTTTATGACCCTACGATGATATTTTGAGTGGTTATAAGTTATGTTAGATTAGTCTTAAGTCGTATACGTAGACTATACCCCTCATTTCAAAATATTCAAGCTCTCTCTCACTAAAAACAAAATCTCTCAAGTCCCCGTTGGAGCGAAGACTAAAGGAAGAGCTAGGAAGACTGGTTGGATGTGTTTCTTCATAAAAATTAATGAGTTTCCTTTTCGTTGAGGTATGGTGTTCATTCTTGAACTCGCATTCATTCAAGAAGTCATTTCTAAAGGATTTCAAATAAGATTTTCAAACTCTATTATCTTCTGGTTTTGATTCTTAGCATGGATCTTCATATAAAAGTGTTTTAATGATTCAAATATGTTGATTCTAGTATTAATTTATTATTTTAATGTCAAAACCCTTATGAACTCATGTTTATGCATATTTTAAACCTTTAGCTTAAGAAATGTGTTAAATGAACATTATTGTGCAGTGTTTGAGCGTTGGTTTTCTTATGTTGTTATTATGATTTACCTACTTCCATAACGTCCATATTATGATGAAATATTTATGAATTTATTGGAGGTGGTGAAAGTTTGTGTAATGGTAAGTTTGTTTTATTGTATAACTCTTATGATGAACTACTCTTGAGTGGTATGGTCCACCATATTTCTAGCGGTGTTTATTGATGTATTTGGATATATTTGTTATACATTGTGTGTATAGATTTGAAGGCCTAATGTGTTAAAGGAAGTTATAATGAAGATAGTTTTGTAATGTGTATTATGAATCTTGAATTGTATGTTTTGATTAGATTATGCCTATATGAGGTGACTATATATGTTTAGCATGTTAAAGTATGTAATGTGGTTAATTTATAAGCATGCATAGGAGTTAATGTAAATGAAATGATTCTATTTGGAAGGTGCGATCACATATAGATACACGTACACTTCCTTTGAATTAATGAATGACTAAATTTAAAGAATATGAATGAAAAGGGGAGTTTTACGTTGAACACTATTTGTGAGTTGAGATGAAGTGTTTGGTAGCAACCTCATTTTTTTCCCAGAGCTTTCTAAAATACGTAGTAGGATGTATATCCTTTGTGAGTTAAGTTGTGGTGTCCACTAGTTATCCTTAACCTATAGTATAAAATGTTCAAAATCCGTGGGGAGTTATGCCTAGCACCGAGAGGATATTAAGAAGGGTTGGTTACACTTAGTGAGTTGAGATATTGTATTCCAATGTACCACTTGAGATGATGTCACGACCCAAAACTGAGACGCAAGTGGCACCCACACTTATCCTACTATGTGATCGAACCAACCAATCTAACCCCAAACATTTCAAACATAATGAACAAAATACAATGCGGAAGACTTAAACTCATTAATGAAAATCAATTCAATAACTTCTAAAACTCAATATTTACTATTATCGCCCAAAATCTTGAAGTCATCATCACAAGAACATCTACGATCAAATTACTAAACTAAGAGTATTCTAAGAAGCTAAAATAAATAAAAGCTAGTCCATGCCGGAACTTCAAGGCATCAAGACATGAAGAAGAAGATCCAATCCGAGCTAGAAGCATTAGCTCACCCAGAAATCCGGTGTAATGAAGACTTGCTAGAATTGCGGTTGAGTTGAAGACGACGGTACATTTGCTGCACTCCACATATAAACAAGAAAGAAACATACAAGTAGGGGTCAGTACAAAACACAAGTACTGAGTAGGTATCATCGGCCAACTCAAAATAGAAAACAGTATATATCAGATAATATCATAAATGAACTACAATACTCAACATGTAGCAACAACAAGTACTATAATCATTAATAAGTACCACCAAGTTCACCCATGAGGACTCAAGCCTCAATGCCGTACTCATTTGGGAATTAGGTTCATTAGATTGAGTATATTAACATATTTCAAGATTCATTATCTTTGATTGTCTTGTGTCGGTACGTGACACTCTGCTCCATATACTATCCTGGTGTCGAAACGTGACACTCCGATCCATATTCTATCCTGGTGCCGGAACGTGGCACTCCGATCCTCATTCTATCCTGGTACCGGAACGTGGCACCCGATCCATATACTATCCTGGTGTCGGAACGTGACACTCCGATCCATATTCTATCCTGGTGCCGGAACGTGGCACTCCAATCCTCATTCTATCCTGGTACCGGAACGTGGCACCCGATCCATATTCTATCCTGGTGTCGGAACATGACACTCCGATCCTCATATACTATCCTGGTACCGGAACGTGGCACCCGATCCTCTATTTCTATCCTGGTACCGGAACATGGCACCCGATCCCCTAATCTCACTACTTTCGTTCATCAAGCCTTCTTTTATACCAAGGCATCATCATTAACAAAGTAGATTAGGGTTTATTTCAAGATTAAGGATTCAATAGCTTCATCATGCTTATTTTATCACAATTATATAATCACATTCATGCAAGCATACAATTAAGCATATAGAAGGGTTTACAATACGATCAATACATATCATTCGCTATTAAGAATTTACTACGAATAGCATAAAAACCATAACCTGCCTCCACCGAAGATTCGTGATCAAGCAAGCAATTTCCCAAAGCTTTGTGTTTTCCTCTTCGTTTCTCCTCTCTCGATCGTTTCTCTTTCCCTCTCTTTGTTCTTTCTATTTTTCTTATTCAAACCCTTTTTATTTTACCCTAATTAGCATATAATTAAGTATAAAAGATGAGGAATTAACCCACTAATTAACTCAAGGTTATCTCTTTTAACCCCCAAGAAATTGAGTTATTAATATTAACCCATGAAATTTAAAATTATAGCAGGAATAGTCCAAAACGCCCCTTTTAAAACTTAACAGAAATCCGACCCAGCCTGGGGATTACGCAACCTATGATGGTCCGTCATGGCTGTGACGGTCCGTCCTGCAGGTCTGTCGCAAAGTTCAGAGACTCAATTTCCTTGAAGAGTCTGTGACGGTCCGTCGTGCCCACGACGGTCCATCCTGCAGGTCCGTCACAAAGTTCAGAGACTTAATTTCTGTAGAAGATGTGTGACGGTCCGTCGTGCCCACGACGGTCCGTCCTGCCATTCCATCACGAAGTTCAGAGAGTCGATTTCAGTACCCAAATTTCAGAATTCTAAGTGTTTTGGAATGAGACACCCTCGACGATCCGTCGTGCCCATGACGGTCCGTCGACTCAGACAGCTTTTCCTGAAATAAAATCTGCTGCTCAAAACGACTAAACAGGTCGTTACAATAGATACCAATTTACCCATCGTTCGTCCCTGAACGATCACAAGAAGAAAAACAAGGGCGAAAAGGAGTACCTGAATATGTAAACAGGTGAGGGTATCTTTCTCGCATATCAGCCTCCTTCTCCCAAGTGGCCTCTTCAACTGGTCGATTCTTCCATTGAACTTTGATGGATGCAATCTCCCTCGACCTCAACTTGCGAATTTCTCTATCTAGAATGGCAACAGGCTCCTCCTCATAAGACAAATTCTCATCAAGCAGAACCGAATCCAAACGAATGATGTAGTTTCCATCCCCATGGTATCTTTTCAACATAGACACATGAAATACCGGGTGCACTCCTGACAGTCCTGGAGGCAAGGCTAATTCATAAGCCACCTCCCCTACTCGCTTAAGTACTTCAAATGGTCCAATATACCTTGGGCTTAGCTTACCTTTTTTACCAAACTGCATCACCCCTTTCATGGGCGAAACCTTCAGCAAGACTTGCTCACCCTCCATAAACTCCAAGTCTCTAACCTTTCGATTTGCATACTCTTTTTGCCTACTTTGCGCCGCTAAAAGCTTTTCTTGAATAGATTTCACTTTCTCCAATGAATCCCTCAAAAGGTCAGTACCCCAAGGTCTAACCTCGAATGCATCAAACCAACCAATGGGAGACCTACATCTCCTCCCATAAAATGCTTCAAATGGAGCCATATCACTACTTGAGTTATAGCTATTATTGTATGGAAACTCCGCTAAGGGTAAGAAGTTGTCCCAATGACCACCAAATTCTATCACACATGCACAAAGCATGTCCTCCAATACCTGAATCGTTCGCGTAGACTGACCATCGGTCTGAGGGTGAAATGCAGTACTAAGGTCCAACCTAGTACCTAATTCCGCATGCAATGTTCTCCAAAACTTATAAGTAAACTGCGTACCTCTATCTTATATGATGGAGAGTGGAACTCCATGCAATTGAACAATTTCTGAGATATAAATTTTGGCTAACTTCTCTACATTGTAGGTCACCTTGATCGGAATGAAGTGAGCAGACTTAGTTAATCTGTCCACAATTACCCAAATAGAATCAAACTTTCCCAATGTCTTTGGAAGACCAACCACGAAGTCCATTGCAATTCTCTCCCACTTCCATTCAGGAATGGGCATTCTCTGAAGTGTTCCACCGGGCCTCTGGTGTTCATACTTTACTTGTTGACAATTTGGACATTTGGCAACAAAATCAACAATGTCGCGCTTCATTCTACTCCACCAAAAGTGTTGCTTTAGGTCACGGTACATCTTGGTTGCACCAGGATGTATAGAGTATCCGGAACTATGAGCCTCTGTAAGAATAGTTTTGATCAATTCATCAACACGGGGCAAACATACCCTTCCCTTAATCCTCAAAACACCTTCCTCATCAATTATTGCTTTTTTGGCCTCTCCTCGCAACACCATATCCCGAATTTGACTTAGTTTCTCATCATCAAACTTTTTTCCCTTGATCTTGTCAAGAAAAGAAGATCTCGCCTACACACAAGCCAAAAATCCTCCCTTGTCATTTACTTCTAGCCTCATAAAGTCATTATCCAAGTTTTGGATTTCTCTAGCCAACGGGCGTCGAGAAACTTGCAAATGAGCTAGACTTCCCATGCTTCCTGCCTTTCTACTTAAGGCGTCTGCCACAACATTAGCCTTTCCCGGATGATACAGAATAGTGATATCGTAGTCCTTCAGTAGTTCCATCCATCTCCTCTGTCTCAAATTCAAATCCTTCTGAGTGAAGACATACTATAGGCTACGATGATCCGTATAGACTTCGCACTTAACCCCATACAAATAGTGTCTCCACTGCTTTAATGCAAATACTACCGCGGCCAACTTCAAATCATGGGTCGGATAGTTACGTTCATGAACCTTTAATTGCCTCAAAGCATAACCAATCACATTCTTTTCTTGCATTAGCACTCCACCCAAACCAGAATAGGATGCATCACAATAAACGATGAAGTTCTTACCCTCTACTGGCAAGGTAAGGATTGGTGCAGTAGTCAACAAGGTCTTGAGTTTCTGAAAGCTTTCCTCACATTCATCCGACCATACAAATGGAACATTCTGCTTAGTCAAGTTCGTCAATTGGGAAGCAATAGAAGAGAATCTTTTGACAAATCGACGGTAATAGCTAGCTAACCCAACAAAGCTCCTTATTTTTGACACATTAGTAGGTCTTACCCAATTCTTCACTGTCTCAATCTTAGAAGAATCCACCATCACTCCATCCTTAGAAACCACGTGCCACAAGAAGGACACTGAATCTAGCCAAAACTTACACTTGGAGAATTTTGCATAAAGCTCTTTCTTCCTCAACAACTCTAACACCACTCTCAAATGCTCCTCATGTTCTTTCTTGCTCTTTGAGTATATTAGTATATCATCAATAAATACGATCACAAAGAGATCCAGATATGGCTTAAAAATCCCGTTCATCAAGCTCGCGAAAGCAGCAGGGGCATTCGTAAGACCAAAAGACATCACTACAAATTCGTAATGCCCATACCTGGTCCGAAAAGCAGTCCTTTGGAACATCCGTTGCCCGTATTTTCAATTGATGATAACCGGATCTCAGTCAATCTTAGAGAAGACACAAGCACCTTGTAACTGATCGAACAAGTCATCAATGCGAGGAATGGGATACTTGTTCTTAATAGTTACCTTGTTCAACTGCCGGTAGTCTATGCACATCCGGAAACTCCCATCCTTCTTCTTCACAAACAAAACAGGAGCACCCCAAGGAGATTGACTTGGTCTAATGAAGCCTTTGATCAACAACTCTTGAAGTTGGGCCTTTAACTCTTTTTACTCCGCGGGAGCCATTCTATAAGGGGGTATAGAAATGGGGCGAGTACCCGGTTCCAAATCAATGCAAAAATCAATATCTCTATCCGGTGGCATACCAGGAAGATCTGCAGGGAACACATCCAGAAACTCACGGACTACCTAAACCGACTCAATTGAAGGTACTTGGGTAGTGTCATCCCTGAGATGTGCCAAGAAAGCTAAACACCCCTTACTAACCATTCTCTTGGCACGAAGAAAGGAGATGATTCGAACCGGAGTGGAAGTGTAGTCGCCCTCCCACACTAACGGATCTGTCCCAGGCTTGGCTAACGTCACAGTTTTAGCATTACAATCCAAGATCGCAAAATTTGGAGAAAGCCAAGTAATACCCAGAATTACATCAAAATCAATTATTTCTAAAATAACCAAGTCTACATAAGTGTTGCTCCCCACAAAAGTCACCTAACAAGACCTATATACCTTTTCAACTATCACAGACTCACCCACCGGAGTAGAAACACGAATAGGCATGTCAAGCAATTCATCTCTCCTCCTCGACCTACAGCCCTAGTGGCTGGCTTAGTTGCATCTTGTCTTGCCGGTGTTGGTGTTGGCGCCGCTGTTGCTTTAGTTCTAACCATCCGCGAAATAGAGTGAAGATGGTCAGATACCAATTTGTATGACCTAGATACCAATTGGATCCAAGTAATAGCACGAAAGAAAGAAAGAAAGAATGGAATTTTCCTAAAGTCTAATAGCCTCTCAAAAAAAAGTAAAGGCGTCCCCCTACCGTTCCTTAAGACTCTACTAGACTCGTTCTTGTGTTATGAGACCAATGAACCTAATGCTCTGATACCAAGTTTGTCACGACCCAAAACCGAGCCGCGAGTGGCACCCACACTTATCCTACTATGTGAGCGAACCAACCAATCTAACCCCAAACATTTCAAACAAAATGAACAAAATACAATGTGTAAGACTTAAACTCATTAATGAAAATCAATTCAATAACTTCTAAAACTCAATATTTATTATTATCCCCCAAAATCTGGAAGTCATCATCACAAGAACATATATGATCAAATTACTAAACTAAGAGTATTCTAAGAAGCTAAAATAAATAAAAGCTAGTCTATGCCGGAACTTTAAGGCATCAAGACATGAAGAAGAAGATCCAGTCCGAGCTAGAAGCATTAGCTCACCCTGAATTCTGGGGTAATGAAGATTGGCTAGAATTGCGGTTGAGTTGAAGACGACGGTACGTTTGCTGCACTCCACATATAAACAAGAAAGAAACATACAAGTAGGGGTCAGTACAAAACACAAGTACTGAGTAGGTATCATCGGCCAACTCAAAATAGAAAATAGTATATATCAGATAATATCATAAATCAACTACAATACTCAACATGTAGCAACAACAAGTACTATATCATTAATAAGTACCCAAGTTCACCCATGAGGACTCAAGCCTCAATACCATACTCATTTGGGAATTAGGTTCATTAGATTGAGTATATTAACATATTTCAAGATTCATTATCTTTGATTCTCTCGTGTCGGGACGTGACACTCCGCTCCATATACTATCCTGGTGTCGGAATGTGACACTCCGATCCATATTCTATCAAGGTGCCGGAACGTGGAACTCCGATCCTCATTCTATCCTGGTACCGGAACGTGGCACCCGATCCATATACTATCCTGGTGTCGGAACGTGACACTCCGATCCATATTCTATCCTGGTGCCGGAACGTGGCACTCCAAGCCTCATTCTATCCTGGTACCGGAATGTGGCACCCGATCCATATTCTATCCTGGTGTCGGAACGTGACACTCCGATCCTCATATACTATCCTGGTACCGGAACGTGGCACCCGATCCTCTATTTCTATCCTGGTACCGGAACGTGGCACCCGATCCCCTAATCTCACTACTTTCGTTCATCAAGCTTTCTTTTATACCAAGGCATCATCATTAACAAAGTAGATTAGGGTTTAATTCATGATTTAGGATTCAATAGCTTCATCATGCTTATTTTATCACAATTATATAATCACATTCATGCAAGCATACAATTAAGCATATAGAAGGGTTTACAATACTATCAATACATATCATTCGCTATTAAGAGTTTACTACGAATAGCATAAAAACCATAACCTACCTCCACCGAAGATTTGTGATCAAGCAAGCAATTTCTCAAAGCTTTGTGTTTTCCTCTTTGTTTCTCCTCTCTCGATCGTTTCTCTTTCCCTCTCTTTGTTCTTTCTATTTTTCTTATTCAAACCATTTTTCTTTTACCCTAATTAGCATATAATTAAGTATAAAAGATGAGGAATTAACCCACTAATTAACTCAAGGTTATCTCTATTAACCCCCAAGAAATTGAGTTATTAATATTAACCCACGAAATTTAAAATTATAGCAGGAATAGTCCAAAACGCCCCTTCTAAAACTTAACAGAAATCCGACCCAGCCTGGGATTACGCAACCTGTGACGGTCCGTCCTGCAGGTCCGTCGCAAAGTTCAGAGACTCAATTTCCTTGAAGAGTCTGTGACGGTCCGTCGTGCCCACGACGGTCCGTCCTGCAGGTCCGTCACAAAGTTCAGAGACTTAATTTCTGTAGAAGATGTGTGACGGTCCATCGTGCCCACGACGGTCCGTCCTGCCATTCCGTCACGAAGTTCAGAGAGTCAATTTCAGTACCCAAATTTCAGAATTCTAAGTGTTTTGGAATGAGACACCGTCGACGGTCCGTCGTGCCCATGACGGTCCGTCGGGGGTTCCGTCGACTCAGACAGTTTTTCCAGAAATAAAATCTGCTGCTCAAAACGACTAAACAGGTCGTTACAGATGAGTACTCCTCGTTAGTAGAGAATGAGTTACTTAGTAGCCATCTCCTTATCCCTTAACAATGCACCCACATAGGTGTAGCTATTGAGAAAGTCGTGGAAAAAGCTAAGAGAATGATCTTACTCTAGGCAAGTGAAGATCCCTCAGCTGTTAGGGGTTAATATGGGGATTCCATATCTATCTATCGTAGTCTATGTCTGTTAACCTAACCCCATTAAAAGTAATGAAAGTACAAAATCTTCTAAAAGACTTTACTAGTCAGGTTAGGTAGTTGAATGGGATGCTATCTATCTATTGCACTAGGGATTACGAAAGGGATGTCTTTGTTAGTCTTATATGAATCAAAAGTACTATGTCCTCTAAAAGAGTGTACTAATTAGGGTAGGTGGTTAAATGGGAAGCCATCTATCCGTTGCACTAGGTAGGCATTCTGAAAACGAAGTCTTTGTGTGTTGTTTTGGTGTTTGTCTCATGTCTTCTCATTGAGTGGGGACTTGTTCTACCGAGTCTAGTAATGCTAGATGGGGTTGTCATGGGGATAACCTAGGTGTGTATTAAAGGAGGTGTATGGGTGTTTCCTTCATGTCTTACCTTGGTGAGTCTTAGGATAACCTTAGCTAGGGAAACTCCTACAATAATGAGTTCATTTTCTTTTTGGCTTGACTTTGGAAGTTCTTTGTTTTTGGATAAAATGAATTCACTGTAATATTGAAAAGGGTTCAATGTAACATTTTAGTACTTCAGTGAAAAATGGTTCCTTTTGTTAAAAATTATGGAAATCCTTTCATAAGTGTTAAATGGTGATCTATATATCTGTTTACATCTATATTCATGAATGTATTACTTAATTGGCATGAAAATGTGTTTTTACTAAAATGTTCCTTTTTGTATGTTTTTGCATATGTCATACTTAGTTCATTGTTTTGGGCTAACCCTATACTTTTCTATATTCTATATGAATATGTTTCGAAGCAAGGAGAAGTCTAGAACGTGAAGCTTGGGAATATACCCTCTCAAGACATTGTATATCCTCATATATTTTAGGACATAGTCTATGTTTCATAGTTTTTGATACTAAAACTTATTATGTATTTTCAAACGTAAAGGGTCGTGTCCCTAAGATATTATGTCGTGTCTTTAAGTTTGGCTTGTGACGATGAGATTTCTTAGTTTTTATGAACGAATTCCTTTTTATATTAAATATGATGAAATTTTTTAATTTTGCACTACTTTTCATGTCTTATGAAAATGAACAATAGTTAAATGGCTCGTACAAAACCTCAAAGGGTCTAGTCTGCCATGTGACGATCCAATGGTTCTGCGTAACTTCTGGGGGGAACTTTCGCGTAATTACATGATTGATATCAGAGCATAAGTTTATGGGAAATAGGTTAGGTTATAAAGTCTAAAAGCCATGTCTAGTAGAGTCTTGTTCATTGGTGTGCGTCGCGACACATCTATGGACAAGAGGCTATAAGATTATAGAAGTTTAGCTTTCTTCATTATTCTAATGTCATGCCTTAGAATTGAATACTATAAGATGTCTATGTTAACCTTTTCTCTTTGTGCTTATAGGATATGAATACGAGGAGATCAAGTGCTAGAATGGAGGAGAGAGGTGTAGCTAATTCGAGGATCACTTTCAATGTTGACTAAGTTCCTTTAGAGGGAGAAAATAAGGAGTTTCCCAACAAGTACCCCAAATGCCCCTATGACTCAAGCTTCGTTTGTTGAAGGAGATATGACTAATACTGAGTTGAGGGATTCCCTAATGAATATGACCCAACTTATGATGACTCAAGCTCATGTCGTCAATAATCATTTTGTTTCCCAAGCTAACCAAGGAGGTGGACCTCAACATCATGCTAGTACTCGTGCTTCTAGAATTCATTACTTTATGAGGATGAACTTCCAAGTTTGCATGGCACTAAGGTGGATGAATATACAAAAGGTTTCATAAATGAGGTGTTCAAAGTGGTGGATTCTATGGGTGTTACTCTTAAGGAGAAAGCGGGGATAGCTCCTTACCAACACAAGGATGTGTCTCAAGTGTAGTTTGAGAAATGGAGAGATGAGATACCCTTAAGAGATGGTCCGGTAGATTGGGAGGTGTTCAAAGAGGCTTTCCTAGATAGGTTATTTCCATTAGAGTGGAGGGAGAAGAAGATGGTTGAATTCATGAACCTTCGTCAAGGGGGAATGAGTGTGCAAGAAAACTCTCTCAAATTCACCCAGCTCTCTAAGTATGCCCCGCCCATGGTAGCCAACCCTCGGGCTAGCATGAAGAAATTTGTGATGGGTGTGTCTAGATTATTGTAGAAAGAGTGTCGTACGACAATGCTTCTTAATGAAATATATATTAATAGGCTCATGGTGTATTCTCAATAAATTGAGGAGTCAAAGATTAGGGAGATAAGGCAAGAGGCTAAGAGGCCTAGGTCGGATCATTCTAGTAACCACAAAACTAAGAGAGGTTCTTTCACAAAGAGTCTTCCATGAGGAGCGAGGATAGGGATCCAAACCGAAATTCCCAATATGGTGGCCATACTTTTGAGGGGTCTAGGTGTGCTTCTTATGGAAAACAACATTTGGGTATGTTTCTTGCCGAAATGGATGGTTTCTTTGGGTGTGGTTGAAAGGGCCATAATATGAGGGACTTCCCTAGAATCAAAGCACCGGGAAAGATGCCACTAAATCTCTTACAGGTGTTCTATATTCCAACGCTCCAAAGAAGAATCATCCCTATAGGATGGGAGCTAGGAAAGAGAACTAGTTTGGATATGAAAGTCCTGGGAAGTCTTTATTGTTTACGGTTGTAGTGTTTATGATATCATATGAGTTTGTATGGTTTTATATTTTTTATGATCATGCTTTCTTGATGAATTTCTTAAAGGATAAATTTTTGCACTTTCTAGAATTCTTCACTGTGTAAAGAATGATGCTCACTATAAAGATTTTGATTTTCTAAAAAAGTTGCACTGTTAAGAATTGTGGCTTCAATGTGTGTAAAATTGTTGTATGTGAGCATATTTAATGTTGGACAACGTAGTTGCTCCATAAATGAAGAATGAGGGTGAATTTTGACTTGTGAAAGTTGTCTATATTGCAATGTGTTTGAAAATGTGAAAATATGCTCCTTGTTAGTTGGTTCCTCAACTATGAATGTTTAATAAGGATTTTAATGTGTTTTTTTCTTAAAATTGAGTCCTTGATATTTTTAAATGAGTTAATTTTTATTGGAGGACGAATGTTGTTCTAAGTGGGGGAGAATGTAACAACCTAAATTGAACTAAGGTGAGATAGAGTGTACTAAATGTTTCTTGAGTTATTTTTGTGTTAAAATTAGTTATAGTGATGTTCTTAGACAGTGTGTGAAGTGTGGCGGTCCAACGTTCGAGAAAGTCTATGACGTTTTTGAAGGTTTATCTTTTAAAGTATTTGTGTATCTTGATGTGTTTTAGTGAGTTTTACGTGTTCGTTTTAATAGAAATTTTGTAAGATGTTCCTAACACCTATATTTTTATGTTAGGGGTTTAACGTCTGGTTACTACCCCACCTAGGACCCACTAGGGGCTCTAGAGCAGGACCACAACACCTAGGAAGAACCTGCCGAGACTGCCCCAAAACCAACATCAAATGACAGAGCCGATCGACACCCCTTAGGTCATTCAACGCCCCGTCATCCAGGGGAGTAGGTTGGGACTTTGTCTTGGAGTCCATCCATCCATGTTTCCAGCAAAAGACCTAAATAGTCGACTCCCAGCAACACGGGCCGTCGTTCAGTCAACGCCCCGTTGCTTAGGTCCATCGATGGTGGTCCTGCAAAAGCTGCTAGACGCTGCTTCCATGGCTTGAGGTTTCGGTAAATTCACCCCAAGACTTTTCTTACCCTAGTATGATATTGTTAGGGCTTTAATTTATATTAGATTAGTTTAAAGTCATAGATCTTGACAAGACCCCTCAATTCAAAATATTCAAACTCTCTCTCTTTAAAGACAAACCCTCTCAAGTCACCATTGGAGCTAAGACTTAATGAAGATCTAGGATGAATGGTTGGACCTTTTTCTTCACCAATATTAGTGGGTTTCCTTCTCATTGATGCATGTTAGTCATCCTTTAACCCTTTTCCGTTCAAGGAGTAATTTGTAAAATATTTCAAAAAAAGGTTTTCAAACTCTATCTTCTTCTAGTTTTGATCCTAAGTGTGGGTCTTCATGTAAAAGTGTTTTAATGAATAAAACATGTTCCTTATAGCATTAATTGATTATTTTAATGTCAATACCCTAATGAATTCATCTTTATGCATATTCCCATCTTTTATCTTAAGAAATCGGTTAAATGAACATGATTGTGCAGTGTTTGAGCCTTGGTTTCCTTATGTTTTTATTATGGTTTAGATTATGCCCTAAGTGACATATTATGATGAAATATTTAATAAATACTTATAGGTGGTGAAATCTTGGTTAAATGGTGACATGGGAGATCTTCAATAGCGCTTCCCTTGATCGGTTCTTTCTTAGATAGTAGAGGGAACGTATGGTGGAAGAATTTATCAACCTTCTTCAAGAATGTATGAGTGTACCTGAATACTTTTTGAAGTTCACTAAAATTTTCAAGTATGCTCAATCATTGGTGTCAAAGCTAAGGGATGAGATGAGTCATTATCTTACGGGGGTATCTGAAGACTTTTTAAAAGGGAATCTAGAGTAATGGGTATGCCTTCCCACCTAGGGAAGGTAGGATAAATAATGTACTTTTGATATTGGAGTCTACAATTCATGTAGCATAAAGAGATTCCAAACTATATCTCCTAGTTTTTAATCTATGTTATGCCCATATGAATTCTAGCTAGTGGATCCACGTAGTTGTTATGTTCATGTTTTGGTACTACCTTGGCAAGTAGTCTGTCTTCTTTCGGTGAAGGTTTTCATGAAACTAGATTTAGTAGCTCATGTGCTCTATGTCTGTTAGGGTAATATGTTACCAAAAGGTAAAATTAATTAAAGGAATGAACTCTAACTGGCATAACCTAAGAGGTATAGCTTAGTCTTAGGAGGATGATCTTATGTACGAATATGCTTATAATGGTACATGATATATATATATGGTCAACTTCAACATTTTTGATACTATATTTTGAACTTTGTCACTTATGAATATGTGTTTGTCAATATTGTTAAAGTATGATCATATGTACTCTTAAAAGTCATGTTATGTGAAGTGGGATACTGGTCATTATTCTTGTTGAGTTACTTTATTGAGTAAGGTTATGGGGATTTTCTTGGTCATTACACTTGTTGACTTGATAAGTTTTAATTGGTAATTGTCCTGTTTTGGTTATAATGAAATCTATTGTTATTCATGTTTGTGGTTATTTATGACTTGATGATACAGTTACTTGACTATGTATTCAATCACATGAAATGTATGATGACTTGACTAGTTTTGATGTTGTTGGTCTTGTGATGTAAATGCCTATGTCTTAATGAATATTTCTTATTGATTAGATACAGTCTTGTTGAATGTGCATAAAGGTTTCCAAAGTAAATGGCATACTTAATGAAATGTCCTTTTCATAGCATGATTTCAAAGTATGTGTGCATACAGTCTCATACTTAGTACAAGTAGTGAACTAACCCTATTTCTCCCATTTCACCAAAATTTTAGGTTTCGGTCATTAAAGGGCTTTTGGAGATGACATTGAAGAAGAGTTGGATTTCTTAATAATCCATGTAGGGTAGGTCCTCACTTTCCAAGGGTGATTCCACTATCAAGCCTATGATGTTGCTTTTGGTATTAAGATTCTTATGTTTCTTTCCTTTTTCATTTGAGTACTAAATATTGTATGACCAATGTGTTGTCTTATTGTATTGATGTATGGGCTAGGGAAAATTTGATATACTCTTATTAGATGGTAATGAGATGAGATATCTATTTGAGACTATGTTACGTTCATATATTTATGTGCAATAAAAGTAGAAGACTAAGTAATCTTTCTATATGAAGGAACTATGTACACTCAATATATATCAATTACGTGTATGTATAGGTCTATATAAACCTCAATGTATAAATAATAAAACATTTTAAATTTACGTGAATTTTGACCTTTGAATTTAATGATTTACGATTACAAGCTAGTCTTAGTTCTTAAAGAGGACAACAATACAGGTTGCATCTATGGGGTATTCCCAGATGTTATAAACATGGTATCAGAGCATGAGGTTAAATATCTTTGAGTCGATGTATCTCTCATTCACGTCTATATAGTTTGTATCATAATTGTGAAGCACACCACACTTGTGAATTGAAATCTAGGAGATGCTTTCGAAACTCTCACTTTTTTTAAATCCAATATTATCCCTTTAGAGTGTTAGCTCTATGTTCTTTTGTGACTAAACCTTTTATTCTGATTATAGGCAATGAATACTCGAAGGAATGCAAGAGGAAGAATTAAAAAAGATATTAAGTTCCTCCTCTTGAGGACGATATGAATGATGACAAAACCCTAATAAATCCTCCTATTTTGACGGATGAGGGCATAAGGGCTTATATTTTACAAATAGCCCAAGCCATTACTACCCAAGCAAAAGGTGCCATTACTCAACACGACGACATGATAGACCAAGCTGATCGAGAGGTTGTACCCCGAGCAACCAAGAAGTTGCTACCATGGACTCCCGTCTATGGGATTTCACTAGAGTAAATCCTCTTACTTTCTATGACTCCATGGTTAAAGAAGAATCCCAAGAGTTCATTGATGAAATCAACAAGATCATCTATGCTATGTGGTTGTGTACTAGTGAGAACGTCAAGTTAGCCACTTACAACCTTAAAGATGTGGCCCAATATTTAAATGTCCAATGGGGGGGGACAATAGGCCGTTAAGGGGTGAACATGTGACTTTTATGGTGTTCAATAAGGCTTTTCTTGATACGATTTTTCTAGGAAGAAGAGCAAAGCTAAGGTTGGGGAGTTCATCATACTTCTTCAAGGAAGTATGAGTGTTCTTGAATACTCTTTGAAATTATGTAAATTGTAAAAATATGCTCCTTCTTTGGTTTCTGACCATAGAGATAAAATGAACTGCTTTGTGATCGAAGTATCGTATTACTTTTAAGATGAGTGTCCTTCGGCTATGCTACATGACAATATGAACATTTATTGTCTCATTGTTCAAGCTCAATAAGTGGAAGAGGAAATGTCTAAGATGAAGAGTATAGATGCCAAGAGGGAAATATATTTTGATGGTGGTTTTTCAAAGAATAAGCTTGAGATTCCTGACAAGCCTAGGTTCAAGAAGAGGGTTTCAAGTCAAGTTCTTTTCAAGTTCCCTATGTATAGGGATGATAGGGTGTCTAAACTATGACTAAAAAGGGAAGGGATACCAGTAAACCAACCAAGATGCCAACTTGTTGTATTGCGGCAAGAAGCACTATGGTGATTGTCTGAAGGGAGCGAACAATTGGTTTGGTCGTGGTAAAGTTGGCACAAGGTTAGGGATATTTGTAATTTTGGGGGTAAAGACAAGGGTAGTGGTCATGTTTAAGCAAGTGATTTAAATGAGTCTCCAAAAAAGAATCCCTTCTATGCTCTCGGCTCGATGGGTGAGCAAGAGACTTGACCCGACGTGGTGACCGGTATGTTGAAATTTTTATTCATTGATAGATTTGCCATACTTGATCCCGGTGTTACCTTATCATTTGTTACTCCTCTAGTACCTATAAATTTTGATATTTTGCTCGATATATTGCATGAGTCGGTTATTACAAAAAGGGTGTATAGAAATTGTCCTATATTGTTGCCCAATAGAGTTTTTAATGTTAGGATAGTCGAACATTATATGCTTGATTTTGATATCATTTTGGGTATCGATTGGTTGCATTCTTGCTTTGTCTATATTGATTTTAGAACAAGGGTGGTAAAGTTTAACTTTTCAAATGTGCCCGTTTTAATGTGGAAGGGGGAAAATTCTATTCCTATGGGTCATATCATCTCTTGATTAAAAGCTTGTAAAATTATATTTAAAGGGTATTTTTACCATATAGTAAGAGTACGAATCCCATTTCAATTCTTCCTTATCTGATGGCTCCAGCCGAATTAAAAGAGATGAAGGCTCAAGTCAAAGATTTACTACACAAAGGCTTTATTAGACCTAGTATTTCTCCGTGGGGTTCTACGGTTTTGTTTGTGAAGAAGAAGGATGGGTTCCTTAGAATCTGCATTGATTATCACCATCTCAATAAAGTCAATATTAAGGAAAACTATCCTCTCCCACGGATTGATGACTTGTTTTATAAACTCCACGGGGCAAGCTACTTTTCTAAGATAGACATGAGATTGGAGTATCTCAAACCTTAGGGTGAGGATATACCAAAGATGACATTTCAGACTACATATGGTCACTATGAGTTTTAATTAATGTCCTTTGATGTCACTAATGTACCGAAGCGTTTATAGATCTCATGAATAGAGTTTTTCAAACTTACCTAGATTAATTCGTCGTTGTGTTTATTGATGACATCTTGGTATATTCGAAAAATATGGGTGACCACATGAATTATTTGAGGGTGGTGTTGTAAGTTCTTTAGGAGAATCATTTATTTGCTATGCAGAGTAAATGTGAGTTTTTGTTAAGATCGGTAGAATTTCTTGGTCAGTTCATCTCTAGAGATGGTTGAGGTTGATACAAGAAAACCGAGGCGGTGAAAATTTTCCTACACCATTTACTCAAACTGACATTAGGAGTTTCTTGGGTCTAGTGGGTAATTATCGGACGTTTGTGGATTTTTTTGCGTCTATTGCATCTGTCATGACTACTTTAACCCAAAAGCATAAGAAATTTGATTGGTCTGAGGCACGTTAGAGGAGCTTCACAATCATAAAAGATAGTCTTATCTCTACTCCGCTGTTGACTTTACAGGAGAGTACAATGGGTTTCATTGTGTATTTTGATGCATCCCGAGTGTGTCTATGGTGTGTTCTTATGAAACATGGCAAAGTGGTAGCCAATGGTTCTAGACAACTGAACGTGCATGAGAGAAACTATCGAACTCATGACCTTGAGTTAGCGGACGTGGTATTTGCCTTGAAAATATAGAGGCACTACTTGTGTTGTGTTCATGTTGATGTGTATATCGACCGCAGGAGTGTTTAATATGTGTTTACTAAAAATTAAGGAGATGAATATCTATCACATCCTGAAACTACAACCTAGAAGATAGGGGCAATCTCGGATTGCAATCGACGTACTTAACCTCTCAGAGGTCTTGTACAAGGCCTTACATATCATTCATCGCATATACATATTGATAAATAGTGAATAATTAAAACTTTTTCACAAAAGATATCATCATATTTAAAAATCTCTTTACGAAATACTAAGTCTCAATCTTACAAAACTTAAGACACAATAATTTTTTTGGGACACGGCCCATACACAATACAAGTATAGAAATACTTAGTCTATTACAATACTTCAATAAGAAACATAAAAGACATCTATGCCCTTGAATCAAATGAAGATATACTTGACTTTTCTTTAACGATGCTATGGTCCAAGTCCTCCTTCCCAAAGGCTCCTCACCTACCAAAAACTATAGATATAGATAAAGGAATGGAGTTAGTACAACCACATGTACAAAGTATGGCATAATGCATGAAAATGATGAAAAGGATATTTATTCGAAATATGCATCTTTTGATTTAAAATTCATATTTACAATCATAAGAATAAAATTTCACAACATAAAAACACATAAGATAATATTTAAACAAAATATCAAAACTTTTGAGTCACTTTATAGTGAACCCATTTCACTGTCACTGTGAAAGCGACTTCACCGTACAATGAAGTTACGTATGTTCACCTTAGACATCTTCTAGTATGCAATCATCTCACTTAAATCTATCCTAAGACTGACTTAAGCAACACAAAGAAATACCGCCCATACAACTTTCCTAGGTTTGCCTAAATGATACTCAAGACTACTAATAATGAGTCACATACACACTTCAATACATCAAACATATCAAACATATAGACAATATGACATTTCCTCATCAAAGGCTATTAAAAGACTTACTTAAGTATATAAAGAAGATGACGTCCATGATTGATGTCTTCAAGACTATGTAAATAATCCTTATGACTTTCTATGTTTTAATCAAGACTATATAATCAACATCTTCCCTAACTAGATCCATTCTTAAGACTCATCTAGGTAAGATACGAAGTGATCATTCCTATTCCCCCTTCACACCTTAACTAGTCAACCCTTAATTACTCATGGTAAGTACATATTCCATTAACATACTTCATAACATAAGTCGTTAGTTCATTAGTTCATTAAAACTCATACATCACATAAAGGGCATTCAAGTAGTGGTCTTGAACAAGACCTAGGAACTCCCATAACACCTGCAAAGTCTATTGTGCAATGCCTATATAGCATCCCATTCCACCACCTAAACTTCATAGAACTTCTTAAATGCTAATCGGTATTTCATATGATGAGAATAGACAAAACCCTAAATAGACCATGATAGCTAGACATGGAATCTGGAATTCTAAACTACTTCGAGGAGGGTGACGGACTTGCCAATAGTAGAATTAGTACACGTTACATGTAGGAAAATGGTTAAAGAATATGAAGGGCTTTTAAGCACATAAGTATCATTGTCAAGTAGAGTTACATTGTACTATAGTATGATTCTCAATTAGAGCTACTTCCCTTAACATAATCACTCGATACTAGCCTTGGTTCTCATAGAGTAATTCACATTAAAGGATCATATGAAGAGGTTCCTTATCTAGTTCATAACCCAATCACATTGACTCTACCAGAGAGGTCCACTAGGGCTACAATTCAATGGCGACTAATATATCTCATAATGAATTTCCTAAGAATTAATAGGATGTCGTTCAAGCAAATTAACCTTAAGTCCAACATTCCTTTACAAGAAGGATATCATTACGGCTCTCCACTTCAACATTCATACCATAACATTTACCACGTACGTGACCTTCTTAATAACCTCTAAGATCACACTTATCTTTATTTCATACATGAAAAGGGTGCACTATGCCTTCCTAGTAAAGACATATCATAATCTCATAACATTTATACATATATTAAGTAAGAGACATTAGTCTACCAAACAAGACACTACATTCTTTCACCTACCAGATATAGCATATAATTCTTTAAAGCACTTAGGATTACCCTTATTATCTTTATATCACCCTGTACATTACTAAAACATAATCAATATAACTCTTATAGACTCATATAGTAAAGTAGGATCAATCATGCATGAACTCTAAGACTTCAAATATAAGCACATAGTCATAATCTAACATGATATCCTAAGGTAGATATGATCGTACTTAACATAATCAATTACATAAATAGCCATATTACTTCAAGTTGTTTGCCGACATGGCCATGATCATCATAATAAATAAAGTAATGCCGACAGGGCCATGCCAATTGCAAGTAAAGCACATAAGACTGCCACTATAAGTGGATCATAACAATCACAATATAACTGAAGTCTAATTAATATCAAAATAAAGGAAATAGGGCATCGTAACACTAAAAAATCCTTAACGTCTCAATTTGATGCTAAATTATCCAATTATATACAATAAGGCGCTTACCAATGGCCATGAACAATAATGCAATGCAATTACAAAAATAACCAATTAAACTAGGTCAATTCACTACATATTCATCAACCTAGTACAACCTAGATATCAATTTAACACAATTCTTACATGATTAGATAAATATATGAATCTACATTAGAATTCATAAACATTAAGTCAATATCAAGTAACCTATGACATCGTAAAAATTTAGGGTTCATCAAACTTGAAAACTTCAGAAAACTTCTTGAGAGTTGGTCTCCTTGATGAAGATAGTTTTAAAGGATAAAAATTCATAAATCAATGAAGCTAATTAGTCAATCTGATGAATAATCTTTACTCAATTCTTCACACCAAGCTCTTCTTTGAATTTGGACTTCAATTGAGTCTTAAGGAATTTCTAAGGGATTTTAGGGTTTTTGATTTGGAAGAATGAAATATTCTAAGTGTTAAAGACTTATATACACACATAAAATACCCAAAAAATGCTTAAATAACCACCAATACTCTTATTACGAAGTGGGATGAAATTACACTTTCACCCCTCACTTAACAGTGGTCTGTGCAGGAACACAGAATCCGTCGACGGGTGAGCAGTCGACAGACTGTTTGTCCAAAATTGGAATGTCCAAACTATCCTTCGATGAGGTCAGAAATTTACCATGGGTATCTTCCATCCAAATAACAAGTATCCACCAACATAACCCATCGATGGGGCGTCGATTGTACCATGAGCCATCGATTGCCTCCCTCATTTGGGGCTTCCTTGGACAGTCGTGGCACCACTTTTTGGGTCCTTCCTCAAGGACCCTTGGATGGTCCTTGGGGATGTTTGACCGGACTTTTCCAACTCAAACATGATCGTATATGATATTATCACCTATAATATTAATTTCATCCAAAAAAAACACGTAAACCTAAAAAACATGCTTAGACACATAAGGTCATTTCACGAAACATCTTTCGAACATCATGGACTATCTTGGACGTTTGGCCTCAAAACACCATGAAAATTGACACACTGACAATATATTAGATAATAACTCATTTAAAGACCTTAAAACCTAAAAAATAACACACACACACATAAAACCATATATGAGGCACATAGGTGACTTAGTCGTCGAACGTCTTAGTCGTCCCTCGATGTTTGACTTTCAATGCACCTAAACTCCTACACACTGCCTCAATACCATATATTAGACATATTTAGTACCTTATACAACTAATAATAACATGTTAGGCTCTAGTACACCAAACTCATTTTTGGGGTCTTACATTCTACCCCACTTGGACAACATTCAACTTTAAATGACACTTACCACTCTCTGAACACTTCCAAGAATGGAGATTTAACTAGAATCTCATTACCATACCATATAACACTTTATCAAGAAGAAAAAATAAATTTCACATAGTCAAGATATTCTCAACATAACAAGACATTAGAAAACAATTTTGTAACTAATCATGCTAGAAAACTCACATGCTTCATTCCAAATAAGGAAAAATCATTTTATATTCAATATTATACTCATATGAAACTGTTCTATCCACATAACAAAAATTTTAGACCAAAGAATCAATTATTCAATTTCTCAAAAATTTAAAAGTGAGTAGTTTTCCAACCTACATTGATTTTGAGCAAATTTTTAAAAAATGCAACTTTTATGCAACTCATGATATGAACATGATAGTATGCAAGGTAAAATTATATAAACACGTCTTACAACAACATCATAACATCATAAAATACACAATACAAGAAGTTAATGAAATTCAATTTCAACAAAACATATTATACCACTTAGAAATAACTCATATCTATATAAAGAAAATCAAGGACTTACCCTCATTATCATCATCATTCTAATTCGGCTTTGATCCTCTTGCACGGAGTGCATAGAAATGAGCCTTTGCCTTTGGAACATCCTCTTTGGAAGACTAGGAGATACTTGCTTACTCTCTCTCGTCCTCTAGCCGCAATGATAGGAAAATCTTTCACCTTATGATCATCCTTCCCACAACCAAAACAACCAATAGTAACGGTGAGACACTTACCATAGTGCCTCATTCCAGAAGTTACACATGTAGGCTTTTCATTTTGAGAACCAACTCCTTTATCAAATTTCTCCTTAGCAATCCTAGGTTCTTCTTGAGTTTGAGCCCTCTTCTTAACCCTAGTTTGCTCATGGTCACTAGATCCATCCCTTTCGAAGTTTCTAACTATCCTCTTAAGTTTAGACTCTTCAATTGATTTTTCATACACCATGAGTCTAGCTACAATCATATCATTATGTAACATCGCGGTACACCATTCTTCCCTTACTAAGTCGGCGACCCCGATCAAAAAGCGACTCATTTCTTCGCTTGGATTTAACAAAAGAGAGGGAGCATATTTGGACATCTTAGAGAAATTCAAAGAGTATTCCTCAACACTCATATTGCCTTCCTTGAGATTGATAAACTCCCCACCTTAACTTCCCTCATCTCCCGGGGAAAGTACTTATCAAGGAAAGCTTTCTTAAATTCTTCCCACTCAATATGACCTGACTCCTCCGACCTATTGCCTTTCCATTGTGTTTACCAATGTTGATCCATATATTTCAATTCATATGAAGCCAACTCTTCTTTCTCTCTAGATTTCACTTTGATAGCATGCACTATCTTGTACACCTCATCTATAAACTCTTGGGTATCCTCTTCCACAATAGAGCCAAGAAATATTGAAGATTCATCCTCATAGAATCTCTCAACCTCGAGGTCATAGTGCTCTCCACCGCATTACCCCTAGGCACTGTCACGTCCGGGTTTAACCCCTAGATGTAACCGGCATCATTTTCCTTTTTAAGGACTAAGACTAGCCTCTTAGTCTCATGTCATTACATTCATAGTTTGAAAAATGTGGAAAAAATTATAACTTTCATTACAACTACTTGGAGGTTTACATAGACCTCTACATACACATAATATATTGTCGTATCGAGTATACATAGACCCTTTGTATAGGAAGGTTACATAGTCTTCTATTTTTATTGCACATATCGATATATAAAATAGTTAATAGTCTCAACAATTGTCTCATATCATACCATCTAAACGATTATCAGATTATGGGTGTAGCCTACATCCAATGTAAAGAAGGCCCATAGGTTTATACAAGTCGTACAAAATTAAAGTGGAATGAACATAAAAGATACTTAAAACTCATAACAAATAAACTTATTAGGAAATATCATGGGACTGCCCTACAAAATTTAGGACCTACCCACTTGGAAGATAGAGAATATCCATGCCTTCTTCAAGTCGTCGCGAATGAACCTTCAACAACCGAAACCTAAAATGCTTGGGAAAAAAGGGAAGAAAATGGGGTTAGTAATCCACATGTACTAAGTATGAGACGTTATGCATATATACAAGGAAAACATGATATAAAGGGACATTTAGTAAAAACATGCCATTTTACCCTTTCAAAAACCTAATAAAATGCCAAACAAGTAATATCAACAAACCAAACATGCTTACTAACTCAATATGTAATACGTATTCCAACATACTTGAAACCATGATTTACTACAACCCTATAATCAAGGAATAACATCATAAGAATGATTAATCGTCAATTATTTGATAATAAGCAATACAACTACTCATCAATGCTTATCAAATCAACAAGTGCAATGACCAAGCAAAGGCCCATAACCTTTCTCAATTAAGTATCCTAAACAAGAAACCATAATCAATGTCTAACTTCACATAATATAACATTTAGACATACATTTAATCTTATGTTAACAATATAACCCAATGCACACTTATAAGTGAACTAACAAACATATAGTATCACCAATGTGCAAGTTCATCATGTATATATCATATATCATTATATCATGAACATATATAAAAAATATCGTCCTAAGATTCCCCTCAAGGTTAAATAGTTCAATGTTTAGGTAGAGTCCCATACGATAAATAGACTAAATTAGACCCCTTAGGTTATCATAGTTAGAGTTCGAGTCTTGTAATTTATTTTACCTTTTGGGAATGTCTTGCCTTAACCGACATAGATCACATGAGCTAATAACGAATTGGTTTCATAAAATCCTTCACTGAAAGAAGGCGGACTACGTGCCAAGGTAGTACTTAAACATAAAACATAGCAACAAAGTGGATCCACTAGCTAGTATTCCTATGGGGGCAACATAGTGATAGAACTAGGAGATATAGTTAGGACCCTCTTTATGCGACATGCATTATAGACTCCAATCTCAAGAGTAATGTAGCTTTCTTATCTATCCTATGTGGGAAGGGACACTCCTCAATCTAGTTCACTCGGTGCTAAGCTAGAGTCCTTTTTTTGAAATGTCTTTATGCCTTTATTTATCAATCATAGCTTAGTTTAGGTCATCGAACCTAGACCTTCTATAATCATCATCATCAATAGATCAATAAGAATTTCATGAGTATATTCCTTTCATCACAATGCTTAAAAGTGAGGTTAGCACGTTAGAATTTAAGAGCATATCAAGGCACAATGATAGTTATCACCATCCTTATATCACATACACCTTAATCAACTTAAGAACACAGTCAAGACATTTTAATTCAACATCATACATCCCTATTATCCTTATACAAGGGATACTCAAATAAAACATCATGACTTAACCACAATTAATCATAATTTGAAGTAAAGATAGAGATTCTAAGACTTACAAAGTCTTCCTTATAGTTCATCATTTTGGCCTCACCCTAAAACCTCAATTCGATCCAATTCAGACCTTCAACATAATAAATCAATAATCAACATTATAAAAGTACTAGAATAAACAGTATAGCACATTTCGATACTAGATTATACTTAAAATAAGTTACCTAGGTCAACTAACCTTCTAACCTAGATCATCTTCTGAAGACTAGGATAAAAAACTACAATTCACTCGAACTTGTTAATGACTATTGTAGTTTAATGACTATTTTAAATACATAATCTAATAGTTATATAACTCACAAGGAAGACATTGAATCAATCACAACCCAATTGACATCAAAATCAAACATAGGGTTAACAGTTAAAGATCATATTCTTCAATTTGAATCAAAACATGACAATTAACAATAGTAAAGTTAAATTACAATTTAATCTATCCATTATATACTAAAAAAAATAAAAAACCTCAATTCAAAACATCAATTTCGGAATTGGATTATACCCACATGGAAACTAAACTTTTGAAATATATTTTGAAGGAACCCTTTAAGGGAACGAATCTCAAAGGTGAATTAGATCTCATAACTGAAAATTTGATAAAGAATTGATGGTTAATTCGTCACTTTCCATTCCTCAAACCCCTATCCTTGCTAGTCTTCAATGGTGAGTTCAAGTAGAGAGAGAAATAAGAGAGAAGGAAGCGAGTTTATTTTGTGAGTTGTGTCTAGATTAATGAAGGTTAGTAGTATTTATGTTGGGAGTTAAATTAGTTAATTAGTATCCCCTTAATACCTAAATAACCACTAAGAAACCTAATTAATTAAATAAACGGTCTTAAAAACGTGCAGAAACTTAGGACCCTCACAGACGGATCCCCATCTATGGGCCATCTGTGAGTCGACGGACAGCCCCCCCTCCGTCCTGCACTCCGTTGTCTAGGTCATAATATGTGCAGGCAAGGGATTCATCCATATGTCCATGTGTGGGAATACGGTTGCATCGACTCCCCATCAGTCCACATATGGGTCGTCTATTTTCCCGTCGATGCACACTGCCAGGCAGTGTTGCCCCAATTGCAGGGTTCATTCTCAAGGGACCTTTGATGGTCCTTGGGAAGTCGTACCCCCATGTTTTGACCATGAATCAACTTAAACACCTATTATTTACCCTTACACCATTTTTCACAAATTTCCAGCTCCTAAAAGCTAGTAAAATTAGGCAAGCCACGCTAGCACCCCTTTGAACCAATTTTCGGACGTCATGGACGTTCTTGAACGTTGTGGTTCTTAAGCTTCCTAAATGACCTAAATTAATAAAAATGGAATTAAAACACTACTTATACCTCATGACACCTATGTTAGGATTTACGATATGTCTAGGATTTTGAAGGTGTTACATTATCCCCATCTTTGGAACATTCGACCCTGAATGACACTAACATTCTTTTGAAGGATTCAATAGACTCAAAAGTAGTAGCCCAAGCAATCAAAAATATCAAATCAACATAAATCATGTCATTTCAACAAGGCAAATTTTCAAACTCAAATTTTCAAACATAAGTCTCAAAACACTTCATCATGAGGCATTTCCTTCACACAATACTTATGAGTTCGACATACATTACATGAGTCAATTAGCACAAATTTAAACTTAACAAAATGATATATATAACTTCATCAAGACTCACCATACCAAAATGCACAACATAACTCAAATAAACCAAAAAAGCAAAATTCAAGTTTTAGAGGTACTACTTCAATGTAATACAACCCTAAAAATGCATAATTTTTTTAGACTTCACCAAAAATCAACAAAAATTTAATTTCTAGTCAAATTTATATACTAAAAATAATATCGAACTTTAATTATCAAAATTATTAGGGTAACGGGACTTCATGTCAGCCTCGGCTTCCCATGTTGCACCCTGAACTGGATGATTCTTCGATAACACTTATATGGAAACCACCTCTTTATTCCTTAACTTCTTGACATGCGTATCAATAATTTGAACTGAAACTTCATCATAAAAGAGGTTATCCTTGACACCAAGACCCTCAATAGGAAGAATGAACTCAGGATCGCCGATAGACTTCTTCAAAATACAAACATGGAAAATCGCATGAACCTTAGCCAATTCACAAGGAAGTTTCAATTCATAGGCAACCTTATCAACCCTTTGAAACATTTCATAGGGACCCACAATGAAATTCCCCTTCTTTACAAATCTAACAACCCCTTTGATTGGTGAAATTTTCAAATACACCTTATCACCTTCTTGAAACTCCAAATCCCCTGTCCTATGATTGGCACATGAGTTTTGCAGGCTATAGGACATTTGCAACCGGTTCCTTATGATATGAACTTTTTGAAAAGTCTTATATATCAACACGGGACAAAGAAGTGATGACTCACCCACTTCAAAAAACCCAATAGGAAACCTAAACCTCTTACCATACAAGGCTTCATATGGAGCCATGGAAAGGGATGAATGAAAACTATGATTATAGGCCAATCCCACCAAAAGAAAATATTTATCCCAATTCCCTATAAAAAAAACTTGAACTGAGCATATGCTCAAGGATTTGTATAGTACGCTCTGCTTGACCATTTATTTGGGGATGAAAAGCGGTGCTCAACTTCACCGTAGTACCCAACACTTTTTGGAATGATCTCCAAAACCTAGATGTGAATTGTGCTCCCCCATCCGATATTATGGATAACGGAATACCATGGCGACACACAATTTAATTTATGAAGATTCTTGCATAATCCTACGCCGAATATGTAGACTTTATGGGAATAAAGCGAGCGAACTTAGTCAATCGATCCACAACCACCCATATGGAATCATAAGACTTTTTAGTCCGAGGTAAACCCACTAAATAGTACATATTGATGTCTTCCCACTTCAAAGTAGGAAATTTGATCTGTTTTAGTAAGCCACCTGACTTTTGGTGTTCTTTTTGAACTTGTTGTCAATTTGGAGATTTAGCGACAAACTCTTCTATGTCACTTTTAAGACCTTCTCACCAATATATCTCTCTTAGGTCGTGGTACATTTTTATCGAACCTGAATGAATTGAGTAGCGGGACCCATGGGCTTCCTCTAGGATCCAATCCCTCAACACATCTACATCAGTAACATACAGTCTCCCTTGGTACCTTAACACTCTATCCCCCCTAAGGAGAATGATTCATTCAACTTGCCGAGAACCGATTTTTTCAACTCTATTAATCCTTTATCAAGGTGTTGTTATGACTTCACCTCAACCAATAAAGATGACTGGGAGTTATGATGGACTATAGCACCCCCATTCGGAGAACTTTCGAACCTCAGCCCAACCAACCAAACCTATGCTATTCTCTAGCTAGGTCCTTTTTCAGTTTGTCAAGGTGGGTGACCTACCTATAGTCATATGACTTGGGGCATCCGCCACCACATTAGCTTTTCTAGGGTGATAGAGGACACTCATGTCATAATATTTCAACAACTCTAACAACTTTCTTTGTTGGAGATTAAACTCTTTTTAGGTAAAAATATATTGGAGACTCTTATGGCCGGTAAAGACATCCACATGAACCCCATACAAGTAATGCCTCCATATTTTTATAGCAAACACCACGGATTCTAACTCAAGGTCATGAGTGGGATAGTTTCTCTCATGTACCTTAAGTTGCCTAGAGGCATCGGCTATTATTTTCCCGTTGCACACACCCAAACATACTTGGGATGCATCATAATACACTGTAAAACCCTTTTTACAATCCAGTAAAGTCAACAATGAAGCGGAAGTGAGCCTATCTTTCAACAATTGGAAACTTTTCTCACATGCATCCGACCACTCAAATTTCTTACTCTTTTGGATCAAACTAGTCAAGGTAGATTCAATGCATTCTCAACAAACATGAAACTCTGATAATAACCCGCTAGACCCAAGAAAATCCTAATGTCGTTTAAAGTTAATGGTCTGGGCCAATTCTTCACTGCCTCCGTTTTCCTTAGGTCTACCTCAAATCCTTCACCTAAGATGATATTCCCAAGAAATGTCACCAACCTCAACAAAAACTCAAACTTGTTGTATATGGAAAACAATTGATGTTCTTTAAGGGTTTGCAATACCACCCTAAAATAAACCAAACAATCACCCTCATTCTTCGAAATACCAAGATATTGTCAAGGAAGAGAATGACAAATGATCTAGGTAATTAAAAAAACCCTATTCAGTAGGTCCATAAACGCCACCAGAGCATTAGAGAGACCGAAAGACATAACCAACAAGTCATAGTGCCCATACCTAGTACAAAAGGTCGTCTTTGGTACATTCTCACCTCTCACACTAAGTTGGTGATAGCCTCATCTCAAATCAAGTTTTTAAAAGTATCTCGCCCCTTGGATTTGATCAAACAAGTTGTCAATCTGAGGGAGGAGTTACTTATTCTTAATAGTGACCTTGTTGAGTTGGAGATAATCAATACACATTCTCAAGGAACCACCCTTATTCTTCACAAACAAAATTAAAGAACCCGACAAAGAATTATTAGGCCTTAGAAAACTCTTATCTAGCAAATCCTTTAGTTGAGCCTTCAAGTCCTTCAATTCGGACAGAGTCATCCGATAAGGAGGAATTGAAATGGAATTCATATCGGTAGCAAATCGATACCAAAATCCATTAACCGTTTGGGAGAAAACCGGGAAGGTCATTAGGAAAATCCTCTAGAAATTCACTCGCTATGGGGACCAACTCAATAGGAGGAACTTCGGAGTCTTGATCATGAACTTCAACAATATCACATAGACAACCTTTTGAGGTAATTTTACATCCTTTTAGACAAGAGATAATACGACCTCTAGGAATAGAATTTTCTCCCTTCCACTCTACAACAGGTTCATTTCTAAAGTTAAACTTCACCACCCTTGTCCTACAACTCAATAAAAAGAAACAAGCATGAAACCAATCCCTACCCATTATAACGTCAAAATCAAGAATATTGAGTTCTACTAGACTAAGATAAGAAACACTATTAGGAAACATTATCGTACAATTTCTATACACCCTTTTTGCAAAAACCGACTCACGCACAGGAGTAGACACTATACAAGGTTCATGCAAAATATCGGGTAAAATATCAAACTTTTTGGCTACAAGAAGTGTAACAAAGAATAAAATAGCACCGCAGTCAAGTAAGACATCTATATCAATAGATTAAACTTTTAACATACCGGTCACCACGTCGGGAGAGGTCTCTTGCTCACCCATAGAGTGGAGAGCATAGAAGCAGTTCTTCTGTGGTTCCTCATTAGAACCACTTTCTTGACCTTAACGACTTTCCTTGTCTTGACTCCTCAAGTTTGGTCAATCTCTCATCTTCTAACCACTCTTTCCACAACTAATGCAATTATTCATCCCCTTAAGGCAATAACCATAATGCTTCTTATAACACTTTCCACAAGTTGGCTTATCGGATTGTAAATTAGTACTTTTTCCCTTCTTGAATTTCGGTCAGACACCCTATCACCACTAGCTTTTGGGAACTTAGAAGGGACTTTATTAGAAACCCGCTTCTTAAATCTAGGCTTGTTTTGTATTTGAAGCCTATTCTTTGAAGAACCTCCATCAAATGATTTTTCTCTTTTAGTATATCTTCTCTTTCACTTGGCCCTTGCCTCCTCTGCCTTTCCTTCATGCACCATAAGATGGGAAATGCTCATATTGTGTCCGACACCCCTGTCACTAAAAGTCTCATTCTGTCTCTAAGATTAGAGACCAAAGAAGGAGCATATTTGGACAAATTAATGAATTCCAAAGATTACTCATGGACACTCCTTCCTCCATGGTAAAGGTTGATGACCTACACGAATTTTTCCTCCCTCATCTCCCTAGGGAACAACCGATTTAGAAATGTCGTCTTAATGATCTCCTAAGTCAATGGACAACCCCTCAATTGCCTATTGTCCCTCCATTGCACATACCAAGCTTGAGTCACGTCCTTGAGTTGATATGTGGACAACTCGGCTTTCTCACTTGTGCACACCCCTTATGTAAAAAGTATTTTAGAGACTTCATTGATGACTACTTGGGGGTCTTCATCAACCTTAGACCCGTTGAAAGTAGGAGGGTTCATTCGAGTAAAGTCCCTTAGACGGGGAGACATAGTAGTGACTTGTTGATGAGGATGGAGCACAACATCCTTGTTAGCTTTAGCCGTCATAGCATGAGCTTTACTCGCGACCACCTGTGCTTGAGTTGTGATAGCTTGGTCCATTTGAAAAAGAGATATTTTTATATTCACATCGGTCAAAGTAGTAGGATTAAACGGTACATACTACATGTTAGCACGTTCCTCAAGTGGAGGAACTTGATCACGATGGGGAGGAGATCCCGCATTGGCAAGTCTTTGAGCTGCATTCCTTCGAGTGTTCATGCTTTCTATAATTACAACAATAGTATTATATGCAAAAACACTATAAGTACACTATATCGGCAGGATATAGGATGTTAAAGAAAGAGAGTGATTCCTAAGCATCACATAGGTTCCTATTCATAAGTGTGGCACACTTCACAATTATGAATACATACCTACATAGACATGGTAGAGAGAGATACATAACTCAATGATATTCAACCTCATGCTCTGATACCAAGTTTGTCACAGTCGAGTTTACCACCTAGATGTAACCGGTGTCTTTGTGTATTTTAAGGACTAAGACTAGCCTCTTAGTCTCATGTTATTACATTTGTAGGTTGAAAATGCGGAAAAATTTAAGAAATTTCATTACCAACTAATTCGAGGTTGACATAGACCTTTACATACACATAATATAAAGTCGTAGCAAGTATACATAGACCCTTCGTATATGAAGATTCTATATTCTTCTACTTTTATTGCACATACATATATCTAAGATAGAAAATATTCTCAACAATTTTCTCATCTCATACCATCTAAAGGATTCTCACAATATGGGCATAGCCCAACATCAAATGTAAAGAAGCCACTTATGGGCTTATACAAGTCGTACGAAATAAAAGTTGAATGAACGTAAAAGAATCTTAAACTCATAACAAAGAAACTTCATAGAAATTATGTTATCATTGCCATCGGAAATTGAGAACCTACCCACTTGGATGATACAGAATATCCAAGCCTTCTTCAAGTCGTCCCGAATGAACCTTCTACGGTCGAAACCTAAAATGTTTTAGAAAAATAAAAGAAAATGGGGTTAGTACTCCAAATGTACTTAGTATGACACCTTATGCACATATACAATCAAAACATTCTAAAAAGGGACATTTAGTCAGAACATATAATTTTATCCTTTAAAAAACCTAATGCAAATCCAAGAAAGTCATATCAACCAAAAAGACTTGCTTACTAACTTAACAAGTAATACGTATTCCAAAATACTTGAATCCATGATTTACTACCACCCTATAATCAAGGAATAACATCACAATAATAATTAATAGTCAACCATATCATACTTAGCAAGACAACTACTCATGAATCCTTAACAAGTCAACAAGTGCAATGACAAAACAAAGCCCTATCACCTTAATCAATAAAGTAGCCTCTACAAGAAAAACTAATCATTGTCTAATTCACACAATATAACATTTAGACATATAGTTCATGTTATGCTAACAATATAACCCAATGCACACTCATAAGTGAACTACCCAACATATAGTATCGACAATGTGCAAGTTAATCATTTACATATCATATATCATCATATCATAAACATATATAAGAACATCCTCCTAAGACTCCCCTCAGTCCTAACTAGTGCAATGTTTACGTAGAGTCTCATACCACTACCTCGACTAAGCTAGACTCATTTAGGTAATCCAAGTCCTTTAATTCATTTTACATTTTTGGAATGTCTTGCCTTAACCTACATAGATCACGTGAGCTAGTGGAATCCTATGTCATGAAACCCTACACCAAAATAAGGTGGACAACTTGCTAAGGTAGTACCAAAACATGTAACATTGAAACTACGCCGATCTAGTAGCTAGTATTCCTATTGGGGCAACATCCGTCAAGAACTAGGAGATATAGTTGGGACCCTCTTTAAGAGGCATGCATTATAGTCTCCAATCTCAAGAGTAATGTAGTGTTCCTACCTTCCTTGTAAGGGAAGGGACACAACTCAATCTAGTTCATTCGGATCTAAGTTAGAGTTTATTTTTGAAATGTCTTTAAGCCTTTATTTATCAATCATAACTTAGTTTAGGTCATAGGGTATACCTCTTCTATAATCATCATCATCAATAACTCAATAATAATTGCATGAGTATAGTCCTTTCATCATCATTCATATAAGTGACTTTACACATTAGCATTTCATATATGAAGGCACATTGATAGTTATCACCATCCTTATATCATATAAACTTTAATCAACCTCACAACAAAGTCAAGATAGAGATTCTAAGACTTACCAAATCGTCCTCATAGTTCATCATTTAGTCCTTACCCTAAAACCTCAATTCGATCAAATTTAGATCTAAATCGTCATAATTGAATAATTAACATGATGAGAATACTAGAATAAAAACTATAGCACAATTTAATACTAGATCATACTTAAAATAAGATTGCTAGTTCAACTTAACTTCTAATGTGGATTATCTTATCAAGACTAGCATGAAAGACTACAATTCACTCCAATTTTTTATTGACTATTGTAGCTACATAGTTTAATAGTTATATAACTCATAAAAAGACAATTGAAGCAATCACAACCCAATTTACATCAAAAACATACTTCGGATTAAGAGTTACAGATCATATTTTTCAATTTTAAACAATTCACGACATTTAACCATAATAAAGTTCAATTAAATGTTAATATATGTATTATATCATAAAGAAACCATAAACAACTCAATTCACAATATCAATTTCCTAATTGGATGAAACCAACATGAAAACTCAACTTTTGAAATCCATTTTAAAGGAACCCTTTGAAGAAAGAGTCTCAAAGGTGAATTTGATCTTATGAATTAATGTTTGATGAATAATTTATGGTGAATTCATCACTCAAACCCCTATTCTTTGTAGTCTTCCATGGATAGTTCAAGTAGAGAGAGAAATAAAAAAGAAAGGAACAGAGTTTATTTTGTGAGTTGTGTTTAGATTAATGAGGGTTAGGAGTATGTGTATTGGGATATAAATTTGTTAATTAGTATACCATACTACCTAAATAACAACTAAATCACCTAATTAATTAAATAATTTAAAATGTGTAGCAACTTAGGACCCTCGTAGACGGAACCCCGCCTATAGGCCCTCTATGAGTCGATGGACAGCCCCGCCCTCCATCCGTCATCTTGGTCAGAGACTATGAAGGCGAGGGGCGTCATCCATGTGTATAAGTGTGGGATAACAGTGAAATCAATTCACCGTCAGTCCACACATGGGTCGTCTGTTGTCCCATCGATGCACACTGCTAGGCAGTGTTGTGCCAAATTGTAGGGCTCCTCCTCAAGGGCCCTTCGATTTCCTTGGGGAGTCGTACCCGGATATTTCTACCATGAAATAACTTAAACACTTATTAGTTACCCTTACAGCATTTTTCATAAATTTTGAACTCCTAAAAGCTAGTCAAATAGTCTAAGGCACGTTAGTACCCCTTTGATCTAACTTCTGGAAGTTCTTGGTTGTTTTGATACGTAAACTTCTTAAATGACCTACATTTATAAAAATTGAATCAAAAATAGTACTGATACCTCATTAAACCTATGTTAGGATTTACAACACGTCATGGATTTTCAAGGTGGTACATGCACCATACTCAAATTCAATTAAGTAGTCACTGTTCGGGCTAAAGCATGCATAGTCTCTCTAGTATCCCTATTAGTCAACTCCAGGGGGTCATCCCCACCTCCCGCAATAGGGGCTTGATCACCTTGAGGAAGTTTTTCAACTTCCTCAACTTGAAGAGGAATCTCCTCTTGCTCCATATTTTCCTCAATTCTCCTAGTCAGTGTCCTCCGCGTATTCATCTTCCTAGAAATACACGGAAAACAATAAGAAAAGAGTACTCATAACTTTTACTGTACGACACGACATAGGAGTAGAAAAGATGGGAAACTTTATCATCCTATAGACGCTCTCCCATAGATGTGTTGCGACTAACACCGATGGTAAAGACTCTACAAGACATGAATTGATGAGACTTCTTGATTTTTAATACTACTTTCTTAACAAGTCTTTGATACCAAGTTTGTCACATCCCAAAACTGTAACCCCAAAGAAAAGGAATATATCTCAGATTGCTGCCGGCGTACTTGACCTATAAGAGATCTTGTAGAAGCCCTTATATAGAATTCATAACATATACATAATGAAAAGTAGTGTCGTATTAAAAAATTTCACAAAACATATCATATTCATAAAAAATTTCTTCCATATAAAGTGGTAGGAAATATTAAGACTCAATATCATCAAATTTAAGACATGAGGATACTTTTAGGAAACGGACCATACACAATACTAGTATAGAAATACTTACTCTATTACAATATTTCAATAAGAAACATAAAAGACATCTATGCCCTAGAATGAAATGAGGACATTCTTCGACTTTTATTGAACGATGCTACGGTCCAAGTCCTTCTTCACAAAGTCTCCTCACCTACCAACAACTATTGATATAGATAAAAACATGGAGTCTGTACAACCACATGTATAAAGTATGTCATAATCCATGAAAATTATGAAAACGGACATTTATTCAAACACTATGCATCTTTTTATTTAAAAATCATATTATAATAATAAGAACAACATTTAACAACTAAGAAACACTAACATAATATTTAACCGAAATATCATAATTTTTGAGTCACTTTGCAGTGAACCCATTTCACTGTTGAAGTGAAGTGACTTCACTGTACAATGAACTTAATTATCTTCACTTTACACATCTTCTAGTATGTAATCATCCCACTTATATATATCCTAACATTCACTTAAGCAACAAAGAGAGACCGCCCACACAGCCTCCCTAAACATTTCTAAATGATACTCAAGACTACTTATAATGAGTCACATACACACTTCAAGACATCGAACATATCAAACATATAAATAATATGACATTTACTCATCAAAGGCTATCAGAAGACTTACTTAAGTGGATCAAGAAAAAGACATCCATGATTAACCTCTTCAAGACTACCTAAATAATCCATAAGACTTCCTAAGTTGGAATCATGTCCACATAATCAACAACTTTCCTACCTAGAGTCATTCTCTTAAGGCCCATCTAGGTAAGATACAAAGTGACCATTTTTATGCCCCTTCACACCTTAACTAGAAACCCTTAACTACACTCGGTATGTACTTAGTCCATTTACATACCTCATAACATAAGTCATTGGTTATGTAGTTCATTGAGACTAATGCACTACATAAAGGACATTGAAGTAGTGGTCTAGGACAAGACCTAGGAATTCTCAATAACACCTTCAATGCCCATTGTGCAATGTCTAATAGCGTCCCATACCACCTCCTAAACATCATAGAACTTTTGAAAAGCTAATAGGCATTCCATGTAATAATAGTCAATAACCGACATTTACCATGATAGCTAGACATGGAATTTGTAGTTCTAACATACTCCAATGAGGGTGTTCTACTATCCAAGGGTAGAACTAGGAAACATCCTATAGAGTCACATGGTTAAGGAATATGAAGAGTTTTTATGCACTCTAGTCTCATTCTCAAGTAGAGGTACATTGTACTCTAGTCTCATTCTGAAGTAGAGAGACTTCCCTTAACATAATTAATCTGTGCTAACCTTGGTTCTCATAGAGTAATTGACATTAAAGGATCACATGAAGAGGTTCCTTATATAGTTCATAACCCAATCACATTAACCCTAACAAAGAGGTCCACTAGGGCTACCTTTCAATGGCGACTAAGATAGCTCATTATGACTTCCCTAAAGATTAATATGATGCCTTTCCATCCAATTAACCTTGAATGCACCATTTAATTACATGAAGGATACCATTACGGCTTTCGACATGAACATTCATAATATAACCTTTACTACGTACGTGAGCTTCTTAACATCCTCTAAGGTCTCACGTATCTTTCATTCATACATGAAAAGGGTGTACTAAGCCTACCTAGTCAAGACATATCATAATCTCATAACATTTATACATATATCAAGTAAGAGGACACAAGTCTACCAAACAAGACATTACATTCTTTCTTTTTATAACATATAGCATATCATTCTTTAAAGCGCTCTGGATGACCCTTATAATCTTTATGTCATGATATACATTATGAAAACATCACCAATATAATCATTATTGAGTCATATAGTCAAGTAGGCTTAATCATGAATAAACTCTTACACTACACATTTATGCACATAGTCATTGTCTAACATGATATCTTAATATAAATAAAACTTTCACATTACTAGCATATAGGTGGATATGATCATATTTAAATTAATCAACTACACAAAGAGCCACATTACTTCAAGCAGTTTTTCGACAAGGACATGATCATCAAAATACATAAAGTAACACCGACAAGTCTACATCAATTTAAAGTAAAGCACATAGCACCGCCACCATAAGTGGACCATACCAATAACAATATAATTGAGGTCTAATTAAAATCAAAATATAGGAAATAGGTCAGCTTACCACAAAAACATCCTCAACACCTCAATTCGATGCTAAATCATCCAATTCAATACCATAAGGCCTTACCAATGGCCATGAACAATGATCCAATGCAATTGAAACAATGAGAAATGAAACTAGGTCAATTCACTACATATTAATCAATCTAATTCAACCTAAATATCAACTGACCACAATTTTTATATCATTAGCTAACCTATAGGAATCTACACCAGAATTCACAAAAATTAAGTCAATATCAATTAACCCATAACATAGTCAAAATCTAGGGTTTATCCAATTTATGTGTTCATAGGTAATATAGGTTAAAATAATCAATAAAAATTCAATTAAATCATTCAACAATGTTTAGAAATCATTAATGCAAGAACCCATGGTAGAATCATGAAATTTGGAAATTTCAACTTGAAAACTTTAGAAAACTTCTTAAGAGTTGGGATACACTATTAAAATAAATTAAAGGATAAAAATACCTAATTCAATGAATATAATTCTTCAATTTGACGAAGAATCCGCAATCAATTCGTCACACCAAGCTCTTCATTGACTTTGGACTTCAGTGGAGTCTTAAGGCCTAAGGGATATTGGGGTTTTTGATTTGGAAGAATGAAATATTCAAAGTTTTAAAGACTTATATACAAACTTATAGTACCCAAAATACCCTCAAGGAAACTCCAATACTATTATTTGGAAGTGAGGTAAAATTACACTTTCACCCCTTACTTAACAGTGGTCTACGCAGAAACATAGACTCTGTCGACTGTTGTCCACAAACGGACCGTCCTCTCCTTACATTATTTAGTTATTAGACTCACCATGGGTGTATTTCATACCAATAAAAAGTCTCCACCAACGGTTTAATCAACGGGTCATTGATTTTCACACGAGCCGTTGATTGCCTCTGCCGTTTGGGGCTGCCTAGGACAGTCTTGGCACCACTTTTTGGGTCCTTCCTCAAGGACCATTTGATGGTCGTTGGGAATGTATTCCCATAAGTTTCCAACCCAAACATGATATTATTCAATTTTATCACCTCTCATATGAATTGCATGTAAAACGAACACGTAAAACTCAATGAAACATGGCTAGACATGCAAGGTAATTTCAAGGCACATATTTCGAACGTCATGGACATTCTTGGAGGTTTGGCCTCCAAACTCCACGACACGTTGTATATACTTTAATTACTCATTTAAAGACCTACAACCTCAGGAATCACACATAATCACATAAAACCAGATATGAGGCAAATAGGTGACTTAGTTGTCTAATGTCTTAGTCGTCCCTTGACATTTGACTTCCTGTGCGCCTAAACTCCTAGACACTGCCTTAATACCATATTTTAGACCTATTTAGTACATTAGACCATAAACACCAACATGTTAGATTCTAGTTCACCTAAGTTATTTTCAGGGTCTTACAATCTCTGACAAATAAGGTGGTCAGAATTTTCGAAAGATTATGGCATGAGTGTTCTCTATAACCCCAACAAGGCTAATGTGGTTGTGTATGCTCTAAGTTAGATATACATGGGTATTTTATCTCATGTAGATGAATCCAAACCTAGTGAAAGATGTTCATAGGTTTGATAGATTGGGTGTGAGGTTTGAAGAATCACTGAATGATCGATTTATGGTCCGTCATAACTCTAAGTCATCTATGGTTTTTGAGGTGAAGTCCAAACAAAAGATTGATCTACCATTGATGGGTAAAAGGAATTGGTTCTTTGTAAGTTTAATGAGTGTTCTCTTTAATACGGGTTGGTGTTTTGAGGTATCAAGAAGGTTGTTTTTCCCAACGTGCAAGGTTTGAAGAACCAGATCCTTGAGGAAGCTCATGCGTGTCATTACTCAATTCATTCGGGTTAAACAAAAATGTACCATTACCTTAGGGATGTATTTTTGTGGGATGTTTTGAAAAAGGAATAGAGGAATTAGTTGGTAAGTGTCAAAATTTCAAATAATGAAAGCCAAACATTAAGAGTCGGGTGGTTTTTTTCGAGAAATACAAGTTCCTCCTGTATGGGTGATTATGGATAAGTTTACCATGTCCGGTCATTTTATTCCAGTAAAGTCTTGTTATTCGGCGAAAGATTATGCAAAGATATTAGTAGATGAAATTTTATGTCGCCTGGGTATTCGTTATCCATCGGATCGGACTGCACAATTCATATCTAGGTTTTGGAGGTCATGTTGTTACAGCCGCGCAGGACCCCCTAGAAGTGACATGGTGTAATTGACCTCTTCGAAGCCTTATACAAGCCTATATTTATCATTAATTGCATTGACATAGTAAATTTAGTGGAAAATATAAAACTTTTCTTAGCACCTCATATGCTAGAACTTTACTTCATTTACCTATAAAATATAAGTCATTATACATATGTAGACTCTAAGTCTCTATGAACTCATAGACACAAATACATTAGGGACACGACTCTTAAGACATTATACAAAACAACACAATATTTAATACACATTACAATAAGTACACATTACGAAATCCTTGGACTTAAGGATTCCTTTCCTTAAACTTGGGAATAAACTATAAAGCTCTTTACCATTCAAGACATCCTTTAAGCATCCATAACCTACACTTGTGCAAAAAGTAAATAAGAATGGGATTAGTACAAGAAGGCACTATGTATGGCGACTATACAAAAATATGCATTTAAAAGGGACCTTTTTCTTGAAAATCATGTTCCATGCATTTTTGAGTAAATCGTTATGAAACCATTAAAAAATAGCATTTAGATTATTTTAATACTTTATAAAAAAACAAGCTAAGGCCAAAAATCATATATATGCATATATAGAATTTAAGTCGAATTTGAGGTCACTTTACAGTGAGCTCATTACTCCTTACAGTGAACTATTTCTTTGAATTCATTAGTCTCCCAAAAAATCTTTTAGAGATACTTGGTGCAATGTATCACCTTAGGACCACCAGGAATATCATACATATCATCTACATAATACAACACATACCATCATAGAGGTCTAATATCACATTGACATAGTTAAGTCAAGACCTTCATCATATAGTCAACAAGATCAACATAATGCACAAAGACTCCTATCATGAACATATTCATAACAATTAGACAAATACTTCAATGTAATGCATAAGGAACACATAAATAGTTACATGCATTAGAACATCTTCCTAGAACTTCCTAAGGAGCTACTTTTGCAATGTCTACATGGGTTCATTACTTCCACCTATCCTTAGTAACCTCCCTTAAGTAATTCTATTTAGGTTCCTACTCATTTAACTTCCATTGTCCATTTTAATTTAGGGAAACTATAACCTTAACTAACATAGACAATGTGAAGCTAAACATGAAATACGGTGTCATAGAACGCCAAACTGAAAGGAGGTGGTCTACGGGCCAAAGTTGGACCAAATGTGACAGCATTTTTTAGGTGGATACACTAGCTAGTATTGTATTGTGGAAACTTAGTTATGGAACTTGGAAATACATGTGAAAACCCTATTTATGCCAAGATTAGGCATTGTAGATAATTGCTAATGGAACCCTATTTATGCCTATTGAGGCATTGTGATTATCTACCTCATAAGATTTATTGTGACCTACCTTCAAACCATGGAAAGGGACACACACTCATATTCATGTTCACTCGGTACTAAGCTAAGTTTCCTTCATTGAAAACCTTTATTATATTTTTACTTTATAAATCATAGGTTTAGGAGAGTCACCCCCTCATATTCTTAAATCATAGGTAATAGATGGAAGTTCATCAACCTAAATCATGTAAAGAATCCATTCACATGAACATAGCATATGTAAAGCATCATCTAGTTTAAGGTACACATGAATACACCCTTCAAGGCCCCTCTCTTGAATAGATCTTCATACATGTGTGTGTATACATATATGTGAGAAAACCTTTCATATAACAAAATAAGTCACACAAGTTCATACATACATATCAATACATAGAGAAACCAAAACTAGAACTATCCTATCAAGGTGCACAGGTGTAATGCATAGGCAAAGTCCCATACCCTTTCCCATACTAGTACACCTATTGTCACGACCCAATTCGGGGACGCGACTGGCACCCACATTTACCCTCCTATGTGAGCGAACCAACCCATCTAAACCTTAACATTTCAATATAATATCAACAGAAAATAATGCGTAAGACTTAAACTCATAAAAAAACAACTCAACTATATTAATATTCCCAAAATCTGAAGTCATCATCACAAGAACATCTATGATAAAATTACTAATCTAAACTATCTAAGAATGTCTAAGAAGCTAAAAATACATAAGAAACTAGTCCATGCCGGAAGTCAAGGCATCAAGACTTATAGAAGAAGATCCAGTCCAAGCTAGAAGCGTTAGCTCACCCTGAGATCCGGTATGACGAAATCTGGCCCGAATTACTGTTGTGTTGAAGTTGACGGAACGTTTGCTGCATAATACAAATAACAAAGAGGAAAACATAAAGGTAGGGGGTCAGTACAACCACACGTACTGAGTAGATATCATCGGCCAACTCAAAATAGAAGATAATATATCAAGTAATATTATAAATCAACTATAAACTCAACATGTAGCAACAACAAGTATCATAATCGTCAATAACTACGATCAAGTTCATTCATGAGGGCTCAAGCCTCATTACCATACTCATTTGGGAATTAAGTTCATTATGTTGAGTATATTATCATCTTTTGAGATTCATTATCTTTCTTCCTCTTGTGTCGGTACGTGACACTCCGATCCCCTACCACTATGTGTCGGAACGTGACACTCCGATCCCCTATATGTGTCGGAACGTGACACTCCGATCCCCTATATGTGTCGGAACGTGACACTCCGATCCCCTATATGTGTCGGTACGTGACACTCCGATCCCCTATATCTACGTGTCGGTTCGTGACACCCGTCCCACTAATACTATGTGTCGGAACGTGACACTCCGATCCACTAATACTATGTGTCAGAACGTGACACTCACTCCGATCCACTATTCATTCTATCCGTTCATCAAGCATTCTCTATACCAAGGCATCATCAATCCATTACTTTAATTCGTCAAGCCTTCTTTTATACCAAGGCATCATCATTAATTCCATAGATTAAAGTTTCTTTCAAGATTTGGGATTCAAGGGTTTTCATCATGCTTGTTTTATCAAAATCACAAAATCAATTTCATACAATCATACAATTAAGCATATAGACAGGTTTACAATATCATCAACACATATTATTCACTATTAAGAGTTCACTACGAGTATCGTAATATAAACCATAACCTACCTCCACCGAAGAATTGAATCAACAAGCTATCTTCTCAAAATCCTTGCTATCCTCTTCGTTTCTCTCTCTCTACTCGTTCGTTTCTCTCTCTTTCTGTTCTTTTCTTTTGTTTTGTTTTATTCAAACCCTCCTTCTTTTTACCCTAATTAAAAGTATAATTAAGTGTAAAGGAGGACAATAAAACCCACTAATTAACTTAAGGTTACCCCCTTTTTAACCCCCAGTAATTAGACCTATTAATATTAACCCTCAATCTTTATAATTAAGGAAAGAATAGTCCAAAACGACCCCTAAAACGTGTAGAGGAATCCTATTTTGCCTGGGACTGCGCGCAACCTGTGACGGGCCGTCGTGCCTGCGACGGTCCGTCACGGTGGTCGTCGCAGCTCCCTCGAGCTCAAGTGGCCTGTGACGGCCCGTCACAGCCGTGACGGTCCGTCCTGTTCCTCCGTCATGACGGTCAGAAACTCGTTTCTTGCACCAAATTCTCAAAAGTTGAAGTGTTTTGCAACGGAACTCACGACGGTTCGTCGTGGATGTGACGGCACGTCCTGCAGGTCCGTCACAATTTACAGAGAGTCGATTTTCAGTACCCAATTTCAAAATTATAAGTGCCATGGGACGACACCTCCTCGACGGGCCGTCGTGACCACGACGGTCCGTCGTTCCATCCGTCGTCCCAGCCAGTTTTTCCAGAATTAAAATCTGTTGCTCAAAACGACTAAACAGGTCGCTACAATAGATACCAATTTACCCATCGTTCGTCCCCGAACGATCAAAAGAAGAAAAACAGTGGCGAAAAGGAGTACCTGAATCTGTAAACAGGTGTGGGTATTTTTCTTGCATATCCGCCTCCTTCTCCCAAGTAGCCTCTTCAACCGGTCGATTCTTCCATTGGACCTTGATGGACGCAATTTCTCTCGACCTCAACTTGCGAACCTCTCTATCTAAAATAGCAACTGGTTCCTCTTCATAAGTCAAGTTTCCATCCACCAAAACTGAATCCCAACGGATAATGTAGTTTCCATCTCCGTGGTATCTCTTCAACATGGACACATGAAACACCGGATGCACTCCGGACAGCCCTGGGGGCAAGGATAATTCATAAGCCACCTCCCCTATTCTCTTAAGCACTTCAAATGGTCCAATGTACCTTGGACTCAACTTACCCCTTTTTCCGAACCGCATCACCCCTTTCATGGGTGAAACCTTCAACAAGACTTGTTCACCTTCCATGAACTCCAAGTCTCTAACCTTTCGGTCTGCATACTCCTTTTGTCTACTTTGAGCCGCCAAAAGCTTTTCTTGAATAGCTTTCACCTTCTCCATAGAATCTCTCAACAGATCAGTCCCCCAAGGTCTAACTTCAAAGGCATCAAACCAACCAATGGGAGATCTACACCTCCTCCCATACAATGCTTCAAATGGAGCCATGTCAATGCTGGAGTGATAGCTATTATTGTATGAAAACTCTGCTAAAGGTAAAAAGTTATCCCAATGGCCACCAAACTCTATCACACATGCACGAAGCATATCCTCCAACACTTGAATCGTTCGCTCAGACTGACCATCGGTCTGAGGGTGAAATGTCGTGCTAAGGTCCAACCTAGTACCTAATTCAGCATGTAGTGTCCTCCAAAACTTAGAGGTAAACTGCGTACCTCTATCGATATGATGGAGAGTGGAACTCCATGCAACCGAACGATCTCTGAGATGTAGATTTTGGCCAACTTCTCTGCATTGTAGGTCACCTTGACCGGAATGAAGTGAGCAGACTTAGTTAACCTATCAACGATCACCCAAATAGAGTCATACTTACCCATGTCTTTGGAAGACCAACCACGAAGTCCATCGCGAATCTCTCCCACTTCCATTCAGGAATGGGCATTCTCTGAAGTGTTCCTCCGGGCCTTTGGTGTTCATACTTTACTTTGACAATTTGGACATTTGGCCACAAACTCAACAATATCTCGCTTCATTCTACTCCACCAGAAGTGTTGCTTTAGGTCGCGACATCTTGGTTGCACCAGGATGTATAGAATATCCGGAACTATGATCTTCTGTAAGAATAGTGGTGATTAAATCATCGATGCGGGGTACACATACTCTTCCCTTAATCCTCAAAATACCTTCCCCATCGATTATTGCTTCCTTGCCTCTCCTTGCAACACTTTATCTCGAATTCGCCTTAGTTTCTCATCATCAACTGTTTCCCCTTAATCTGATCAAGAAAAGAGGATTTTGCCTCTACACAAGCAACCTCCCTTCTCGTTTATTTCTAAACTCATAAGGTCATTAGCCAAAATCTGCACTTCTCTAGCCAATGGGCGTCTAGAAGCTTGCAAATGAGCTAGACTTCCATGCTTCCGGCCTTCCTACTCAAAGCATCTGCCACAACATTTGCTTTTCCCGGATGATACAAGATAGTGAGTCGTAGTCCTTCAGTAGTTCCATCCATCTCCTCTGTCTCAAGTTCAAGTCTTTCTGAGTGAATACATACTGTAGGCTACGATGGTCCCGTAGACTTCACACTTAACCCCATACAAGTAGTGTCTCCATTGCTTTAGTGCAATACTACCGCGGCCAATTCCAAATCATGAGTGGATAGTTACGTTCATGCACTTTTAATTGTCTTGAAGCATAAGCGATCACGTTCTTCTCTTGCATTAGCACTGCACCCAAACCCGAATAGGATGCATCACAATAGACAATGAAGTTCTTACCCTCTACCGGCAAGGTAAGGATAGGGGCGGTAGTCAACAAAGTCTTGAGTTTCTGAAAGCTTTCCTCACACTCATCCGACCATACAAATGGGACGTTTTGCTTAGTCAAGTTCGTCAATTGGGAAGCAATAGAAGAGAATCCCTTGACGAATCGGCGGTAGTAGCTAGCTAACCCAACAAAACTCCTTATTTCTGACACGTTTGTAGGTCTTACCCAATTCTTCACTGTCTCAATCTTGGATGGATCCACCATCACCCCATCCTTAGAAACCATGTGCCCCAAGAAGGACACTGAATCTAGCCAAAACTCACACTTGGAGAATTTTGCATATAGCTTTTTCTTCCTCAACAACTCTAACACCATTCTCAAATGCTCCTCATGTTCCTTCTTACTTTTGGAGTATATCAGTATATCATCAATAAACACAATCACAAAGAGGTCCAAGTATGGCTTGAAAATCCCGTTCATCAAGCTCATGAAGGCAGCAGGGGCATTCGTAAGACCAAATGACATTACCACAAATTCATAATGCCCATACCTAGTTCGAAAAGCAGTCTTTGGAACATCCGTTGCTCGTATTTTCAATTGGTGATAACCGGACCTCAAGTCAATCTTTGAGAAGACACAAGCACCTTGTAACTGATCGAACAAGTCATCAATGCGAGGAATGGGGTACTTGTTCTTAATAGTTACTTTTTGTTCAACTGTCGGTAATCTATGCACATTCGGAAACTCCCATCCTTCTTCTTTACAAATAGCACCGGAGCACCCCAAGGAGATGCACTTGGTCTAATGAAGCCTTTGCTCAACAACTCTTGAAGTTGTGCCTTTAACTCTCTTAATTCGGCGGGAGCCATTCTATACGGGGGTATAGAAATGGGGCGAGTACCGGGTTCCAGAATCGATACAGAAGTCATATCCCTATCCGGTGGCATACCGGGAAGATCTGCAGGGAACACATCCAAAATTCACGGACTACCGAAACCGACTCAATTGAAGGTACTTGGGTAGTGTCATCCCTAAGATGGGCCAAGAAAGCTAAACAACCCTTACTAACCATCTTCTAGGCACGAATAAAGGAGATGATACGCACCGGATTGGAAGTGTAGTCACCCTCCCACACTAACGATTTGCCCCAGCTTGGCTAACGTTACCGTTTTAGCATTACAATCCAAAATCGCAAAGTTTGGAGAAAGCCAAGTCATACCCAGAATTACATCAAAGTCACCCATTTCTAAAATAACCAAATCTACATAAGTGTTGCTCCCCACAAAATTCACCAAACAAGACCTATACACTTTTTCGACTATCACACACTCCCCCACCGGAGTAGAAACACGAATAGGCATGTCAAGTACTTCACAATGTAAATTTAGACCGTTAGCAAATGAGGAAGATACATATGAAAACGTGGAGCCAGGGTCGAATAATACAGATGCCATGCAATCACAAACCAAGAGATTACCTGTGATAACAGCATCAGACGATCCGCTCCGCCTCAGACCTCCCAGGGAAAGCATAACAATGGGCCCCATTATTGTCTGTCCGTTGCCCCTACCATGTGTGTAGTAGTGGCTCCGGTTTGCCCATCACCTCTGCCGTTTTGGTGACCGCCATTACCTCGACACCACGTCCTCCAGAAAAACGGCCTCTACCATGACCACCCCTACCTCTAGCTAGTGGGGCTCTGTAACTCTGTTTTGGACAATTCCTCCTAATATGTCCAATCTCCCCACATCCATAGCACTCTCTGGAATCGGGCATAGGTCTCTCAGAGTAGTGTTGACCGTTCTGAGGTGGACCCCCAACTACAGTCTGTAGTGAAGACTATATTGGTCGAACTGAGTGACCTCCGGAGTTCTGTCCTCTAGAGTAGGAACCATTAAACTCACCTCCCCTTCGAAACTCTTTGATGTCGATGTCGTGGTGAAGTCATCTGGCTTCACTCCTTCCACCTCTATCACAAAGTCTACCACCTCTTGGAAGGATGTTGCTGTTGCCGCTATCTGTAAGGCTGAAATCCGCAATTCTGACCTCAACCCCTTCACAAAACGGCAGATCCGTTCTTGTGGACTGAAACAGAGTTGGGTGGCGTATCTGGATAGTGCGCGAAATTTAGCCTCGTATGCATTAACCGTCATTCTACCTTGCTCCAGACTCAAGAACTCATCCCTCTTTCTATCTCTCAAAGTCCTTGGGATATATTTCTCCATAAATAGGGTAGAGAATGATTCCCAAGTCATAGGTGGTGCCTCTGTTGGTTGACACTCAACATGTGAACGCCACCACATTTTGGCGTTACCTTGGAACTGATAGCTCACGAACTCGACACCAAACCTCTCTACTATCCCCATCTTGTGTAGTAGCTCATGACAATCAACCAGAAAATCATAAGCATCCTCAGATTCTGCACCCTTGAAGACTGGAGGTTTAAATTTCAAATTTCAAGAACTTACTAAAAAGTTCGTGTTGATCGTTTGTCATAATAGGCCCAGTAGTCAGACGTGGAAATGTGCCTATTCCCAATGTTGCAATCCATGCGGGGAGCCATAGTAGCCGCATGTCGTATCTCTGAAACCGGAGGTGTTGGTGCAGAAACCACTGGAGGTGCTTGACCCTGATCAGACAACCCGCTAAGATAAGCAAGTACTTGGTTGATCATCTCTGGGGTAGGTTGGGGTGGCATTTCCTCATTCTGCCCTTGTTCGGTTTCCCCTTCCTCACCCTCTCTTACTACATCCTCAGTCGGTGGAGGAGTCACGCACCGCCCTAGTATCAGATGGGCTAGGGGCTCGTCCTCTTCCTCTAGAGGACGTCCTCCCACGACCTCTTCCACGGCCTCTTGCCGCTGTTCTTCCTCGAGCCACACCCCAGTGGCTGGCTCAGTAGTTTCATGTCTTCCGTTGTCGCTGCTGGTGCGGTCGTTGCTCTAGTTCTAACCATCTGCGAAATAGAGTGAAGATGGTCAGATACCAATTTGTATCACCTAGATACCAATTGGACTCAAGTAGTAGCACGAAATAAAGAATGAAAGAATGGAATTTTCCTAAAGTCTTATAGCCTCTCAAGGAAAAGTAAAGGCGTCCCCCTACCGTTCCTTAAGACTCTACTAGACCTGTTCTTGTGTGATGAGACCAACGAACCTAATGCTCTGATACCAAGTCTGTCACGACCCAATTCGGGGACGTGACTGGCACCCACATTTACCCTCCTATGTGAGCGAACCAACCCATCTAAACCTTAACATTTCAATATAATATCAACAGAAAATAATGCGGAAGACTTAAACTCATAAATAAAACAACTCAACTATTATTAATATTCCCAAATCTGGAAGTCATCATCACAAGAACATCTATGATCAAATTACTATCTAAACTATCTAAGAATGTATAAGAAGCTAAAAATACATAAGAAACTAGTCCATGCCGGAAGTCAAGGCATCAAGACTTATAGAAGAAGATCCAGTCCAAGCTAGAAGCGTTAGCTCACCCTGAGATCCGGTATGACGAAATCTGGCCCGAATACTGTTGTGTTGAAGTTGACGAAACGTTTGCTGCATAACACAAATAACAAAGAGGAAAACATAAAGGTAGGGGGTCAGTACAACCACACGTACTGAGTAGATATCATCGGCCAACTCAAAATAGAAGATAATATATATCAAGTAATATATAAATCAACTATAAACTCAACATGTAGCAACAACAAGTATCATAATCGTCAATAACTACCATCAAGTTCATTCATGAGGGCTCAAGCCTCATTACCATACTCATTTGGGAATTAAGTTCATTATGTTGAGTATATTATCATCTTTTGAGATTCATTATCTTTCTTCCTCTTGTGTCGGTACGTGACACTCCGATCCCCTACCACTATGTGTCGGAACGTGACACTCCGATCCCCTATATGTGTCGAAACGTGACACTCCGATCCGCTATATGTGTCGAAACGTGACACTCCGATCCCCTATATGTGTCGGTACGTGACACTCCAATCCCCTATATCTACGTGTCGGTTCGTGACACACGTCCCACTAATACTATGTGTCGGAACGTGACACTCCGATCCACTATACTATGTGTCGGAACGTGACACTCCGATCCACTAAATTCATTCTATCCGTTCATCAAGCCTTCTCTTATACCAAGGCATCATCAATCCCATTACTTTAATTCGTCAAGCCTTCTTTTATACCAAGGCATCATCATTAATACCATAGATTAAAGTTTCTTTCAAGATTTGGGATTCAAGGGTTTTCATCATGCTTGTTTTATCAAAATCACAAAATCAATTCCATACAAGCATACAATTAAGAATATAGACAGGTTTACAATATCATCAACAATATTATTCACTATTAAGAGTTCACTACGAGTATCGTAATATAAACCATAACCTACCTCCACCGAAGAATTGAATCAACAAGCTATCTTCTCAAAATCCTTGCTATCCTCATCGTTCTCTCTCTCTACTCGTTCGTTTCTCCTCTCTTTCTGTTCTTTTCTTTTGTTTTGTTTTATTCAAACCTCCTTCTTTTTACCCTAATTAAAAGTATAATTAAGTGTAAAGGAGGACAATAAAACCCACTAATTAACTTAAGGTTACCCCTTTTAACCCCCAAGTAATTAGACCTATAATATTAACCCTCAATCTTTATAATTAAGGAAAGAATAGTCCAAAACGACCCCTAAAATGTGTAGAGGAATCCTATTTTGCCTGGGACTGCGCAACCTGTGACGGGCCGTCGTGCCTGCGACGGTCCGTCACGGTGGTCGCTCGTAGCTCCCGTCGTAGCTCCCCGAGTCAAGTGCCTGTGACGGCCCGTCACAGCCTTGACGGTCCGTCCTGTTCCTCCGTCATGACGGTCAGAAACTCGTTTATTGCACCAAATTCTCAAAAGTTGAAGTGTTTTGCAACGGAACTCACGACGGTTCGTCGTGTGACTTGTCCGGCACGTCTGCAGGTCCGTCACAATTTACAGAGAGTCGATTTTCAGTACCCAATTTCAAAATTCTAAGTGCCATGGGACGACACCTCCTCGACGGGCCGTCGTGACCACGACGGTCCGTCGTTCATCCGTCGTCCCAGCCAGTTTTTCCAGAATTAAAATCTGTTGCTCAAAATGACTAAACAGGTCGTTACACCTATAAAGACATCCTTGTAAGGAATACATATCATACTTCACATACATATACTTTACATGTAAATTAGTTGATATTAGTGAATATGAGAACAACCTTTCATTTTGACACCATGACCTATACTGCTTGTAACATGCATGTGAGTGAGAGTGTGTGTACATTGACCAACACGATCACATAAAGGAAATCAATAAATTCTTGATGAATCCACACTCTTATACCATATTAAACTTCCAATCACATAGCACACAACACATAATAGCATAGGAGACAAGATAATATATACATTATAATCAAGACTCCTAACTTTAGCTTTTACACTTTCATATGAGGGGTACATGGGTAGAAGAAGCAATTAAAAATTTTAACACGTCAGTGGAAGTACCTATACAATACCCTTAAATGAATATGCACATGCTCATACACAAGCCACACAACCTAGATCACAACTAGAATAGTAAGGTAGGCACAACTACTCTTAAGGTGATCATTTAAATCTCTAAATCATATATTCATTAATTGTCTTCAAGGACATAAAACACATATATAATGACAATAAGATAAACACCGCCACCAGAAGTGGAACATACCATACAATTCCATACAAGGCCTCATCAACATTACTATAATAAAATATAGTAGTAGAATAGGTATAGGAATAAGCATTCTTCCAATTTCTCACCCTTTGATCATCATTGATGAATAAACCTTATTCATCAATAAAAAACATATATGGCAGTAGATAAATGCACTTTAACATATAATAAACTATGTACAAGTCTCTACAAGATTATACTACACATAATACATCATATCAAGATACTAGGAAAGTAGAATAAATAGATCATTAGCTGATTTCCCTTGCATTGATTTTAGATCATATTTAATACATATTATAAGTATAATGCAGTATCTAAACCTTTATTTAAACATATTGAAATCATAATTACTTACCTTCAAGATTAAGGTTACAACATAGGCATTTAGGCTTATCGATTTGCTAGAGTATAGAAGACATTACCAATACTATAAACTTTCTAAGGCATTGAAAATCATTCATATTTTATAAACAATACAATTATTAGGCAGTATCTAATTAGATATGAAATCAAGACGAAATCATGCTTCATCTAATCACAATTCGAGATCCATCACACACTTATCTTTTTGACTTCATAGCCTAAAGGAATCTAGATCAATTAATGCAAGACTTTATTAATTTGATCAGTAAGGATTTATACCTAAAAATTCATCCATTAATCACCCTAAAACAGTATCTACAACAGTTTATACATTATCAAAACTCTATAACGATCTCAGAATCGACTACAAGGCAACATATAGAAAGATAGGTTGCTCATGTTCAAATGTCATATATTTATAATCATGGAATGAGAATAATCAATTAACAATAAATTAATGTAAATAACAATAATCACAAGCAATTCAACGTAAGAGAATCACCATAATCAAGAAGAAGCTATAATTACAAAGCACATGCAAGAGCTAAACCAATTTTGGAAGGGACATGGTTCATCATGCAATTGGAAAGAAATAATGTTAAAATCACTGTATTTACTTCAGTTCATCATAATTTAATCATTAAAAATGTTTTGAGAAAGAACTCATGGCTAGATTGGAATATTGGAAACTTGATCATAAGATTTCTTTGAAAAATATTGAGAAGAACTCTTCAAGTGAAAGTGAAAGGTTACTTGAAGATGTAGGATTGACATACCTTTTATAAGTTGAAAAGCTATTAAACTTGATTATTGATCCATGTAAAACGCAGATTGATATGTTCTTGAGCTCGACCAACAATAGTGGTTTCAAGAGAGGGTATTTTGGGATGGAAAGGCTTAAAACATGTGGGTTGATTTTAGAATTGGTTTATCACGTTTTAATGACTTATATACACCCAAAATACATAAATAAATAAACCCATAAATATAGTTTTAGTACATGGGGTGAATTTCCCATTCACCCCTTTAATTAACAGCATGCAAGTTGCCAATTGCAGACCACCTTCTACGATGACAATGACGGGGCGTCGAGGCCATGACGGGCCGTGCTTGGCCTCCGTCGCCTGACACTTATAAAATTGTCTTAAAACCTTCAGAAGGCATGTTTCCCTTAAGGATACCTGCTCGACGGGCTGTCGGTCGTTGGGTCCGTCAATGGACACTTCTTAGGCAGTGTCATACGCAGCTCTGGGTACTTCTATTGGGGCCTCTTGTGGGACCCTTTCAAACTAGTACCCAGATTTTTCCAACGTGATTACGAACCTTAACAAGTTTACACCTTCATTACATATTTCATCAAAAACAAACACATATAAGACGTCCAATATGTTCAATCCCCATCATGAAATACGATGAACGTCTTAGGGGCTATCAATCGAACGCCTATGACGTTCTTGGGTGTTTGACATCCAAACTTTACGAATATTCATATAAAACATTAATCATCATTTTAAAAAATTTCATGACTTATTAGGCTCATTTGATACAGATTTAGGCATGCATGCATACATGAGGAACATAAGAAACTAATTTTCGATCATCTTGGACATCCCTGCAAATTCAAAATCACTTCAAATTTTTACACTGACTCTATATCATATAATAAGAAATTTTAGGACCTTATAACATCATGAACCACCAATAAACATATCGAAACACTTATTCGGCATCTAGGTAACTTAGTCTTCGAACGTCTTAGTCGTCCCTTGACGTTCGACTTCCTATACCTCTAATATTTTAGCTCCTGACTATATAATATATTTTAAGGAGATTTAGGTCATTATAATTTAAGAAAAATGTTAGGACTATACACCTTATCTTATTTGCGGGTTCTTACAATAACCCACACTTGGGAATATTCGTCCTTGAATGACACTGTAACATTCCGAAAAAATTACATGTCTAGTGAAGAGGCAAATAGGTCTTAAGAATGGGTATTTCTGTACATAGGCAACCCAATGCCCAATATTGAAAAATACTGGGCATAGTACAGAAAATTGGCTAAGGGGTTTTAGCCAATATCTATATAATACCCAAATAAGAAAATATTGGGCATATTAGAAAATATTGGCGTAAAGGGTGTTAGCCAATTTTCTAATGTTAATGAGCTTGATTAAGAAATGTATCTGCAATGAATACCCTAAGATAAAAACATATATTTTCTAGTATTTACATACAAAGTACTAGGAATCCAACTGCCAAGCCTAGTACCATAGCACATGCCCATTTAAAATGATCATGTAGATTAAATAGTGCGCAAGGACATAGTGAGGATCCTTCGGACAATAAATAAACATTCCCAAATGAACGATAAAAAATAGTTAGTTAGGAAAGTGCAACCAACCCATGTTTAAGCACATGTGCAAGACATGTAAAGAAGCTTCCCAAAGGAGGGGACCACCCTAATAAAATTCGTTAGGGTAGTTAGGGGGGAAACGTGCCCAAGGAACAAATCCATATGGAGCCTAACCTCCGTTAAAATTCTAGACTCTAACCTACTGCGATAAATAACTAAATAACCAAGGACTAACCGAATTGGACCCATTAGTGCACCCGACAACCTAGGACCAAAACTGGGTTGACACTAAGAGACAACCTAGTACCTAACCTAGGATTGTCCAAAAGGTTAGTCATGGTCCTAATAACTTAGGATTCTTTAGTAATAAACATGTTCTACTTGATTAACTAATTTATCAACTTATTTAATTAAATAAAGGGTAGAAACCTAAATCACAAAGCAATATAAAAATTTCGGCTCAAACTAAAAAAAGACAACCTAGTACCTAACCTAGGATGGTTCAAAAGATTGGTTATGGTTATAAGGACTTAAGTCTACTTTAATAATTACCCTAGGTAAATTAATTAAATAAAATTCCATTTAATTAATTACACTAAAAGGTTAGTCAGGCACTTCTTTCTCCAACAAACATTCTGTTCAAAATTCAAAGATCTTGAAAACTAGGGTTGTTCCCGTGTCCTTTTTGATTCAATGTTGAATAGGTTAGGCATCATGTTATTGGTAGCTGATCTTATTTATATTTTTCTTGAAATATGTATGTCAATTAACCTATAAAATTTTGATCGTTTAAAGTTAAGTGCTTAAAATGTGAATCATGAATCGACGAAGTATTAGTTACACACGTAATTGTTTTATGTGTTGATGTGTTTTTCTGAATGTTGCATTGATGTTATTGTGACGTTATGAAGGTTTTAAAATCATCAAATATTAATGTGTTGTTCTCCAATATGTCTTAAAAACGTTACCCTAAAGTCATGGACCAAGATTGGTTAAGATAATGACCCTATGTTAAGATGAGTCGGAAACTCTTATGTATGAAGATGATTACTGTTTGTTGTGAATACCTACTGTAAATGTGACTTGATTATGATGTTTTTTCCTTAAATTATCATATTATTATGTTCAATATGTTTAAAAACGTAATGCCTAAATTTATATTATAAGGTTGGCTAAAAAGATCTCCATGAAATCTTAATATGAGTTTTTGTTTGGCTTATACCAATAAAATGGCTAACAATACATTGTAAAAAATGGATGCACACAAATGTCTATAATATTATGTTAAATAATTAATTCATTGTCTACTAAATAATATACATATCAGACCAAGCATGAAAGAATGTAAAATTGGTGTGCCAATAAAGATGGTTATGTAATCTATGCCTAAATGTTTATGCCAATACTAATAATATATCAATCTTGTGTAGTAAGAGTATAAAATATATTCTAAGCACTACTTATGTAATTCAATTAATCCATAAAAAGGGCATGCCATTCATTGGGACAACTCCCAACATGCTTTAAAAGAATGAACTATGAACTCATGTAACTCATTTAAAGAAGTGTTAATCGTCCATAAACGATGATATAAATCTACTACACTAAAGTATGTAAGTAAAGTGAGTTATAACATAGTTAAAGGACTCTAAAGTAATTAACTTACCTGAATGGTGTTTTAAAGGAAGTGAGACAAGTCTCACTTACATCTAAGCTACTATGTTAAAAGAATACTAACGTATGAAAGTATGTGAATATGTGAGCCCGGCATTAACACCAAAGGATGATATGGAAGGAAACTTCACATTTCATCAATGTAAAGTAAGTATTACCAGTCATCATTAGAGTAAGTAAATCTAAATCTAGAGCAAAGCCTCCTTAATTCTTGAGTCAATAGTAAAAGATAAAGAAGAAATGAACATTCGCGTAATAAGGTGAGTAATTATGTTAATCTACGATGCTAATGAAAATGGTGACAACATGATAAGAGGCTAAGATGACTTGTGAGACAAGTCTGACCAAGCCTATGTAAAGGTCACCAAAAGTAGTCACCTAAAAATATAAGATACAAGCCTCAATCATACTCTATTTGTAAGTGTAAGGACAATTCACAGTATTAATGATGATATGAGAAATCATCTAATTATCAATGATGCCCTTATTATAGATGCCAACTTTCATGATGTATGAGTTGAATGTAATGGAAATTTATACTGAGCACTAATAGGATAGCTAGGAGCAGTGAGGCGTTCCTTTGGGATGGGCGGAAGTTCAGGTAACTCTCAAAAATTAGAGTGTACGGCATGCCGAGTATGGGTCTCCTTATATCTGCTAGTCTTTGAACCTATACTGCCAATATAGGGATTTATCAGGGTTCAACTCCTTATATACGCTAGCATGTTCGGGTCACTTTGGCCGGTGATTCCACCTCTTTACATTTTGGGGTAGACACTTGATTTCATAATTCTCACATGATCTATGTCGGTTAAGGTTGAAGTTACCAAATAAAAATAATGAGTCCAGCCTCAAAGTATGAAAGATAATGAAATGAACGATACTGAAGTTTTGTGCTAGACAATCAGAAGATGAAATCAAATTCAAGTAATTACATTAGGTCATTCTTGGTCATTCCACTTGTTATGCCTCGTATTTTATACGTAGTGCGCGTCATGAACTAGTAGATGTAAGTTCGGGAAATGAGATTTTATTTTAAGTTCCAAGTGTTTACAGAAATGTTAGGCAAGGATGTAAATTCTAATTGTGATATTAATTAGTGGCTGAACTTTAAGTGTGGGATTAATTAGTGGAGCATGTGTGGTGGGGGGCTGCCTCCTTCATATTATTAAGTATTAAAAAGAAATCAGATTTTGAGATGCAATTAGTGGAGCATGTGTGGTGGTGGGCTGCCTCCACTTCATATTATTAAGTATAAAAAAAATCAGATTTTGGAGATGCAATTAGTGGAGCATGTGTGGTGGGGGGCTGCCTCCACTTCATATTATTAAGTATTAAAAAGAAATCAGATTTTGGAGAAGCATTAGTAGAGCATGTGTGGTGGGGGGGGGCTGCCTCCACTTCATATTGTTAAATGGTGTAGTGAAATGCTTTGCAAGCATATCTTCTCTTTCACCACTTAACTTGGGCAGCCATGGAAATGGAGAAAACCAGCCATGAAACTCTTGGCCAGCAGCTGCAAAGAAATTGGTTAGTAATCTCCTTGCTTGGTGTGTTAATTCCTTAGAATACCTTTGTTAATTAGCCTTTAATGTTAAGAAGGGGACGTGAACAGTAGTTTAGGAAATTTGTTTTAGTTATTGAATGTGCTATGTATGAACAGAAACCATGATCGGATTGCTAGTGGTGTTATGTTAGTGTTTGGGCTGTTTTGATTAAAGGAAACTGCTGGAAATTCTATTTTGGTTTTATGTATATGTTAATATGCTTATGGGTATATACTCCAAAGGATGAATACGATAAGGTAGATGTGTTGCGAATTATAAAATGAGTTATCACTCGATGTGTCGTTGTTTCGTTACTATGGCTGCCAAAACAGAACTGTTTTGAGGGAGGCTGTTTAATATGATTCGTTGGATTATATGTGTTGCTGGTATTGCTGTGGATAATTTGGGTTGTTGTTGGATTGGGATGAAGTAAAGAAAATAGGGGAAGTGCTGCCGGATTTTGGTTAGATTATTAGCTAGCTTACAATAAGTAGTAAAGCGACATTTATCTAATTGCGGCCCGATTGTTGCTTGTTATAGATTTATACCTTGAGCAGTAAATATTGGACGTGCGGCTCGACTATTCGGTATGTAACCTATCCTTTCCTTCTTTGTTTGGCATGACCTTTAAAAATGAGCAAATAACGGACAGATTTGATACCTACTTCTAGAACGTCTAGGTGACGTATATTCTTACTTCCACAACTATTCCTTTATATGTTGTCTATATCTAAGACTATGGTGATTTCTGATATTTATGATAGTGCTTCTTAGAGTCATTGAGATTTTACGTTTCCATATCGGATTTAAAGGTTCATAATCTTGATAAAACATTAATCTTTGGTAATACTCCTTGCTGGTTCAAGTTGGTTGTCATATTGTGTTATAAGAAATGATTTTAATTGCATATGGTTGCTCATAATATTCTGCTCGTGCATAGAGTCACTTATCATTTCACCGAGTCCCGGCCAGGTAATGTTCGTGCGGAGTTTCTTGCATATGTCACCGAGTCCCTCACTAGAGGGCCGGGAATGTATATTATATATATGATTGGTGATGAGGATGGTTATGATGATGATGATGACGGAGATGATGTGATGACTATTTCACCGAGTCCCTCACTAGAGGGCCGGGTACGTATGATGTATATATAATGATGATTATTTTTCCAAGTCCCTTACTAGGGAAGCTGGGCATCTTATATGTTAAAGATATGCATGATTTTCATTTAAAAAGTACATGTGTAGAGATATCTTGTTTCGACTTATCATGTTGGTATCCTGTCATCTTTACCTTATGCTTTACATACTCAG